>OZ026862.1:2593054-2956804 GCA_964023215.1 Eledona agricola
TTGCTATGGTTACTAGAATTTTTCTGTAATTTAAAAATGATTGGGTATAGTTTGTTGTGGTAAGGGTTAGTTGGTGATGATTTAGAGTAGCCGAAGTAATTTAGGTGAGTCTGGCATAGTTTGTTATGATTTGTACACCTTTTTTTGTAATTTTAAGATGATATGGTTTGGTTTGTTGTGGTAAGGCATTGTTGGGGGTGATTTACGGTAGCCGAAGTAATTTAGGTGATTCTGGTATAATTTGTTATAATTTTTAGCATTTTTTTGTATTTTTAAAGTGATTGGGCTTAGTTTGTTGCTGTAAAGTGTAGTTGGGGGTGATTTTTGATAGCCGAAGTAATTTAGGTGAGTTTGGCATAATTTACTATAGTTAGTAGCATTTTTTTGTAATTTAAAACTGATTGGGTTTAGTTTGTTGTGGTAAGGGTTAGTTGGTGATGATTTATAGTAGCCGAAGTAATTTAGGTGAGTCTGGCATAGTTTGTTATGATTTGTACACCTTTTTTTCTAATTTTAAGATGATATGGTTTGGTTTGTTGTAGTAAGGGATAGTTGGGGGTGATTTACGATAGCCGAAGTAATTTAGGTGATTGTGGTATAGTTTGTTATGATTTTTAGCATTTTTTTGTAATTTTAAAGTGATTGGGTCTAGTTTGTTGCTGTAAAGTGTAGTTGGGGGTGATTTTTGATAGCCGAAGTTATTTAGGTGAGTTTGGCATAGTTTGCTATGGTTAGTAGCATTTTTTTGTAATTTAAAAGTGATTGGGTTTAGTTTGCTGTGGTAAGGGTTAGTTGGTGATGAATAAAGGTAGCCGAAGTAATTTAGGTGAGTTTGGCATAGTTTGCTATGGTTACTAGCATTTTTTTGTAATTTGAAAGTGATTGGGTTTAGTTTGTTGTGGTAAGGGTTAGTTGGTGATGATTTAGAGTAGCCGAAGTAATTTAGGTGAGTCTGGCATAGTTTGCTATGATTTGTACACGTTTTTTTGTACTTTTAAGATGATATGGTTTGGTTTGTTGTGGTAAGGGATAGTTGGGGGTGATTTACGGTAGCCGAGGTAATTTAGGTGATTCTGGTATAGTTTGTTATGATCTTTAGCATTTTTTTGTAATTTTAAAGTGATTGGGCTTAGTTTGTTGCTGTAAAGTGTAGTTGAGGGTGATTTTTGATAGCCGAAGTAATTTAGGTCAGTTTGGCATAGTTTGGCATAGTTTGCTATGGTTAGTAGCATTTTTTTGTAATTTAAAAGTGATTGGGTTTAGTTTGTTGTGGTAAGGGTTAGTTGGTGATGATTTATGGTAGCCGAAGTAATTTAGGTGAGTTTGGCATAGTTTGCTATGATTACTAGCATTTTTTTGTAATTAAAAGTGATTGGGTTTAGTTTGTTGTAGTAAGGGTTAGTTGGTGATGATTTAGAGTAGCCGAAGTAATTTAGGTGAGTCTGGCATAGTTTGTTATGATTTGTACATCTTTTTTTGTAATTTTAAGATGATATGGTTTGGTTTGTTGTGGTAAGGGATAGTTGGGGGTGATTTACGGTAGCCGAAGTAATTTAGGTGATTCTGGTATAGTTTGTTATGATTTTTAGCATTTTTTTGTAATTTTAAAGTGATTTAGCTTAGTTTGTTGCTGTAAAGTGTAGCTGGGGGTGATTTTTGATAGCCGAAGTAATTTGGGTGAGTTTGGCATAGTTTGCTATGGTTACTAGCATTTTTTTGTAATTTAAAAGTGATTGGGTTTAGTTTGTTGTGGTAAGGGTTAGTTGGTGATGATTTATGGTAGCCGAAGTAATTTAGGTGAGTTTGGCATAGTTTGCTATGGTTACTAGAATTTTTCTGTAATTTAAAAATGATTGGGTATAGTTTGTTGTGGTAAGGGTTAGTTGGTGATGATTTAGAGTAGCCGAAGTAATTTAGGTGAGTCTGGCATAGTTTGTTATGATTTGTACACCTTTTTTTGTAATTTTAAGATGATATGGTTTGGTTTGTTGTGGTAAGGCATTGTTGGGGGTGATTTACGGTAGCCGAAGTAATTTAGGTGATTCTGGTATAATTTGTTATAATTTTTAGCATTTTTTTGTATTTTTAAAGTGATTGGGCTTAGTTTGTTGCTGTAAAGTGTAGTTGGGGGTGATTTTTGATAGCCGAAGTAATTTAGGTGAGTTTGGCATAATTTACTATAGTTAGTAGCATTTTTTTGTAATTTAAAACTGATTGGGTTTAGTTTGTTGTGGTAAGGGTTAGTTGGTGATGATTTATAGTAGCCGAAGTAATTTAGGTGAGTCTGGCATAGTTTGTTATGATTTGTACACCTTTTTTTCTAATTTTAAGATGATATGGTTTGGTTTGTTGTAGTAAGGGATAGTTGGGGGTGATTTACGATAGCCGAAGTAATTTAGGTGATTGTGGTATAGTTTGTTATGATTTTTAGCATTTTTTTGTAATTTTAAAGTGATTGGGTCTAGTTTGTTGCTGTAAAGTGTAGTTGGGGGTGATTTTTGATAGCCGAAGTTATTTAGGTGAGTTTGGCATAGTTTGCTATGGTTAGTAGCATTTTTTTGTAATTTAAAAGTGATTGGGTTTAGTTTGCTGTGGTAAGGGTTAGTTGGTGATGAATAAAGGTAGCCGAAGTAATTTAGGTGAGTTTGGCATAGTTTGCAATGGTTACTAGCATTTTTTTGTAATTTGAAAGTGATTGGGTTTAGTTTGTTGTGGTAAGGGTTAGTTGGTGATGATTTAGAGTAGCCGAAGTAATTTAGGTGAGTCTGGCATAGTTTGCTATGATTTGTACACGTTTTTTTGTACTTTTAAGATGATATGGTTTGGTTTGTTGTGGTAAGGGATAGTTGGGGGTGATTTACGGTAGCCGAGGTAATTTAGGTGATTCTGGTATAGTTTGTTATGATCTTTAGCATTTTTTTGTAATTTTAAAGTGATTGGGCTTAGTTTGTTGCTGTAAAGTGTAGTTGAGGGTGATTTTTGATAGCCGAAGTAATTTAGGTCAGTTTGGCATAGTTTGGCATAGTTTGCTATGGTTAGTAGCATTTTTTTGTAATTTAAAAGTGATTGGGTTTAGTTTGTTGTGGTAAGGGTTAGTTGGTGATGATTTATGGTAGCCGAAGTAATTTAGGTGAGTTTGGCATAGTTTGCTATGATTACTAGCATTTTTTTGTAATTAAAAGTGATTGGGTTTAGTTTGTTGTAGTAAGGGTTAGTTGGTGATGATTTAGAGTAGCCGAAATAATTTAGGTGAGTCTGGCATAGTTTGTTATGATTTGTACACTTTTTTTTGTAATTTTAAGATGATATGGTTTGGTTTGTTGTGGTAAGGGATAGTTGGGGGTGATTTACGGTAGCCGAAGTAATTTAGGTGATCTATTATATAAAGCGAAGTGTCCTCACTGACACACTCATTCATCTACACACTGATTCATAATCAACCCACAGCCCAAACCGTGAGGGCTGGAGACTTGAAATTTTAGACACGGGTGTATCATGTGCCGAAACTGAACACTAAGAAGGGATTTTGCAAAATTCGTCCCGGTTCCTTTGTAATTCAATAAAAACCGGCTAAAATAAACAAAAAATGATCCGATCGCGGAGACCGTGTTTATGTTAGAAGCACGTATCTAGCCAAAACAACTTAGACGACGGGCGACCGGTTTACATTAAAAGCACTTATTTAACCTAAACAATTTCAACGTCGAGTTTCTGCTTTCGTGATCATACCTTTGCCGTACCTAGCGAAGCCGCAGATATTTCAATTATAATTTTGATTTCAATTATAATGTCGATCCGTGACTCAATTAAAAATTACCAAATCACTCCAAATTTAATCCGTCAACATTAAACATCCTCAAATATCTCTTACCACTGCAAACTTTACCAAATCAACCCCAAAAAATTCCCGAACTAAGCCAAACTGACATAAATTAGATCCGTTATCTTAAATCATCCCTTACCACCCTTTATCAACCCCAAGTAACTCCAATCACTTTAAAATAAAACAAAATGACACAAATCATAGCAAACTATCCCTAACTCACCTAAATTACTTCGGCTACCATAAATCACCCCCAACTACCCCTTACCACCCCAAACTCAGCCCAATCACTTTAAAATTACAAAAAATTCTACAAATCATACCAAACTATGCCAAACTCACTTAAATTACTTCGGCTACCATAAATCACCCCCAACTACCCCTTACCACCCCTAACTCATCCCAATCACTTTAAAATTACAAAAAATGCTACAAACCATAGCAAACTATGCCTAACTCACCTAAATTACTTCGGCTAACATAAATCACCCCCAACTACCCCTTACTACCCCAAAATAAGCCCAATCACTTTAAAATTATAAAAAATGCTACAAACCATAGCAAACTATGCCTAACTCACCTAAATTACTTCGGCTAACATAAATCACCCCCAACTACCCCTTACCACCCCAAAATAGGCTCAATCACTTTAAAATTACAAAAAAATTCTACAAACCGTAGCAAACTATGTCAAACTCCCCTAAATTACTTCGGCTACTATAAATCACCCCGAACTACCCCTTACAACCCCAAAATAAGCCCAATCACTTTAAAATTACAAAATTTTCAACAAATTATAGCAAACTATGCCTAACTCACCTAAATTACTTCGGCTACCATAAATCACCCCCAACTACCCCTTACCACCCCAAAATAAGCCCAATCACTTTAAAATTACAAAAAATGCTACAAACCATAGCAAACTATGCCAAACTCACTTAAATTACTTTGGCTTCTATAAATCACCCCCAACTACCCCTTACCACCCCAAAATAGGCTCAATCACTTTAAAATTACAAAAAAATTCTACAAACCGTAGCAAACTATGCCAAACTCCCCTAAATTACTTCGGCTACCATAAATCACCCCAAACTACCCCTTACAACTCCAAAATAAGCCCAATCACTTTAAAATTACAAAATATTCAACAAATCATAGCAAAGTATGCCTAACTCACCTAAATTACTTCGGCTACCATAAATCACCCCCAACTACCCCTTACCACCCCAAAATGAGCCCAATCACTTTAAAATTACAAAAAATGCTACAAACCATAGCAAACTATGCCTAACTCACCTAAATTACTTCGGCTACCATAAATCACCCCCAACTACCCCTTACCACCCCAAAATAAACCCAATCACTTTAAAATTACGAAAAATGCTACAAGCCACAGCAAACTATCTCAATCTCACCTGAATTACTTCGGCTTACATAAATCACCCCCAACTACCCCTTACCACCCCAAACTAAGCTCAATCACTTTAAAATTACAAAAAATGCTACAAACCATAGCAAACTATTCCAAACTAACCTAAATTACTTCGGCTACCATAAATCACCCCCAACTACCCCTTACCGCCCCAAAATAAGCCTAATCACTTTAAAATTACAAAAATGCTACAAAATATAGCAAGCTATGCCAAACTCACTTAAATTACTTCGGCTACCATAAATTAATAATCGTTTTTAATCAAAATCTTCTATTTGGTTGTGTTATTTATAAATGCCTTATCGTATTAAATCATAAAATATTAATAAATATCTGCACATAAAATATATTGTTTTGACTAATAGTCGTTATTATGAATATTAAATATGCTGATACCTATTTTGATTCTCTTCCACCTTCCAATAAATATTTGTTCCAGTTGAGATGCAAACATAAACGTATTTCTGAATTGCAACACGCTGACGGGGCAAGCCCTACCTTTTCAACATGCGTGCATTTGTATAAACAGCTCTATGGTTTTTAACTTTAAAGAGGTATAAAGGCGGTGTAAGCGCTAGAGTTTCCTAAAAATATCTGAAAATTTCGAAATTCTGCAATTGAATCAGAACTATCTTTGTGTTCGATAGTAAATTTATACTTGGAGTGGCACTGCCAACCCTGCCACCCCAGACGAGGCACCTGCTAACTACTCTCCTTCCAGGGAAACTTTATAAATCAACGTCAAAATAATTTAGGGCGCCTGAATATGAAAATATCACTGTGTAATAAGTTCAGACTGACATGGAACACTTGAAATTTCGATATTTGTTTGTAATTCGTCACAGGTCCATGAAGGAATGCATGTTAATGTAAACAAGTGTTAGTTTGTCGGAGAGACCGAATAAGATTTTTAACATTCCCGTCAAAATATTTATTTACTTTAGAATGTTAATTTCTTAAATTGATTTTGTGAAAATTATGACGGGCCATACGAGTACACCTGTGCGAGTATTATTTGGTACATACAAATTAATCTCTTTTGTTATCCAAATTGTTTTTATACGCACTAGGCACGTGCACCTCATATAATTGTGAAAATTGCTGCTTCAGCGTCTGGATCGCTGGTACTCAACGTCGCCAAGGTCGAGGCGACGCATCGGTATTCAAAGTTCTATCGCTATTAAATAAATTATTTTAATATAATATTCCCGATTTGTTCTTGCCGTTAACCAAAACTCTCCCCAATCGATTTTCGAAAAATTTCCAGCGTCGGACCGGACTTCACTTATTTTCGTACGCTAATTTTTACGTTCAGTTAATGATAGTGGTGTATTTGATCTTCACCAAACCTGCTCCGGACGAAATCCGAAATTTTTACTGATATCATACGCTTAAGTATTGTATGCTTAGACACGATTTATTTACACTATTTATATTACATTGCGTTCATTATTGTTCTGCATTATTTATAACTAAGATGGAGCATTTTGAAAATCTAATAGTAAGCAGAGAACAAATACCACCACGTATAATTCCCGTGAAAAATGATGGAAATAGTCTTTCTTACTATCTTTCCTATTGCATTTTTAATACCGGAAATAGAGCTCAAGAGCGAAGAATAACTTCGACTTTTTTTATATATAATTCCTAAATACTTCGTTTTTATGGTGTAAAATTTTGTATTTATATATTTCAACATTGTCTTTAACGTTGTCAGAGAACTAAATGGGAATAATTTGGAATAATTTAGCTTCTATGTCAACTCTTCTTCTCTTGAAACTTTTGAAAACAACGACAAAATTCTTTAGGGCGCCTGGATTTGAAAATATAACTCTGTGTAATAAGTTTAGACTGACTAGAGTGAAAAGAAAGGAGCTTGCACCCAGAAACGAAATTAAATGGAACACTTGAAGTTGAAATATTTGTTTGTAATTCGTCACAAGTCCATGAGGGAATGCGTGTTAATGTAAACAAATGTGAGTTTATTGGAGAGGCCGAATAAGATTTTTACATTATTGAAGAAGCTGGAGCCTGCCACGTCAAGGGCAAGGTCAGAAACGTGAAAAGGCGATGCTCGATTTAGTTTGATTGAGTGTCTATGCAGAAATTCGCACATACCAAGCGTTGGATAAGCCTTTCTTATCGTTTGTTAGAATTCGAGAGTTGCTGGTTCAGCGTGTGGAGCAGTACTCGATCGCGGTGTTTAATTTTAACACAACTACAATTGTGAAAATTACTGCTCCAGCGTCGGAAACTGTTCGCAAAGTCGCCAAATTCGATGAGGCGACGCATCAGTGTTCGAAGGTCTACCGCTATCAAATAAAGTATTTTAATTTAATATTTGATCCTCGCGTTAACCAAATCTGCCCCCAATCAATTTTCGAAAAATTATCAGCATCGGACCGGACTCCACTTATATGTGTACGGTAATATTTACGTTTAGTTAATGATAGTGGTGTATTCGTTTTTCACCAAATTTGCCCCGAAATTTTCACAGTTGTATGTACCAGATATCACTGACATTCATACCAGTGGCGGTGTAAGCGCTAAATTTTCGTGAAAATATCTGAAAAATTCATAATTCTGCAGCTGAATTACAGAACTAATTTTGTGTTTGATAGTAAATTTATACTTGGAGTGGCACTGCCAACCTTGCCACCCCTGACGAGCCCCACTGCTGACTACTTTCCTTCCAGAAAAATTTTTGAAATCAGCGGCAAAATAAATTTAGGGCACCTGGATGTGAAAATATCACTATGTAAAAAGTTCAGACTGACAAGAGTGAAAAAAACCGCTTGCATCCAGAAACGAAATCAAATGGAACACTTGAAATTTAGATATTTGTTTGTAATTCGTCACAGGTCCATGAAGGCATGCATGTTAATGTAAACAAGTGTTAGTTTGTCGGAGAGGCCGAATAAGATTTTTACATCCACCACATTCCCGTCAAAATATTTATTTACTTTAGTATGTTAATTCATTTTGTGCAAATTATGACGGGCCATTCGAGTACACCTGCGCGAGTATTATTTGGTAATCCAAATTCTTTTAATACGCACTAGGCACGTGCACCTAATATAATTGTTAAAATTGCTGCTTCAGCGCTGGAACGCTGGTTCTCAACGTCGCCAAGGTCGAGGCGACGCATCAGTATTCGAAGTTCTATCGCTATTAAATAAATTTTTTTAATATAATATTCCCGATTTGTTCTTGACGTTAAGTAAATATCTCCCCAATCGATTTTCGAAAAATTACCATCGTCGTACCGGACTCCACTTATATACCGTACGCTAATTTTTACGTTCATTTAATGATAGTGGTACCGGTGCGGTACGGTAGTGGTTAGAGGCGCAGTGGCTTGCTCGGCGGAGTCAAGCAAGTCATACAGCGTCCCGCGTTTGGATGGGTGACCGAATCCCACCAAAGGCCATTACGGCTCGGTGCGACACCAGTCTAAATAAGATCGGAGCGGCTTTGGCACTTCCGCTAAAGGGGGCTGGACAAGGGGCCCAATGGGGCCTAAGTCTTGTGGTCGTCAGGCCACACCCCCGCAAATATACATACATACATACATGATAGTGGTGTATTTAATCTTCACCAAACCTGCTCCGGCCAAAATCCGAAATTTGCAGTTTTACCGGATTTCACTGACATCATAAGTAATGTGTGCTTATACACGATTTACACTATTTATTTTATGTACATTGTGTTCATTATTGTTCTGCATTATTTATAACTAAGATGGAGGAATAGTAAGCGGGGTACAAATACCACCATGTATAATTCCTCTGAAAAGTGATGGAAATAGTCTTTTTACTATCTTTCCTATTGCATTTTATTACCGAAAATAGAGCTCAAGAGGTTCGCACTATAATTGTTCATTTTAAAATTACCAAATTTTCTGTATATTTTACCTGAATACGTTAAACACCCCTAAACATAGTGTACCATTCCAAACTACTCTCAAAAATCATACACTTGCCATTCCAAACTACCCCACATCAACCTAAAATGTAAAAAAATTACGAATTACAAGCAAACTACGCTAAACTCGCATAAATTACTTCGACTTCCGCTATATCACCCCAACCACTTCTTACCAAGCCAAACTAAACCCAATCGCATTAAAATTACCAAAAGTTTCGTTTAATTCGCCAAAGCTAAACCCCGCCAACCATCAATAACCATTCAAAACAATCCCCAAAAAAACCTTATCATCCGAAACTACACCAAATACATCGTTTTAATGGTGTGAAATTATGTATTTATATATTTCAACATTCTTTGACGACATTATTTAACGTTGTTAGAGAACTAAATGGGAATAATTTGGAATAGTTCAGCTTCTTTGTCAACTCTCCTTCTTTTGAAGAGTGAAAAAGAGTGAAAAAAAAGTAGCTTGCACCCAGAAACGAAATTATCGTCATTTTCCAAATCATATTGAAGTATCCGGTCCTGGCAATGCAGGTTAATTTTAGCAAATTTGTTTATTTTGTGATTGGAAAAGTAGAGCATTCCTGTTCAATTGTATTATAATGTCGATTATTCTACATCACAAATACACCACTTTTGTCAACACTGCGTTTATTTAATCTACGTCCTGGCAACGCCGGGTACATTCAGCTAGTTCTGGTATAAATTGTTATGATTTTAACATTTTTTTGTAATTTTAAAGTGATTGGGCTTAGTTTGTTGCTGTAAAGTGTAGTTGGGGGTGATTTTTGATAGCCGAAGTAATTTAGGTCAGTTTGGCATAATTTGGCATAGTTTGCTATGGTTAGTAGCATTTTTTTGTAATTTACAAGTGATTGGGTTTAGTTTGTTGTGGTAAGGGTTAGTTGGTGATGATTTATGGTAGCCGAAGTAATTTAGGTGAGTTTGGCATAGTTTGCTATGGTTACTAGCATTTTTTTGTAATTTAAAAGTGATTGGGTTTAGTTTGTTGTAGTAAGGGTTAGTTGGTGATGATTTAGAGTAGCCGAAATAATTTAGGTGAGTCTGGCATAGTTTGTTATGATTTGTACACTTTTTTTTGTAATTTTAAGATGATATGGTTTGGTTTGTTGTGGTAAGGGATAGTTGGGGGTGATTTACGGTAGCCAAAGTAATTTAGGTGATTCTGGTATAAATTGTTATGATTTTAACGTTTTTTTGTAATTTTAAAGTGATTGGGCTTAGTTTGTTGCTGTAAAGTGTAGTTGGGGGTTATTTTTGATAGCCGAAGTAATTTAGGTGAGTTTGGCATAATTTACTATGGTTAGTAGCATTTTTTTGTAATTTAAAAGTGATTGGGTTTAGTTTGTTGTGGTAAGTGTTAGTTGGTGATGATTTATGGTAGCCGAAGTAATTTAGGTGAGTTTATCATAGTTTGCTATGGTTACTAGCATGTTTTTGTAATTTAAAAGTGATTGGGTTTAGTTTGTTGTGGTAAGGGTTAGTTGGTGATGATTTAGAGTAGCCGAAGTAATTTAGGTGAGTCTGGCATAGTTTGTTATGATTTGTACACCTTTTTTTGTAATTTTAAGATGATATGGTTTGGTTTGTTGTGGTAAGGGATAATTGGGGGTGATTTACGGTAGCCGAAGTAATTAAGGTGATTCTGGTATAGTTTGTTATGATTTTTAGCATTTTTTTGTAATTTTAAAGTGATTGGGCTTAGTTTGTTGCTGTAAAGTGTAGTTGGGGGTGATTTTTGATAGCGGAAGTAAATTAGGTGAGTTTGGCATAGTTTGCTATGGTTAGTACCATTTTTTTGTAATTAAAAAGTGATTGGGTTTAGTTTGTTGTGGTAAGGGTTAGTTGGTGATGATTTATGGTAGCCGAAGTAATTTAGGTGAGTTTGGCATAGTTTGCTATGGTTACTAGCATTTTTTTGTAATTTAAAAGTGATTGGGTTTAGTTTGTTGTCATAAGGGTTAGTTGATGATGATTTAGAGTAGCCGAAGTAATTTAGGTGAATCTGGCATAGTTTGTTATGATTTGTACACCTTTTTTTGTAATTTTTAAATGATATGGTTTGGTTTGTTGTGGTAAGGGATAGTTGGGGATGATTTACGGTAGCCGAAGTAATTTAGGTGATTCTGGTATAGTTTGTTATGATTTTTAGCATTTTTTGTAATTTTAAAGTGATTAGGCTTAGTTTGTTGCTGTAAAGTGTAGTTGGGGGTGATTTTTGATAGCCGAAGTAATTTAGATGAGTTTGGCATAGTTTCCTATGATTAGTAGCATTTTTTTGTAATTTAAAAGTGATTGGGTTTAGTTTGTTGTGGTAAGTGTTAGTTGGTGATGATTTATGGTAGCCGAAGTAATTTAGGTGAGTTTGGCATAGTTTGCTATGGTTACTAGCATTTTTTTGTAATTTAAAAGTGATTGGGTTTAGTTTGTTCAGGTAAGGGTTGGTTGGTGATGATTTAGTGTAGCCGAAGTAATTTAGGTGAGTCTGGCATAGTTTGTTTTGATTTGTACACCTTTTTTTGTAATTTTAAGATGATGTGGTTTGGTTTGTTGTGGTAAGGGATTGTTGGGGGTGATTTACGGTAACCGAAGTAATTTAGGTGATTCTGGTATAGTTTGTTATGATCTTTAGCATTTTTTTGTAATTTTAAAGTGATTGGGCTTAGTTTGTTGCTGTAAAGTGTAATTGGGGGTGATTTTTGATAGCCGAAGTAATTTAGGTGAGTTTGGCATAGTTTGCTATGGCTACTAGCATTTTTTTGTAATTTAAAAGTGATTGGGTTTAGTTTGTTGTGGTAAGGGTTAGTTGGTGATGATTTAGAGTAGCCGAAGTAATTTAGGTGAGTCTGTCATAGTTTGTTATGATTTGTACACCTTTTTTTGTAATTTTAAGATGATATGGTTTGGTTTGTTGTGGTAAGGGATAGTTGGGGGTGATTTACGGTAGCCGAAGTAATTAAGGTGATTCTGGTATAGTTTGTTATGATTTTTAGCATTTTTTTGTAATTTTAAAGTGATTGGGCTTAGTTTGTTGCTGTAAAGTGTAGTTGGGGGTGATTTTTGATAGCCGAAGTAAATTAGGTGAGTTTGGCATAGTTTGCTATGGTAAGTAGCATATTTTTGTAATTTAAAAGTGATTGGGTTTAGTTTGTTGTGGTAAGGGTTAGTTGGTGATGATTTATGGTAGACGAATTAATTTAGGTGAGTTTGGCATAGTTTGCTATGGTTACTAGCATTTTTTTGTAATTTAAAAATGATTGGGTTTTGTTTGTTGCGGTAAGCTTTAGTTGGTGATGATTTAGAATAGCCGAAGTAATTTAGGTGATTCTGGCATAGTTTGTTATGATTTGTACACCTTTTTTTGTAATTTTAAGATGATATGGTTTAGTTTGTTGTGGTAAGGGATAGTTGGGGGTGAGTTACGGTAGCCGAAGTAATTTAGGTGAATCTGGTAAAGTTTGTTATGATTTTTAGCATTTCTTTGTAATTTTAAAGTGATTGGGCTTAGTTTGTTGCTGTAAAGTGTAGTTGGGGGTGATTTTTGATAGCCGAAGTAATTTAGGTGAGTTTGGCACAGTTTGCTAAGGTTAGTAGGATTTTTTTGTAATTTAAAAGTGATTGGGTTTAGTTTGTTGTGGTAAGGGTTAGTTGGTGATGATTTAGAGTAGCCGAAGTAATTTAGGTGAATCTGGCATATTTCGTTATAATTTGTACACCTTTTTTTGTAATTTTAAGATGATATGGTTTGGTTTGTTGTGGTAAGGGATAGTTGGGGGTGATTTACGGTAGCCGAAGTAATTTAGGTGATTCTGGTATAGTTTGTTATGATTTTTAGCATTTTTTTATAAGTTTAAAGTGATTGGGCTTAGTTTGTTGCTGTAAAGTGTAGTTGGGGGTGATTTTTGATAGCCGAAGTAATTTAGGTGAATTTGGCATAGTTTGCTATGGTTAGTAGCATTTTTTTGTAATTTAAAAGAGATTGGGTTTAGTTTGTTGTGGTAAGGGTTAGTTGGTGATGATTTATGGTAGCCGAATGTAATTTAGGTGAGTTTGGCATAGTTTGCTATGGTTACTAGCATTTTTTTGTAATTTAAAAGTGATTGGGTTTAGTTTGTTGTGGTAAGGGTTAGTTGGTGATGATTTAGAGTAGCCGAAGTAATTTAGATGAGTCTGGCATAATTTGTTATGATTTCTACATCTTTTTTTGTAATTTTAAGATGATATGGTTTGGTTTGTTGTGGTAAGGGATAGTTGGGGGTGATTTACGGTAGCCGAAGTAATTAAGGTGATTCTGGTATAGTTTGTTATGATTTTTAGCATTTTTTTGTAATTTTAAAGTGATTGGGCTTAGTTTGTTGCTGTAAAGTGTAGTTGGGGGTGATTTTTGATAGCCGAAGTAAATTAGGTGAGTTTGGCATAGTTTGCTATGGTTAGTAGCATTTTTTTGTAATTTAAAAGTGATTGGGTTTAGTTTGTTGTGGTAAGGGTTAGTTGGTGATAATTTATGGTAGCCGAATGTAATTTAGGTGAGTTTGGCATAGTTTGCTATGGTTACTAGCATTTTTTTGTAATTTAAAAGTGATTGGGTTTAGTTTGTTGTGGTAAGGGTGTTGGTGATGATTTAGAATAGCCGAAGTAATTTAGATGAATCTGGCATAGTTTGTTATGATTTGTACACCTTTTTTTGTAATTTTAAGATGATATGGTTTGGTTTGTTGTGGTAAGGGATAGTTGGGGGTGATTTACGGTAGCCGAAGTTATTAAGGTGATTCTGGTATAGTTTGTTATGATTTTTAGCATTTTTTTGTAATTTTAAAGTGATTGGGCTTAGTTTGTTGCTGTAAAGTGTAGTTGGGGGTGATTTTTGATAGCCGAAGTAAACTAGGTGAGTTTGGCATAGTTTGCTATGGCTAGTAGCATTTTTTTGTAATTTAAAAGTGATTGGGTTTAGTTTGTTGTGGTAAGGGTTAGTTGGTGATGATTTATGGTAGCCGAATGTAATTTAGGTGAGTTTGGCATAGTTTGCTATGGTTACTAACATTTTTTTGTAATTTAAAAGTGATTGGGTTTAGTTTGTTGTGGTAAGGGTTAGTTGGTGATGATTTAGAGTAGCCGAAGTAATTTAGGTGAGTCTGGCATTGTATTGTATTGTATTATATTTAGGTGAGTCTGGCATAGTTTGTTATGATTTGTACACCTTTTTTTGTAATTTTAAGATGATATGGTAGGTTTGTTGTTGTAAGGGATAGTTGGGGGTGATTTACAGTAGCCGAAGTAATTTAGGTGATTCTGGTAGAGTTTGTTATGATTTTTAGCATTTTTTTGTAATTTTAAAGTGATTGGGCTTAGTTTGTTGTTGTAAAGTGTAGTTGGGGGTGATTTTTGATAGCCGAAGTAATTTAGGTGAGTTTGGCATAGTTTGCTATATATAGTAGCATTTTTTTGTAATTTAAAATTGATTGGGTTTAGTTTGTTGTGGTAAGGGTTAGTTGGTGATGATTTATGGTAGCCGACGTAATTTAGGTGAGTTTGGCATAGTTTGCTATGGTTAGTAGAATTTTTTTGTAATTTAAATGTGATTGGGTTTAGTTTGTTGTGGTAAGGGTTAGTTGGTGATGATTTAGAGTAGCCGAAGTAATTTAGGTGAGTCTGGCATAGTTTGTTATGATTTGTACACCTTTTTTGTAATTTTAAGATGATATGGTTTGGTTTGTTGTGGTAAGGGATAGTTGGGGGTGATTTACGGTAGCCGACGTAATTTAGGTGAGTCTGGTATATTTTGTTATGATTTTTAGCATTTTTTTGTAATTTTAAAGTGATTGGGCTTAGTTTGTTGCTGTAAAGTGTAGTTGGGGGTGATTTTTAATAGCCGAAGTAATTTAGGTTAGTTTGGCATAGTTTGCTATGGTTAGTAGCATTTTTTTGTAATTTAAAAGTGATTGGGTTTAGTTTGTTGTGGTAAGGGTTAGTTGGTGATGATTTATGGTAGCCGAAGTAATTTAGGTGAGTTTGGCATAGTTTGCTATGATTACTAGCATTTTTTTGTAATTTAAAAGTGATTGGGTTTAGTTTGTTGTGGTAAGGGTTAGTTGGTGATGATTTAGAGTAGCCGAAGTAATTTAGGTGAGTCTGGCATAGTTTGTTATGATTTGTACACCTTTTTTTGTAATTTTAAGATGATATGGTTTGGCTTGTTGTGGTGAGGGATAGTTGGGGGTGATTTACGGTAGCCGAAGTAATTTAGGTGATTCTGGTATAGTTTGTTATGATTTTTAGCATTTTTTTGTAATTTTAAAGTGATTGGGCTTAGTTTGTTGCTGTAAAGTGTAGTTGGAGGTTATTTTTGATAGCAGAAGTAATTTAGGTGAGTTTGGCATAGTTTGCTAGAGTTAGTAGCATTTTTTTGTAATTTAAAAGTGATTGGGTTTAGTTTGTTGTGGTAAGGGTTAGTTGGTGATGATTTATGGTAGCCGAAGTAATTTGGGTGAGTTTGGCATAGTTTGCTATGGTTACTAGCATTTTTTTGTAATTTAAAAATGATTGGGTTTAGTTTGTTGTGGTAAGGGTTAGTTGGTGATGATTTAGAGTAGCCGAAGTAATTTAGGTAAGTCTGGCATAGTTTGTTATGATTTGTACACCTTTTTTTGTAATTTTAAGATGATATGGTTTGGCTTGTTGTGGTAAGAGATAGTTGGGGGTGATTTACGTTAGCCGAAGTAATTTAGGTGATTCTGGTATAGTTTGTTATGATTTTTAGCATTTTTTTGTAATTTTAAAGTGATTGGGCTTAGTTTGTTGCTGTAAAGTGTAGTTGGGGGTGATTTTTGATAGCCGAATAAATTTAGGTGAGTTTGGCATAGTTTGCTATGGTTAGTAGCATTTTTTTGTAATTTAAAAGTGATTGGGTTTAGTTTGTTGTGGTAAGGGTTAGTTGGTGATGATTTATGGTAGCCGAAGTAATTTAGGTGAGTTTGGCATAGTTTGTTGTGGTAAGGGTTAGTTGGTGATGATTTAGAATAGCCGAAGTAATTTAGGTGAGTCTGGCATAGTTTGTTATGATTTGAACACCTTTTTTTGTAATTTTAAGATGATATGGTTTGGTTTGTTGTGGTGAGGGATAGTTGGGGGTGATTTACGGTAGCCGAAGTAATTTAGGTGATTCTGGTATAATTTGTTATGATTTTTAGCATTTTTTTGTAATTTTAATGTGATTGGGCTTAGTTTGTTGCTGTAAAGTGTATTTGGGGGTTATTTTTGATAGCGGAAGTAATTTAGGTGAGTTTTGCATAGTTTGCTAGGGTTAGTAGCATTTTTTTGTAATTTAAAAGTGATTGGGTTTAGTTTGTTGTGGTAAGGGTTTGTTGGTGATGATTTATGGTAGCCGAAGTAATTTGGGTGAGTTTGGCATAGTTTGCTATGGTTACTAGCATTTTTTTGTAATTTAAAAATGATTGGGTTTAGTTTGTTGTGGTAAGGGTTAGTTGGTGATGATTTAGAGTAGCCGAAGTAATTTAGGTGAGTCTGGCATAGTTTGTTATAATTTGTACACCTTTTTTTGTAATTTTAAGATGATATGGTTTGGTTTGTTGTGGTAAGGGATTGTTGGGGGTGATTTACGGTAGCCGAAGTAATTTAGGTGATTCTGGTATAGTTTGTTATGATTTTTAGCATTTTTTTGTAATTTTAAAGTGATTGGGCTTAGTTTGTTGCTGTAAAGTGTAGTTGGGGGTGATTTTTGATAGCCGAATAAATTTAGGTGAGTTTGGCATAGTTTGCTATGGTTAGTAGCATTTTTTTGTAATTTAAAAGTGATTGGGTTTAGTTTGTTGTGGTAAGGGTTAGTTGGTGATGATTTATGGTAGCCGAAGTAATTTAGGTGAGTTTGGCATAGTTTGTTGTGGTAAGGGTTAGTTGGTGATGATTTAGAATAGCCGAAGTAATTTAGGTGAGTCTGGCATAGTTTGTTATGATTTGAACACCTTTTTTTGTAATTTTAAGATGATATGGTTTGGTTTGTTGTGGTGAGGGATAGTTGGGGGTGATTTACGGTAGCCGAAGTAATTTAGGTGATTCTGGTATAATTTGTTATGATTTTTAGCATTTTTTTGTAATTTTAATGTGATTGGGCTTAGTTTGTTGCTGTAAAGTGTATTTGGGGGTTATTTTTGATAGCGGAAGTAATTTAGGTGAGTTTTGCATAGTTTGCTAGGGTTAGTAGCATTTTTTTGTAATTTAAAAGTGATTGGGTTTAGTTTGTTGTGGTAAGGGTTTGTTGGTGATGATTTATGGTAGCCGAAGTAATTTGGGTGAGTTTGGCATAGTTTGCTATGGTTACTAGCATTTTTTTGTAATTTAAAAATGATTGGGTTTAGTTTGTTGTGGTAAGGGTTAGTTGGTGATGATTTAGAGTAGCCGAAGTAATTTAGGTGAGTCTGGCATAGTTTGTTATAATTTGTACACCTTTTTTTGTAATTTTAAGATGATATGGTTTGGTTTGTTGTGGTAAGGGATTGTTGGGGGTGATTTACGGTAGCCGAAGTAATTTAGGTGATTCTGGTATAGTTTTTTATGATTTTTAGCATTTATTTGTAATTTTAAAGTGATTGGGCTTAGTTTGTTGCTGTAAAGTGTAGTTGGGGGTGATTTTTGATAGCCGAAGTAATTTAGGTGAATTTGGCATAGTTTGCTATGGTTAGTAGCATTTTTTTGTAATTTAAAAGTGATTGGGTTTAGTTTGTTGTGGTACGGGTTAGTTGGTGATGATTTATGGTAGCCGAAGTAATTTAGGTGAGTTTGGCATAGTTTGCTATGGTTACTAGAATTTTTTTGTAATTTAAAAGTGATTGGGTTTAGTTTGTTGTGGTAAGCGTTAGTTGGTGATGATTTAGAGTAGCCGAAGTAATTTAGGTGAGTCTGGCATAGTTTGTTATGATTTGTACACCTTTTTTTGTAATTTTAAGATGAAATGGTTTGGTTTGTTGTGGTAAGGGATAGTTGGGGGTGATTTACGGTAGTCGAAGTAATTTAGGTGATTCTGGTATAGTTTGTTATGATTTTTAGCATTTATTTGTAATTTTAAAGTGATTGGGCTTAGTTTGTTGCTGTAAAGTGTAGTTGGGGGTGATTTTTGATAGCCGAAGTAATTTAGGTGAGTTTGGCATAGTTTGCTATGGTTAGTAGCATTTTTTTGTAATTTAAAAGTGATTGGGTTTAGTTTGTTGTGGTAAGGGTTAGTTGGTGATGATTTATGGTAGCCGAAATAATTTAGGTGAGTTTGGCATAGTTTGCTATGGTTACTAGGATTTTTTTGTAATTTAAAAGTGATTGGGTTTAGTTTGTTGTGGTAAGGGTTAGTTGGTGATGATTTAGAGTAGCCGAAGTAATTTAGGTGAGTCTGGCATAGTTTGTTATGATTTGTACACCTTTTTTTGTAATTTTAAGATGATATGGTTTGGTTCGTTGTGGTAAAGGATAGTTGGGGGTGATTTACGGTAGCCGAAGTAATTTAGGTGATTCTGGTATAGTTTGTTATGATTTTTAGCATTTTTTTGTAATTTTAAAGTGATTGGGCTTAGTTTGTTGCTGTAAAGTGTAGTTGGGGGTGATTTTTGATAGCCGAAGTAATTTAGGTGAGTTTGGCATAGTTTGCTATGGGTTGTAGCATTTTTTTGTAATTTAAAAGTGATTGGGTTTAGTTTGTTGTGGTAAGGGTTAGTTGGTGATGATTTATGGTAGCCGAAGTAATTTAGGTGAGTTTGGCATAGTTTGCTATGGTTACAAGCATTTTTTTGTAATTTAAAAGTGATTGGGTTTAGTTTGTTGTGGTAAGGGTTAGTTGGTGATGATTTAGAGTAGCCGAAGTAATTTAGGTGAGTCTGGCAGAGTTTGTTATGATTTGTACACCTTTTTTTGTAATTTTAAGATGATATGGTTTGGTTTGTTGTGGTAAGGGATAGTTGGGGGTGATTTACGGTAGCCGAAGTAATTTAAATGATTCTGGTATAGTTTGTTATGATTTTTAGCATTTTTTTGTAATTTTAAAGTGATTGGGCTTAGTTTGTTGCTGTAAAGTGTAGTTGGGGGTGATTTTTGATAGCCGAAGTAATTTAGGTGAGTTTGGCATAGTTTGCTATGGTTAGTAGCATTTTTTTTGTAATTTAAAAGTGATTGGGTTTAGTTTGATGTGATAAGGGTTAGTTGGTGATGATTTATGGTAGCCGAAGTAATTTAGGTGAGTTTGGCATAGTTTGCTATGGTTACTAGCATTTTTTTGTAATTTAAAAGTGATTGGGTTTAGTTTGTTGTGGTAAGGGTTAGTTGGTGATGATTTAGAGTAGCCGAAGTAATTTAGGTGAGTTTGGCATAGTTTGCTATGGTTAGTAGCATTTTTTTGTAATTTAAAAGTGATTGGGATTAGTTTGTTGTGGTAAGGGTTAGCTGGTGATGATTTAGAGTAGCCAAAGTAATTTAGGTGAGTCTGGCATAGTTTGTTATGATTTGTACACTTTTTTTTGTAATTTTAAGATGATATGGTTTGGTTTGTTGTGGTAAGGGATAGTTGGGGGTGATTTACGGTAGCCGAAGTAATTTAGGTGATTCTGGTATAGTTTGTTATGATTTTTAGCATTTATTTGTAATTTTAAAGTGATTGGGCTTAGTTTGTTGCTGTAAAGTGTAGTTGGGGGTGATTTTTGATAGCCGAAGTAATTTAGGTGAGTTTGGCATAGTTTGCTATGGTTAGTAGCATTTTTTTGTAATTTAAAAGTGATTGGGTTTAGTTTGTTGTGGTAAGGGTTAGTTGGTGATGATTTACGGTAGCCGAAGTAATTTAGGTGAGTTTGGCATAGTTTGCTATGGTTACTAGCATTTTTTTGTAATTTAAAAGTGATTGGGTTTAGTTTGTTGTGGTAAGGGTTAGTTGGTGATGATTTAGAGTAGCCGAAGTAATTTAGGTGCATCTGGCATAGTTTGTTATGATTTGTACACCTTTTTTTGTAATTTTAAGATGATATGGTTTGGTTTGTTGTGGTAAGGGATAGTTGGGGGTGATTTACGGTAGCCGAAGTAATTTAGGTGATTCTGGTATAGTTTGTTATGATTTTTAGCATTTATTTGTAATTTTAAAGTGATTGGGCTTAGTTTGTTGCTGTAAAGTGTAGTTGGGGGTGATTTTTGATAGCCGAAGTAATTTAGGTGAGTTTGGCATAGTTTGCTATGGTTAGTAGCATTTTTTTGTAATTTAAAAGTGATTGGGTTTAGTTTGTTGTGGTAAGGGTTAGTTGGTGATGATTTATGGTAGCCGAAGTAATTTAGGTGAGTTTGGCATAGTTTACTATGGTTACTAGGATTTTTTTGTAATTTAAAAGTGATTGGGTTTAGTTTGTTGTGGTAAGGGTTAGTTGGTGATGATTTAGAGTAGCCGAAGTAATTTTGGTAAGTCTGGCATAGTTTGTTATGATTTGTACACCATTTTTTGTAATTTTAAGATGATATGGTTTGGTTCGTTGTGGTAAACGATAGTTGGGGGTGATTTACGGTAGCCGAAGTAATTTAGGTGATTCTGGTATAGTTTGTTATGATTTTTAGCATTTTTTTGTAATTTTAAAGTGATTGGGCTTAGTTTGTTGCTGTAAAGTGTAGTTGGGGGTGATTTTTGATAGCCGAAGTAATTTAGGTGAGTTTGGCATAGTTTGCTATGGGTTGTAGCATTTTTTTGTAATTTAAAAGTGATTGGGTTTAGTTTGTTGTGGTAAGGGTTAGTTGGTGATGATTTATGGTAGCCGAAGTAATTTAGGTGAGTTTGGCATAGTTTGCTATGGTTACAAGCATTTTTTTGTAATTTAAAAGTGATTGGGTTTAGTTTGTTGTGGTAAGGGTTAGTTGGTGATGATTTAGAGTAGCCGAAGTAATTTAGGTGAGTCTGGCAGAGTTTGTTATGATTTGTACACCTTTTTTTGTAATTTTAAGATGATATGGTTTGGTTTGTTGTGGTAAGGGATAGTTGGGGGTGATTTACGGTAGCCGAAGTAATTTAAATGATTCTGGTATAGTTTGTTATGATTTTTAGCATTTTTTTGTAATTTTAAAGTGATTGGGCTTAGTTTGTTGCTGTAAAGTGTAGTTGGGGGTGATTTTTGATAGCCGAAGTAATTTAGGTGAGTTTGGCATAGTTTGCTATGGTTAGTAGCATTTTTTTTGTAATTTAAAAGTGATTGGGTTTAGTTTGATGTGATAAGGGTTAGTTGGTGATGATTTATGGTAGCCGAAGTAATTTAGGTGAGTTTGGCATAGTTTGCTATGGTTACTAGCATTTTTTTGTAATTTAAAAGTGATTGGGTTTAGTTTGTTGTGGTAAGGGTTAGTTGGTGATGATTTAGAGTAGCCGAAGTAATTTAGGTGAGTTTGGCATAGTTTGCTATGGTTAGTAGCATTTTTTTGTAATTTAAAAGTGATTGGGATTAGTTTGTTGTGGTAAGGGTTAGCTGGTGATGATTTAGAGTAGCCAAAGTAATTTAGGTGAGTCTGGCATAGTTTGTTATGATTTGTACACTTTTTTTTGTAATTTTAAGATGATATGGTTTGGTTTGTTGTGGTAAGGGATAGTTGGGGGTGATTTACGGTAGCCGAAGTAATTTAGGTGATTCTGGTATAGTTTGTTATGATTTTTAGCATTTATTTGTAATTTTAAAGTGATTGGGCTTAGTTTGTTGCTGTAAAGTGTAGTTGGGGGTGATTTTTGATAGCCGAAGTAATTTAGGTGAGTTTGGCATAGTTTGCTATGGTTAGTAGCATTTTTTTGTAATTTAAAAGTGATTGGGTTTAGTTTGTTGTGGTAAGGGTTAGTTGGTGATGATTTACGGTAGCCGAAGTAATTTAGGTGAGTTTGGCATAGTTTGCTATGGTTACTAGCATTTTTTTGTAATTTAAAAGTGATTGGGTTTAGTTTGTTGTGGTAAGGGTTAGTTGGTGATGATTTATGGTAGCCGAAGTAATTTAGGTGAGTTTGGCATAGTTTGCTATGGTTACTAGGATTTTTTTGTAATTTAAAAGTGATTGGGTTTAGTTTGTTGTGGTAAGGGTTAGTTGGTGATGATTTAGAGTAGCCGAAGTAATTTAGGTGAGTCTGGCATAGTTTGTTATGATTTGTACACCTTTTTTTGTAATTTTAAGATGATATGGTTTGGTTCGTTGTGGTAAAGGATAGTTGGGGGTGATTTACGGTAGCCGAAGTAATTTAGGTGATTCTGGTATAGTTTGTTATGATTTTTAGCATTTTTTTGTAATTTTAAAGTAATTGGGCTTAGTTTGTTGCCGTAAAGTGTAGTTGGGGGTGATTTTTGATAGCCGAAGTAATTTAGGTGAGTTTGGCATAGTTTGCTATGGGTTGTAGCATTTTTTTGTAATTTAAAAGTGATTAAGTTTAGTTTGTTGTGGTAAGGGTTAGTTGGTGATGATTTATGGTAGCCGAAGTAATTTAGGTGAGTTTGGCATAGTTTGCTATGGTTACTAGAATTTTTTTGTAATTTAAAGGTGATTGGGTTTAGTTTGTTGTGGTAAGCGTTAGTTGGTGATGATTTAGAGTAGTCGAAGTAATTTAGGTGAGTCTGGCATAACTTGTTATGATTTGTACACCTTTTTTTGTAATTTTAAGATGATATGGTTTGGTTTGTTGTGGTAAGGGATAGTTGGGGGTGATTTACGGTAGCCGAAGTAATTTAGGTAATTCTGGTATAGTTTGTTATGATTTTTAGCATTTATTTGTAATTTTAAAGTGATTGGGCTTAGTTTGTTGCTGTAAAGTGTAGTTGGGGGTGATTTTTGATAGCCGAAGTAATTTAGGTGAGTTTGGCATAGTTTGCTATGGTTAGTAGCATTTTTTTGTAATTTAAAAGTGATTGGGTTTAGTTTGTTGTGGTAAGGTTTAGTTGGTGATGATTTATGGTAGCCGAAGTAATTTAGGTGATTCTGGTATAGTTTGTTATGATTTTTAGCATTTATTTGTAATTTTAAAGTGATTGGGCTTAGTTTGTTGCTGTAAAGTGTAGTTGGGGGTGATTTTTGATAGCCGAAGTAATTTAGGTGAGTTTGGCATAGTTTGCTATGGGTTGTAGCATTTTTTTGTAATTTAAAAGTGATTGCGTTTAGTTTGATGTGGTAAGGGTTAGTTGGTGATGATTTATAGTAGCCGAAGTAATTTAGGTGAGTTTGGCATAGTTTGCTATGGTTACTAGGATTTTTTTGTAATTTAAAAGTGATTGGGTTTAGTTTGTTGTGGTAAGGGTTAGTTGGTGATGATTTAGAGTAGCCGAAGTAATTTAGGTCAGTCTGGCATAGTTTGTTATGATTTGTACATCTTTTTTTGTAATTTTAAGATGATATGGTTTGGTTCGTTGTGGGAAAGGATAGTTGGGGGTGATTTACGGTAGCCGAAGTAATTTAGGTGATTCTGGTATAGTTTGTTATGATTTTTAGCATTTTTTTGTAATTTTAAAGTGATTGGGCTTAGTTTGTTGCTGTAAAGTGTAGTTGGGGGTGATTTTTGATAGCCGAAGTAATTTAGGTGAGTTTGGCATAGTTTGCTATGGTTAGTAGCATTTTTTTGTAATTTAAAAGTGATTGGGTTTAGTTTGTTGTGGTAAGGGTTAGTTGGTGATGATTTATGGTAGCCGAAGTAATTTAGGTGAGTTTGGCATAGTTTGCTATGGTTACTAGAATTTTTTTGTAATTTAAAAGTGATTGGGTTTAGTTTGTTGTGGTAAGCGTTAGTTGGTGATGATTTAGAGTAGCCGAAGTAATTTAGGTGAGTCTGGCATAGTTTGTTATGATTTGTACACCTTTTTTTGTAATTTTAAGATGATATGGATTGGTTTGTTGTGGTAAGGGATAGTTGGGGGTGATTTACGGTAGCCGAAGTAATTTAGGTGATTCTGGTATAGTTTGTTATGATTTTTAGCATTTATTTGTAATTTTAAAGTGATTGGGCTTAGTTTGTTGCTGTAAAGTGTAGTTGGGGGTGATTTTTGATAGCCGAAGTAATTTAGGTGAGTTTGGCATAGTTTGCTATGGTTAGTAGCATTTTTTTGTAATTTAAAAGTGATTGGGTTTAGTTTGTTGTGGTAAGGGTTAGTTGGTGATGATTTATGGTAGCCGAAGTAATTTAGGTGAGTTTGGCATAGTTTGCTATGGTTACTAGGATTTTTTTGTAATTTAAAAGTGATTGGGTTTAGTTTGTTGTGGTAAGGGTTAGTTGGTGATGATTTAGAGTAGCCGAATTAATTTAGGTTAGTCTGGCAGAGTTTGTTATGATTTGTACACCTTTTTTGTAATTTTAAGATGATATGGTTTGGTTTGTTGTGGTAAGGGATGGTTGGGGGTGATTTACGGTAGCCAAAGTAATTTAGGTGATTCTGGTATAGTTTGTTATGATTTTTAGCATTTTTTTGTAATTTTAAAGGGATTGGGCTTAGTTTGTTGCTGTAAAGTGTAGTTGGGGGTGATTTTTGATAGCCGAAATAATTTAGGTGAGTTTGGCATAGTTTGCTATGGTTAGTAGCATTTTTTTGTAATTTAAAAGTGATTGGGTTTAGTTTGTTGTGGTAAGGGTTAGTTGGTGATGATTTATGGTAGCCGAAGTAATTTAGGTGAGTTTGGCATAGTTTGCTATGGTTACTAGCATTTTTTTGTAATTTAAAAGTGAATGGGTTTAGTTTGTTGTGGTAAGGGTTAGTTGGTGATGATTTAGAGTAGCCGAAGTAATTTAGGTGAGTCTGGCATAGTTTGTTATGATTTGTACACCTTTTTTTGTAATTTTAAGATGATATGGTTTGGTTTGTTGTGGTAAGGGATAGTTGGGGGTGATTTACGGTAGCCGAAGTAATTTAGGTGATTCTGGTATAGTTTGTTATGATTTTTAGCATTTTGTTGTCATTTTAAAGTGATTGGGCTTAGTTTGTTGCTGTAAAGTGTAGTTGGGGGTGATTTTTGATAGCCGAAGTAATTTAGGTGAGTTTGGCATAGTTTGCTATGGTTAGTAGCATTTTTTTGTAATTTAAAATTGATTGGGTTTAGTTTGTTGTGGTAAGGGTTAGTTGGTGATGATTTATGGTAGCCGAAGTAATTTAGGTGAGTTTGGCATAGTTTGCTATGGTTACTAGGATTTTTTTGTAATTTAAAAGTATTTGGGTTTAGTTTGTTGTGGTAAGGGTTAGTTGGTGATGATTTAGAGTAGCCGAAGTAATTTAGGTTAGTCTGGCAGAGTTTGTTATGATTTGTACACCTTTTTTGTAATTTTAAGATGATATGGTTTGGTTTGTTGTGGTAAGGGATGGTTGGGGGTGATTTACGGTAGCCAAAGTAATTTAGGTGATTCTGGTATAGTTTGTTATGATTTTTAGCATTTTTTTGTAATTTTAAAGTGATTGGGCTTAGTTTGTTGCTGTAAAGTGTAGTTGGGGGTGATTTTTGATAGCCGAAGTAATTTAGGTGAGTTTGGCATAGTTTGCTATGGTTAGTAGCATTTTTTTGTAATTTAAAAGTGATTGGGTTTAGTTTGTTGTGGTAAGGGTTAGTTGGTGATGATTTATGGTAGCCGAAGTAATTTAGGTGAGTTTGGCATAGTTTGCTATGGTTACTAGGATTTTTTTGTAATTTAAAAGTGATTGGGTTTAGTTTGTTGTGGTAAGGGTTAGTTGGTGATGATTTAGAGTAGCCGAAGTAATTTAGGTTAGTCTGGCATAGTTTGTTATGATTTGTACACCTTTTTTGTAATTTTAAGATGATATAGGTTTGGTTTGTTGTGGTAAGGGATGGTTGGGGGTGATTTACGGTAGCCGAAGTAATTTAGGTGATTCTGGTATAGTTTGTTATGATTTTTAGCATTTTTTTGTAATTTTAAAGGGATTGGGCTTAGTTTGTTGCTGTAAAGTTTAGTTGGGGGTGATTTTTGATAGCCGAAGTAATTTAGGATAGTTTGGCATAGTTTGCTATGGTTAGTAGCATTTTTTTGTAATTTAAAAGTGATTGGGTTTAGTTTGTTGTGGTAAGGGTTAGTTGGTGATGATTTATGGTAGCCAAAGTAATTTAGGTGAGTTTGGCATAGTTTGCTATGGTTACTAGCATTTTTTTGTAATTTAATAGTGAATGGGTTTAGTTTGTTGTGGTAAGGGTTAGTTTGTGATGATTTAGAGTAGCCGAAGTAATTTAGGTGAGTCTGGCATAGTTTGTTATGATTTGTACACCTTTTTTTGTAATTTTAAGATGATATGGTTTGGTTTGTTGTGGTAAGGGATAGTTGGGGGTGATTTACGGTAGCCGAAGAAATTTGGTTGAGTCTGGTATAGTTTGTTATGATTTTTAGCATTTTGTTGTCATTTTAAAGTGATTGGGCTTAGTTTGTTGCTGTAAAGTGTAGTTGGGGGTGATTTTTGATAGCCGAAGTAATTTAGGTGAGTTTGGCATAGTTTGCTATGGTTAGTAGCATTTTTTTGTAATTTAAAAGTGATTGGGTTTAGTTTGTTGTGGTAAGGGTTAGTTGGTGATGATTTATGGTAGCCAAAGTAATTTAGGTGAGTTTGGCATAGTTTGCTATGGTTACTAGCATTTATTTGTAATTTAAAAATGATTGGGTTTAGTTTGTTGTGATAAGGGTTAGTTGGTGATGATTTAGAGTAGCCGAAGTAATTTAGCTTAGTCTGGCATAGTTTGTTATGATTTGTACACCTTTTTTGTAACTTTAAGATGATATGGTTTGGTTTGTTGTGGTAAGGGATGGTTGGGGGTGATTTACGGTAGCCGAAGTAATTTAGGTGATTCTGGTATAGTTTGTTATGATTTTTAGCATTTTTTTGTAATTTTAAAGGGATTGGGCTTAGTTTGTTGCTGTAAAGTGTAGTTGGGGGTGATTTTTGATAGCCGAAATAATTTAGGTGAGTTTGGCATAGTTTGCTATGGTTAGTAGCATTTTTTTTGTAATTTAAAAGTGATTGGGTTTAGTTTGTTGTGGTAAGGGTTAGTTGGTGATGATTTAGAGTAGCCGAAGTAATTTAGGTGAGTCTGGCATAGTTTGTTATGTGTTGTACACCTTTTTTTGTAATTTTAAGATGATATGGTTTGGTTTGTTGTGGTAAGGGATAGTTGGGGGTGATTTACGGTAGCCGAAGTAATTTAGGTGATTCTGGTATAGTTTGTTATGATTTTTAGCATTTTGTTGTCATTTTAAAGTGATTGGGCTTAGTTTGTTGCTGTAAAGTGTAGTTGGGGGTGATTTTTGATAGCCGAAGTAATTTAGATGAGTTTGGCATAGTTTGCTATGGTTAGTAGCATTTTTTTGTAATTTAAATGTGATTGGGTTTAGTTTGTTGTGGTAAGTGTTAGTTCATGATGATTTATGGTAGCCGAAGTAATTTAGGTGAGTTTGGCATAGTTTGCTATGGTTACTAGCATTTTTTTGTAATTTAAAAGTGATTGGGTTTAGTTTGTTGTGGTAAGGGTTAGTTTGTGATGATTTAGAGTAGCCGAAGTAATTTAGGTGAGTCTGGCATAGTTTGTTATGATTTGCACACCTTTTTTTTAATTTTAAGATGATATGGTTTGGTTTGTTGTGGCAAGGGATAGTTGGGGGTGATTTACGGTAGCCGAAGTAATTTAGGTGATTCTGGTATAGTTTGTTATGATTTTTGGCATTTTTTTGTAATTTTAAAGTGATTGGGCTTAGTTTGTTGCTGTAAAGTGTAGTTGGGGGTAATTTTTGATATCCGAAGTAATTTAGGTGAGTTTGGCATAGTTTGTTATGGTTAGTAGCATTTTTTTGTAATTTAAAATTGATTGGGTTTATTTTGTTGTGGTAAGGGTTAGTTGGTGATGATTTATGATAGCCGAAGTAATTTAGATGAGTTTGGCATAGTTTGCTATGGTTACTAGCATTTTTTTGTAATTATAAAGTGATTGGGTTTAGTTTGTTGTGGTAAGGGTTAGTTGGTGATGATTTAGTGTAGCCGAACTAATTTAGGTGAGTCTGGAATAATTTGTTATGATTTGTACACCTTTTTGTGTAATTTTAAGATGATATGGTTTGGTTTGTTTTGGTAAGGGATAGTTGGGGGTGATTTACGTTAGCCGAAGTAATTTAGGTGATTCTGGTATAGTTTGTTATGATTTTTAGCATTTTTTGTAATTTTAAAGTAATTGGGCTTAGTTTGTTGCTGTAACGTGTAGTTGGGGGTGATTTTTGATAGCCAAAGTAATTTAGGTGAGTTTGGCATAGTTTGCTATGGTTAGTAGCATTTTTTTGTAATTTAAAAGTGATTGGGTTTAGTTTGTTGTGGTAAGGGTTAGTTGGTGATGATTTATGGTAGCCGAAGTAATTTAGGTGAGTTTGGCATAGTTTGCTATGGTTACTAGCATTTTTTGTAATTTAAAAGGGATTGGGTTTAGTTTGTTGTGGTAAGGGTTAGTTGGTGATGATTTAGAGTAGCCAAAGTAATTTAGGTGTGTCTGGCATAGTTTGTTATGATTTGTACACCTTTTTTTGTAATTTTAAGATTATATGGTTTGGTTTGTTGTGGTAAGAGATAGTTGGGGGTGATTTACGTTAGCCGAAGTAATTTAGGTGATTCTGGTATAGTTTGTTATGATTTTTAGCATTTTTTTGTAATTTTAAAGTGATTGGGCTTAGTTTGTTGCTGTAAAGTGTATTTGGGGGTGATTTTTGATAGCCGAAATAATTTAGGTGAGTTTGGCGTAGTTTGCTATGGTTAGTAGCATTTTTTTGTAATTTAAAAGTGATTGGGTTTAGTTTGTTGTGGTAAGGGTTAGTTGGTGATGATTTATGGTAGCCGAAGTAATTTAGGTGAGTTTGGCATAGTTTGCTATGGTTACTAAAATTTTTTTGTAATTTAAATGTGATTGGGTTTAGTTTGTTGTGGTAAGGTTTAGTTGGTGATGATTTAGAATAGCCGAAGTAATTTAGGTGAGTCTGGCATAGTTTGTTATGATTTGTACACCTTTTTTTGTAATTTTAAGATGATATGGTTTGGTTTGTTGTGGTAAGGGATAGTTGGGGGTGATTTACGGTAGCCGAAGTAATTTAGGTGAGTCTGGTATAGTTTGTTATGATTTTTAGCATTTTTTTGTAATTTTAAAGGGATTGGGCTTAGTTTGTTGCTGTAAAGTGTAGTTGGGGGTGATTTTTGATAGCCGAAATAATTTAGGTGAGTTTGGCATAGTTTGCCATGGTTAGTAGCATTTTTTTGTAATTTAAAAGTGATTGGGTTTAGTTTGTTGTGGTAAGGGTTAGTTGGTGATGATTTATGGTAGCCGAAGTAATTTAGGTGAGTTTGGCATAGTTGGCTATGGTTACTAGCATTTTTTTGTAATTTAAAAGTGATTGGGTTTAGTTTGTTGTGGTAAGGGTTAGTTGGTGATGATTTAGAGTAGCCGAAGTAATTTAGGTTAGTCTGGCAGAGTTTGTTATGATTTGTACACCTTTTTTGTAATTTTAAGATGATATGGTTTGGTTTGTTGTGGTAAGGGATGGTTGGGGGTGATTTACGGTAGCCAAAGTAATTTAGGTGATTCTGGTATAGTTTGTTATGATTTTTAGCATTTTTTTGTAATTTTAAAGGGATTGGGCTTAGTTTGTTGCTGTAAAGTGTAGTTGGGGGTGATTTTTGATAGCCGAAATAATTTAGGTGAGTTTGGCATAGTTTGCTATGGTTAGTAGCATTTTTTTGTAATTTAAAAGTGATTGGGTTTAGTTTGTTGTGGTAAGGGTTAGTTGGTGATGATTTATGGTAGCCGAAGTAATTTAGGTGAGTTTGGCATAGTTTGCTATGGTTACTAGCATTTTTTTGTAATTTAAAAGTGAATGGGTTTAGTTTGTTGTGGTAAGGGTTAGTTGGTGATGATTTAGAGTAGCCGAAGTAATTTAGGTGAGTCTGGCATAGTTTGTTATGATTTGTACACCTTTTTTTGTAATTTTAAGATTATATGGTTTGGTTTGTTGTGGTAAGGGATAGTTGGGGGTGATTTACGGTAGCCGAAGTAATTTAGGTGATTCTGGTATAGTTTGTTATGATTTTTAGCATTTTGTTGTCATTTTAAAATGATTGGTCTAAGTTTGTTGCTGTAAAGTGTAGTTGGGGGTGATTTTTGATAGCCGAAGTAATTTAGGTGAGTTTGGCATAGTTTGCTATGGTTAGTAGCATTTTTTTGTAATTTAAAATTGATTGGGTTTAGTTTGTTGTGGTAAGGGTTAGTTGGTGATGATTTATGGTAGCCGAAGTAATTTAGGTGAGTTTGGCATAGTTTGCTATGGTTACTAGAATTTTTTTGTAATTTAAATGTGATTGGGTTTAGTTTGTTGTGGTAAAGGTTAGTTGGTGATGATTTAGAGTAGCCGAAGTAATTTAGGTGAGTCTGGCATAGTTTGTTATGATTTGTACACCTTTTTTTGTAATTTGAAGATGATATGGTTTGGTTTGTTGTGGTAAGGGATAGTTGGGGGTGATTTACGGTAGCCGAAGTAACTTAGGTGAGTCTGGTATATTTTGTTATGATTTTTAGCATTTTTTTGTAATTTTAAAGTGATTGGGCTTAGTTTGTTGCTGTAAAGTTTAGTTGGGGGTGATTTTTGATAGCCGAAGTAATTTAGGTTAGTTTGGCATAGTTTGCTATGGTTAGTAGCATTTTTTTGTAATTTAATAGTGATTGGGTTTAGTTTGTTGTGGTAAGGGTTAGTTGGTGATGATTTGTGGTAGCCGAAGTAATTTAGGTGAGTTTGGCATAGTTTGCTATGGTTAGTAGAATTTTTTTGTAATTTAAAAGTGATTGGGTTTAGTTTGTTGTGGTAAGCGTTAGTTGGTGATGATTTAGAGTAGCCGAAGTAATTTAGGTGAGTCTGGCATAGTTTGTTATGATTTGTACACCTTTTTTTGTAATTTTAAGATGATATGGTTTGGTTTGTTGTGGTAGGGGATAGTTGTGAGTGATTTACGGTAGCCGAAGTAATTTAGGTGATTCTGGTATAGTTTGTTATGATTTTTAGCATTTATTTGTAATTTTAAAGTGATTGGGCTTAGTTTGTTGCTGTAAAGTGTAGTTGGGGGTGATTTTTGATAGCCGAAGTAATTTAGGTGAGTTTGGCATAGTTTGCTATAGTTAGTAGCATTTTTTTGTAATTTAAAAGTGATTGGGTTTAGTTTGTTGTGGTAAGGGTTAGTTGGTGATGATTTATGGTAGCCGAAGTAATTTAGGTGAGTTTGGCATAGTTTGCTATGGTTACTAGGATTTTTTTGTAATTTAAAAGTGATTGGGTTTAGTTTGTTGTGGTAAGGGTTAGTTGGTGATGATTTAGAGTAGCCGAAGTAATTTAGGTTAGTCTGGCATAGTTTGTTATGATTTGTACACCTTTTTTGTAATTTTAAGATGATATGGTTTGGTTTGTTGTGGTAAGGGATGGTTGGGGGTGATTTACGGTAGCCGAAGTAATTTAGGTGATTCTGGTATAGTTTGTTATGATTTTTAGCATTTTTTTGTAATTTTAAAGGGATTGGGCTTAGTTTGTTGCTGTAAAGTGTAGTTGGGGGTGATTTTTGATAGCCGAAATAATTTAGGTGAGTTTGGCATAGTTTGCTATGGTTAGTAGCATTTTTTTGTAATTTAAAAGTGATTGGGTTTAGTTTGTTGTGGTAAGGGTTAGTTGGTGATGATTTATGGTAGCCGAAGTAATTTAGGTGAGTTTGGCATAGTTTGCTATGGTTACTAGCATTTTTTTGTAATTTAAAAGTGAATGGGTTTAGTTTGTTGTGGTAAGGGTTAGTTGGTGATGATTTAGGGTAGCCGAAGTAATTTAGGTGAGTCTGGCATAGTTTGTTATGATTTGTACACCTTTTTTTGTAATTTTAAGATGATATGGTTTGGTTTGTTGTGGTAAGGGATAGTTGGGGGTGATTTACGGTAGCCGAAGTAATTTAGGTGATTCTGGTATAGTTTGTTATGATTTTTAGCATTTTGTTGTCATTTTAAAGTGATTGGGCTTAGTTTGTTGCTGTAAAGTGTAGTTGGGGGTGATTTTTGATAGCGGAAGTAATTTAGGTGAGTTTGGCATAGTTTGCTATGGTTAGTAGCATTTTTTTGTAATTTAAAATTGATTGGGTTTAGTTTGTTGTGGTAAGGGTTAGTTGGTGATGATTTATGGTAGCCGAAGTAATTTAGGTGAGTTTGGCATAGTTTGCTATGGTTACTAGAATTTTTTTGTAATTTAAATGTGATTGGGTTTAGTTTGTTGTGGTAAGGGTTAGTTGGTGATGATTTAGAGTAGCCGAAGTAATTTAGGTGAGTGGCATAGTTTGTTATGATTTGTACACCTTTTTTTGTAATTTTAAGATGATATGGTTTGGTTTGTTGTGGTAAGGGATAGTTGGGGGTGATTTACGGTAGCCGAAGTAATTTAGGTGAGTCTGGTATATTTTGTTATGATTTTTAGCATTTTTTTGTAATTTTAAAGTGATTGGGCTTAGTTTGTTGCTGTAAAGTTTAGTTGGGGGTGATTTTTGATAGCCGAAGTAATTTAGGTTAGTTTGGCATAGTTTGCTATGGTTAGTAGCATTTTTTTGTAATTTAAAAGTGATTGGGTTTAGTTTGTTGTGGTAAGGGTTAGTTGGTGATGATTTATGGTAGTCAAAGTAATTTAGGTGAGTTTGGCATAGTTTGCTACGGTTACTAGCATTTTTTTGTAATTTAAAAGTGATTGGGTTTAGTTTGTTGTGGTAAGGGGGTAAGGGTTAGTTTGTGATGATTTAGAGTAGCCGAAGTAATTTAGGTGAGTCTGGCATAGTTTGTTATGATTTGTACACCTTTTTTTGTAATTTTAAGATGATATGGTTTGGTTTGTTGTGGTAAGGGATAGTTGGGGGTGATTTACGGTAGCCGAAGTAATTTAGGTGATTCTGGTATAGTTTGTTATGATTTTTAGCATTTTGTTGTCATTTTAAAGTGATTGGGCTTAGTTTGTTGCTGTAAAGTGTAGTTGGGGGTGATTTTTGATAGCCGAAGTAATTTAGGTGAGTTTGGCATAGTTTGCTATGGTTAGTAGCATTTTTTTGTAATTTAAAAGTGATTGGGTTTAGTTTGTTGTGGTAAGGGTTAGTTGGTGATGATTTATGATAGCCAAAATAATTTAGGTGAGTTTGGCATAGTTTGCTATGGTTACTAGCATTTTTTTGTAATTTAAAAATGATTGGGTTTAGTTTGTTGTGGTAAGGGTTAGTTGGTGATGATTTAGAGTAGCCGAAGTAATTTAGGTTAGGCTGGCATAGTTTGTTATGATTTGTACACCTTTTTTGTAACTTTAAAATGATATGGTTTGGTTTGTTGTGGCAAGGGATAGTTGGGGGTGATTTACGGTAGCCGAAGTAATTTAGGTGATTCTGGTATAGTTTGTTATGATTTTTAGCATTTTTTTGTAATTTTAAAGTGATTGGGCTTAGTTTGTTGCTGTAAAGTGTAGTTGGGGGTGATTTTTGATAGCCGAAGTAATTTAGGTGAGTTTGGCATAGTTTGTTATGGTTAGTAGCATTTTTTGTAATTTAAAAGGGATTGGGTTTAGTTTGTTGTGGTAAGGGTTAGTTGGTGATGATTTAGAGTAGCCAAAGTAATTTAGGTATGTCTGGCATAGTTTGTTATGATTTGTACACCTTTTTTTGTAATTTTAAGATTATATGGTTTTATTTGTTGTGGTAAGAGATAGTTGGGGGTGATTTACGTTAGCCGAAGTAATTTAGGTGATTCTGGTATAGTTTGTTATGATTTTTAGCATTTTTTTGTAATTTTAAAGTGATTGGGCTTAGTTTGTTGCTGTAAAGTGTAGTTGGGGGTGATTTTTGATAGCCGAAATAATTTAGGTGAGTTTGGCATAGTTTGCTATGGTTAGTAGCATTTTTTTGTAATTTAAAAGTGATTGGGTTTAGTTTGTTGTGGTAAGGGTTAGTTGGTGATGATTTATGGTAGCCGAAGTAATTTAGGTGAGTTTGGCATAGTTTGCTATGGTTACTAGAATTTTTTTGTAATTTAATTGTGATTGGGTTTAGTTTGTTGTGGTAAGGGTTAATTGGTGATGATTTAGAATAGCCGAAGTAATTTAGGTGAGTCTGGCATAGTTTGTTATGATTTGTACACCTTTTATTGTAATTTTAAGATGATATGGTTTGGTTTGTTGTGGTAAGGGATAGTTGGGGGTGATTTACGGTAGCCGAAGTAATTTAGGTGAGTCTGGTATAGTTTGTTATGATTTTTAGCATTTTTTTGTAATTTTAAAGTGATTGGGCTTAGTTTGTTGCTGTAAAGTTTAGTTGGGGGTGATTTTTGATAGCCGAAGTAATTTAGGTTAGTTTGGCATAGTTTGCTATGGTTAGTAGCATTTTTTTGTAATTTAAAAGTGATTGGGTTTAGTTTGTTGTGGTAAGGGTTAGTTGGTGATGATTTATGGTAGTCAAAGTAATTTAGGTGAGTTTGGCATAGTTTGCTACGGTTACTAGCATTTTTTTGTAATTTAAAAGTGATTGGGTTTAGTTTGTTGTGGTAAGGGGGTAAGGGTTAGTTTGTGATGATTTAGAGTAGCCGAAGTAATTTAGGTGAGTCTGGCATAGTTTGTTATGATTTGTACACCTTTTTTTGTAATTTTAAGATGATATGGTTTGGTTTGTTGTGGTAAGGGATAGTTGGGGGTGATTTACGGTAGCCGAAGTAATTTAGGTGATTCTGGTATAGTTTGTTATGATTTTTAGCATTTTGTTGTCATTTTAAAGTGATTGGGCTTAGTTTGTTGCTGTAAAGTGTAGTTGGGGGTGATTTTTGATAGCCGAAGTAATTTAGGTGAGTTTGGCATAGTTTGCTATGGTTAGTAGCATTTTTTTGTAATTTAAAAGTGATTGGGTTTAGTTTGTTGTGGTAAGGGTTAGTTGGTGATGATTTATGATAGCCAAAATAATTTAGGTGAGTTTGGCATAGTTTGCTATGGTTACTAGCATTTTTTTGTAATTTAAAAATGATTGGGTTTAGTTTGTTGTGGTAAGGGTTAGTTGGTGATGATTTAGAGTAGCCGAAGTAATTTAGGTTAGGCTGGCATAGTTTGTTATGATTTGTACATCTTTTTTGTAACTTTAAGATGATATGGTTTGGTTTGTTGTGGCAAGGGATAGTTGGGGGTGATTTACGGTAGCCGAAGTAATTTAGGTGATTCTGGTATAGTTTGTTATGATTTTTAGCATTTTTTTGTAATTTTAAAGTGATTGGGCTTAGTTTGTTGCTGTAAAGTGTAGTTGGGGGTGATTTTTGATAGCCGAAGTAATTTAGGTGAGTTTGGCATAGTTTGTTATGGTTAGTAGCATTTTTTGTAATTTAAAAGGGATTGGGTTTAGTTTGTTGTGGTAAGGGTTAGTTGGTGATGATTTAGAGTAGCCAAAGTAATTTAGGTATGTCTGGCATAGTTTGTTATGATTTGTACACCTTTTTTTGTAATTTTAAGATTATATGGTTTTATTTGTTGTGGTAAGAGATAGTTGGGGGTGATTTACGTTAGCCGAAGTAATTTAGGTGATTCTGGTATAGTTTGTTATGATTTTTAGCATTTTTTTGTAATTTTAAAGTGATTGGGCTTAGTTTGTTGCTGTAAAGTGTAGTTGGGGGTGATTTTTGATAGCCGAAATAATTTAGGTGAGTTTGGCATAGTTTGCTATGGTTAGTAGCATTTTTTTGTAATTTAAAAGTGATTGGGTTTAGTTTGTTGTGGTAAGGGTTAGTTGGTGATGATTTATGGTAGCCGAAGTAATTTAGGTGAGTTTGGCATAGTTTGCTATGGTTACTAGAATTTTTTTGTAATTTAATTGTGATTGGGTATAGTTTGTTGTGGTAAGGGTTAGTTGGTGATGATTTAGAATAGCCGAAGTAATTTAGGTGAGTCTGGCATAGTTTGTTATGATTTGTACACCTTTTATTGTAATTTTAAGATGATATGGTTTGGTTTGTTGTGGTAAGGGATAGTTGGGGGTGATTTACGGTAGCCGAAGTAATTTAGGTGAGTCTGGTATAGTTTGTTATGATTTTTAGCATTTTTTTGTAATTTTAAAGTGATTGGGCTTAGTTTGTTGCTGTAAAGTGTAGTTGGGGGTGATTTTTGATAGCCGAAGTAATTTAGGTTAGTTTGGCATAGTTTGCTATGGTTAGTAGCATTTTTTTGTAATTTAAAAGTGATTGGGTTTAGTTTGTTGTGGTAAGATTTAGTTGGTGATGATTTATGGTAGCCGAAGTAATTTAGGTGAGTTTGGCATAGTTTGCTATGGTTAGTAGCATTTTTTTGTAATTTAAAAATGATTGGGTTTAGTTTGTTGTGGTAAGGGTTAGTTGGTGATGATTTAGAGTAGCCGAAGTAATTTAGGTTAGGCTGGCATAGTTTGTTATGATTTGTACACATTTTTTGTAACTTTAAGATGATATGGTTTGGTTTGTTGTGGCAAGGGATAGTTGGGGGTGATTTACGGTAGCCGAAGTAATTTAGGTGATTCTGGTATAGTTTGTTATGATTTTTAGCATTTTTTTGTAATTTTAAAGTGATTGGGCTTAGTTTGTTGCTGTAAAGTGTAGTTGGGGGTGATTTTTGATAGCCGAAGTAATTTAGGTGAGTTTGGCATAGTTTGTTATGGTTAGTAGCATTTTTTTGTAATTTAAAATTGATTGGGTTTATTTTGTTGTGGTAAGGGTTAGTTGGTGATGATTTATGGTAGCCGAAGTAATTTAGGTGAGTTTGGCATAGTTTGCTATGGTTATTAGCATTTTTTGTAATTTAAAAGGGATTGGGTTTAGTTTGTTGTGGTAAGGGTTAGTTGGTGATGATTTAGAGTAGCCAAAGTAATTTAGGTATGTCTGGCATAGTTTGTTATGATTTGTACACCTTTTTTTGTAATTTTAAGATTATATGGTTTTATTTGTTGTGGTAAGAGATAGTTGGGGGTGATTTACGTTAGCCGAAGTAATTTAGGTGACTCTGGTATAGTTTGTTATGATTTTTAGCATTTTTTTGTAATTTTAAAGTGATTGGGCTTAGTTTGTTGCTGTAAAGTGTAGTTGGGGGTGATTTTTGATAGCCGAAATAATTTAGGTGAGTTTGGCATAGTTTGCTATGGTTAGTAGCATTTTTTTGTAATTTAAAAGTGATTGGGTTTAGTTTGTTGTGGTAAGGGTTAGTTGGTGATGATTTATGGTAGCCGAAGTAATTTAGGTGAGTTTGGCATAGTTTGCTATGGTTACTAGAATTTTTTTGTAATTTAATTGTGATTGGGTTTAGTTTGTTGTGGTAAGGGTTAGTTGGTGATGATTTAGAATAGCCGAAGTAATTTAGGTGAGTCTGGCATAGTTTGTTATGATTTGTACACCTTTTATTGTAATTTTAAGATGATATGGTTTGGTTTGTTGTGGTAAGGGATAGTTGGGGGTGATTTACGGTAGCCGAAGTAATTTAGGTGAGTCTGGTATAGTTTGTTATGATTTTTAGCATTTTTTTGTAATTTTAAAGTGATTGGGCTTAGTTTGTTGCTGTAAAGTGTAGTTGGGGGTGATTTTTGATAGCCGAAGTAATTTAGGTTAGTTTGGCATAGTTTGCTATGGTTAGTAGCATTTTTTTGTAATTTAAAAGTGATTGGGTTTAGTTTGTTGTGGTAAGATTTAGTTGGTGATGATTTATGGTAGCCGAAGTAATTTAGGTGAGTTTGGCATAGTTTGCTATGGTTACTAGCATTTTTTTGTAATTTAAAAGTGATTGGGTTTAGTTTGTTGTGGTAAGGGTTAGTTGGTGATGATTTAGAGTAGCCGAAGTAATTTAGGTGAGTCTGGCATAGTTTGTTATGATTTGTAAACCTTTTTTTGTAATTTTAAGATGATATGGTTTGGTTTGTTGTGGTGAGGGATAGTTGGGGGTGATTTACGGTAGCCGAAGTAATTTAGGTGATTCTGGTATAGTTTGTTATGATTTTTAGCTTTTTTTTGTAATTTTAATGTGATTGGGCTTAGTTTGTTGCTGTAAAGTGTATTTGGGGGTTATTTTTGATAGCGGAAGTAATTTAGGTGAGTTTGGCATAGTTTGCTAGGGTTAGTAGCATTTTTTTGTAATTTAAAAGTGATTGGGTTTAGTTTGTTGTGGTAAGGGTTAGTTGGTGATGATTTATGGTAGCCGAAGTAATTTGGGTGAGTTTGGCATAGTTTGCTATGGTTACTAGCATTTTTTTGTAATTTAAAAATGATTGGGTTTAGTTTGTTGTGGTAAGGGTTAGTTGGTGATTATTTAGAGTAGCCGAAGTAATTTAGGTTAGTCTGGCATAGTTTGTTATGATTTGTACACCTTTTTTGTAATTTTAAGATGATATGGTTTGGTTTGTTGTGGTAAGGGATGGTTGGGGGTGATTTACGGTAGCCGAAGTAATTTAGGTTATTCTGGTATAGTTTGTTATGATTTTTAGCATTTTTTTGTAATTTTAAAGGGATTGGGCTTAGTTTGTTGCTGTAAAGTGTAGTTGGGGGTGATTTTTGATAGCCGAAATAATTTAGGTGAGTTTGGCATAGTTTGCTATGGTTAGTAGCATTTTGTTGTAATTTAAAAGTGATTGGGTTTAGTTTGTTGTGGTAAGGGTTAGTTGGTGATGATTTATGGTAGCCGAAGTAATTTAGGTGAGTTTGGCATAGTTTGCTATGGTTACTAGCATTTTTTGTAATTTAAAAGTGAATGGGTTTAGTTTGTTGTGGTAAGGGTTAGTTGGTGATGATTTAGAGTAGCCGAAGTAATTTAGGTGAGTCTGGCATAGTTTGTTATAATTTGTACACCTTTTTTTGTAATTTTAAGATGATATGGTTTGGTTTGTTGTGGTAAGTGATTGTTGGGGGTGATTTACGGTAGCCGAAGTAATTTAGGTGATTCTGGTATAGTTTGTTATGATTTTTAGCATTTTGTTGTCATTTTAAAGTGATTGGGCTTAGTTTGTTGCTGTAAAGTGTAGTTGGGGGTGATTTTTGATAGCCGAAGTAATTTAGGTGAGTTTGGCATAGTTTGCTATGGTTAGTAGCATTTTTTTGTAATTTAAAAGTGATTGGGTTTAGTTTGTTGTGGTAAGTGTTAGTTCATGATGATTTATGGTAGCCGAAGTAATTTAGGTGAGTTTGGCATAGTTTGCTATGGTTACTAGCATTTTTTTGTAATTTAAAAGTGATTGGGTTTAGTTTGTTGTGGTAAGGGTTAGTTGGTGATGATTTAGAGTAGCCGAAGTAATTTAGGTGAGTCTGGCATAGTTTGTTATGATTTGTACACCTTTTTTTTAATTTTAAGATGATATGGTTTGGTTTGTTGTGGCAAGGGATAGTTGGGGGTGATTTACGGTAGCCGAAGTATTTTAGGTGATTCTGGTATAGTTTGTTATGATTTTTAGCATTTTTTTGTAATTTTAAAGTGATTGGGCTTAGTTTGTTGCTGTAAAGTGTAGTTGGGGGTGATTTTTGATAGCCGAAGTAATTTAGGTGAGTTTGGCATAGTTTGCTATGGTTAGTAGCATTTTTTTGTAATTTAAAAGTGATTGGGTTTATTTTGTTGTGGTAAGGGTTAGTTGGTGATGATTTATGATAGCCGAAGTAATTTAAGTGAGTTTGGCATAGTTTGCTAGGGTTAGTAGCATTTTTTTGTAATTTAAAAGTGATTGGGTTTAGTTTGTTGTGGTAAGGGTTAGTTGGTGATGATTTATGGTAGCCGAAGTAATTTGGGTGAGTTTGGCATAGTTTGCTATGGTTACTAGCATTTTTTTGTAATTTAAAAATGATTGGGTTTAGTTTGTTGTGGTAAGGGTTAGTTGGTGATTATTTAGAGTAGCCGAAGTAATTTAGGTGAGTCTGGCATAGTTTGTTATAATTTGTACACCTTTTTTTGTAATTTTAAGATGATATGGTTTGGTTTGTTGTGGTAAGGGATTGTTGGGGGTGATTTACGGTAGCCGAAGTAATTTAGGTGATTCTGGTATAGTTTGTTATGATTTTTAGCATTTTGTTGTCATTTTAAAGTGATTGGGCTTAGTTTGTTGCTGTAAAGTGTAGTTGGGGGTGATTTTTGATAGCCGAAATAATTTAGGTGAGTTTGGCATAGTTTGCTATGGTTAGTAGCATTTTTTTGTAATTTAAAAGTGATTGGGTTTAGTTTGTTGTGGTAAGTGTTAGTTCATGATGATTTATGGTAGCCGAAGTAATTTAGGTGAGTTTGGCATAGTTTGCTATGGTTACTAGCATTTTTTTGTAATTTAAAAATGATTGGGTTTAGTTTGTTGTGGTAAGGGTTAGTTGGTGATGATTTAGAGTAGCCGAAGTAATTTAGGTGAGTCTGGCATAGTTTGTTATGATTTGTACACCTTTTTTTTAATTTTAAGATGATATGGTTTGCTTTGTTGTGGCAAGGGATAGTTGGGGGTGATTTACGGTAGCCGAAGTAATTTAGGTGATTCTGGTATAGTTTGTTATGATTTTTAGCATTTTGTTGTCATTTTAAAGTGATTGGGCTTAGTTTGTTGCTGTAAAGTGTAGTTGGGGGTGATTTTTGATAGCCGAAGTAATTTAGGTGAGTTTGGCATAGTTTGCTATGGTTAGTAGCATTTTTTTGTAATTTAAAAGTGATTGGGTTTAGTTTGTTGTGGTAAGTGTTAGTTCATGATGATTTATGGTAGCCGAAGTAATTTAGGTGAGTTTGGCATAGTTTGCTATGGTTACCAGCATTTTTTTGTAATTTAAAAATGATTGGGTTTAGTTTGTTGTGGTAAGGGTTAGTTGGTGATTATTTAGAGTAGCCGAAGTAATTTAGGTGAGTCTGGCATAGTTTGTTATAATTTGTACACCTTTTTTTGTAATTTTAAGATGATATGGTTTGGTTTGTTGTGGTAAGGGATTGTTGGGGGTGATTTACGGTAGCCGAAGTAATTTAGGTGATTCTGGTATAGTTTGTTATGATTTTTAGCATTTTGTTGTCATTTTAAAGTGATTGGGCTTAGTTTGTTGCTGTAAAGTGTAGTTGGGGGTGATTTTTGATAGCCGAAATAATTTAGGTGAGTTTGGCATAGTTTGCTATGGTTAGTAGCATTTTTTTGTAATTTAAAAGTGATTGGGTTTAGTTTGTTGTGGTAAGTGTTAGTTCATGATGATTTATGGTAGCCGAAGTAATTTAGGTGAGTTTGGCATAGTTTGCTATGGTTACTAGCATTTTTTTGTAATTTAAAAGTGATTGGGTTTAGTTTGTTGTGGTAAGGGTTAGTTGGTGATGATTTAGAGTAGCCGAAGTAATTTAGGTGAGTCTGGCATAGTTTGTTATGATTTGTACACCTTTTTTTTAATTTTAAGATAATATGGTTTGGTTTGTTGTGGCAAGGGATAGTTGGGGGTGATTTACGGTAGCCGAAGTAATTTAGGTGATTCTGGTATAGTTTGTTATGATTTTTAGCATTTTTTTGTAATTTTAAAGTGATTGGGCTTAGTTTGTTGCTGTAAAGTGTAGTTGGGGGTGATTTTTGATAGCCGAAGTAATTTAGGTGAGTTTGCAATAGTTTGCTATGGTTAGTAGCATTTTTTTGTAATTTAAAAGTGATTGGGTTTATTTTATTGTGGTAAGGGTTAGTTGGTGATGATTTATGATAGCCGAAGTAATTTAGGTGAGTTTGGCATAGTTTGCTATGGTTACTAGCATTTTTTTGTAATTTAAAAGTGATTGGGTTTAGTTTGTTGTGGTAAGGGTTAGTTGGTGATGATTTAGAGTAGCCGAAGTAATTTAGGTGAGTCTGGCATAGTTTGTTATGATTTGTACACCTTTTTTTGTAATTTTAAGATGATATGGTTTGGTTTGTTGTGGTAAGGGATAGTTGGGGGTGATTTACGGTAGCCGAAGTAATTTAGGTAATTCTGGTATAGTTTGTTATTATTTTTAGCATTTTGTTGTAATTTTAAAGTGATTGGGCTTAGTTTGTTGCTGTAAAGTGTAGTTGGGGGTGATTTCTGATAGCCGGAATAATTTAGGTGAGTTTGGCATAGTTTGCTATGGTTAGTAGCATTTTTTTGTAATTTAAAAGTGATGGGGTTTAGTTTGTTGTGGTAAGGGTTAGTTGGTGATGATTTATGGTAGCCGAAGTAATTTAGGTGAGTTTGGCATAGTTTGCAATGATTACTAGCATTTTTTTGTAATTTAAAAGTGATTGGGTTTAGTTTGTTGTGGTAAGGGTTAGTTGGTGATGATTTAGAGTAGCCGAAGTAATTTAGGTGTGTCTGGCATAGTTTGTTATGATTTGTACACCTTTTTTGTAATTTTAAGATGATATGGTTTGGTTTGTTGTGGTAAGGGATAGTTGGGGGTGATTTACGGTAGCCGAAGTAATTTAGGTGATTCTGGTATAGTTTGTTATGATTTTTAGCATTTTTTTGTAATTTTAAAGTAATTGGGCTTAGTTTGTTGCTGTAAAGTGTAGTTGGGGGTGATTTTTGATAGCCGAAGTAATTTAGGTGAGTTTGGCATAGTTTGCTATGGTTAGTAGCACTTTTTTGTAATTTAAAAGTGATTGGGTTTAGTTTGTTGTGGTAAGGGTTAGTTGGTGATGATTTAGAGTAGCCGATGTAATTTAGGTGAGTCTGGCATAGTTTGTTATGATTTGTACACCTTTTTTTGTAATTTTAAGATGATATGGTTTGGTTTGTTGTGGTAAGGGATAGTTGGGGGTGATTTACGGTAGCCGAAGTAATTTAGGTGATTCTGGTATAGTTTGTTATGATTTTTAGCATTTTTTTGTAATTTTAAAGTGATTGGGCTTAGTTTGTTGCTGTAAAGTGTAGTTGGGGGTGATTTTTGATAGCCGAAGTAATTTAGGTGAGTTTGCAATAGTTTTCTATGGTTAGTAGCATTTTTTTGTAATTTAAAAGTGATTGGGTTTATTTTGTTGTGGTAAGGGTTAGTTGGTGATGATTTATGATAGCCGAAGTAATTTAGGTGAGTTTGGCATAGTTTGCTATGGTTACTAGCATTTTTTTGTAATTTAAAAGTGATTGGGTTTAGTTTGTTGTGGTAAGGGTTAGTTGGTGATGATTTAGTGTAGCCGAAGTAATTTAGGTGAGTCTGGCATAATTTGTTATGATTTGTACACCTTTTTTTGTAATTTTAAGATGATATGGTTTCGTTTGTTGTGGTAAGGGATAGTTGGGGGTGATTTACAGTAGCCGAAGTAATTTAGGTGAGTCTGGTATAGTTTGTTATGATTTTTAGCATTTTTTTGTAATTTTAAAGTGATTGGGCTTAGTTTGTTGCTGTAAAGTGTAGTTGGGGGTAATTTTTGATAGCCGAAGTAATTTAGGTGAGTTTGGCATAGTTTGCTATGGTTACTAGCATTTTTTTGTAATTTAAAAGTGATTGGGTTTAGTTTGTTGTGGTAAGGGTTAGTTGGTGATGATTTAGAGTAGCCGAAGTAATTTAGGTGAGTCTGGCATAGTTTGTTATGATTTGTACACCTTTTTTTGTAATTTTAAGATGATATGGTTTGGTTTGTTGTGGTGAGGGATAGTTGGGGGTGATTTACGGTAGCCGAAGTAATTTAGGTGATTCTGGTATAGTTTGTTATGATTTTTAGCATTTTTTGTAATTTTAAAGTGATTGGGCTTAGTTTGTTGCTGTAAAGTGTAGTTGGGGGTGATTTTTGATAGCCAAAGTAATTTAGGTGAGTTTGGCATAGTTTGCTAGGGTTAGTAGCATTTTTTTGTAATATAAAATTGATTGGTTTTAGTTTGTTGTGGTAAGGGTTAGTTGGTGATGATTTATGGTAGCCGAAGTAATTTGGGTGAGTTTGGCATAGTTTGCTATGGTTACTAGCATTTTTTTGTAATTTAAAAATGATTGGGTTTAGTTTGTTGTGGTAAGGGTTAGTTGTTGATGATTTAGAGTAGCCGAAGTAATTTAGGTGAGTCTAGCATAGTTTGTTATGATTTGTACACCTTTTTTTGTAATTTTAAGATGATATGGTTTGGTTTGTTGTGGTAAGGGACAGTTGGGGGTGATTTACGGTAGCCGAAGTAATTTAGGTGATTCTGGTATAGTTTGTTATGATTTTTAGCATTTTGTTGTCATTTTAAAGTGATTGGGCTTAGTTTGTTGCTGTAAAGTGTAGTTGGGGGTGATTTTTGATAGCCGAAGTAATTTAGGTGAGTTTGGCATAGTTTGCTATGGTTAGTAGCATTTTTTGGTAATTTAAAAGTGATTGGGTTTAGTTTGTTTTGGTAAGTGTTAGTTCATGATGATTTATGGTAGTCAAAGTAATTTAGGTGAGTTTGGCATAGTTTGCTATGGTTACTAGCATTTTTTTGTAATTTAAAAGTGATTGGGTTTAGTTTGTTGTGGTAAGGGTTAGTTGGTGATGATTTAGAGTAGCCGAAGTAATTTAGGTGAGTCTGGCATAATTTGTTATGATTTGTACACCTTTTTTTTAATTTTAAGATGATATGGTTTGGTTTGTTGTGGCAAGGGATAATTGGGGGTGATTTACGGCAGCCGAAGTAATTTAGGTGATTCTGGTATAGTTTGTTATGATTTTTAGCATTTTTTTGTAATTTTAAAGTGAATGGGCTTAGTTTGTTGCTGTAAAGTGTAGTTGGGGGTGATTTTTGATAGCCGAAGTAATTTAGGTGAGTTTGGCATAGTTTGCTATGGTTAGTAGCATTTTTTTGTAATTTAAAAATGATTGGGTTTATTTTGTTGTGGTAAGGGTTAGTTGGTGATGATTTATGATAGCCGAAGTAATTTAGGTGAGTTTGGCATAGTTTGCTATGGTTACTAGCATTTTTTTGTAATTTACAAGTGATTGGGTTTAGTTTGTTGTGGTAAGGGTTAGTTGGTGATGATTTAGTGTAGCCGAAGTAATTTAGGTGAGTCTGGCATAATTTGTTATGATTTGTACTCCTTTTTTTTAATTTTAAGATGATATGGTTTGGTTTGTTGTGGCAAGGGATAATTGGGGGTGATTTACGGTAGCCGAAGTAATTTAGGTGATTCTGGTATAGTTTGTTATGATTTTTAGCATTTTTTTGTAATTTTAAAGTGATTGGGCTTAGTTTGTTGCTGTAAAGTGTAGTTGGGGGTGATTTTTGATAGCCGAAGTAATTTAGGTGAGTTTGGCATAGTTTGCTATGGTTACTATCATTTTTTTCTAATTTAAAAGTGATTGGGTTTAGTTTGTTGTGGTAAGGGTTAGCTGGTGATGATTTATGGTAGCCGAAGTAATTTAGGTGAGTTTGGCATAGTTTGCTATGGTTACTAGCATTTTTTTGTAATTTAAAAATGATTGGGTTTAGTTTGTTGTGGTAAGGGTTAGTTGTTGATGATTTAGAGTAGCCGAAGTAATTTAGGTGAGTCTAGCATAGTTTGTTATGATTTGTACACCTTTTTTTGTAATTTTAAGATGATATGGTTTGGTTTGCTGTGGTAAGGGATAGTTGGGGATGATTTACGGTAGCCGAAGTAATTTAGGTGATTCTGGTATAGTTTGTTATGATTTTTAGCATTTTGTTGTCATTTTAAAGTGATTGGGCTTAGTTTGTTGCTGTAAAGTGTAGTTGGGGGTGATTTTTGATAGACGAAGTAATTTAGGTGAGTTTGGCATAGTTTGCTATAGTTAGTAGCAGTTTTTTGTAATTTAAAAGTGATTGGGTTTAGTTTGTTGTGGTAAGGGTTAGTTGGTGATGATTTAGAGTAGCCGAAGTAATTTAGGTGATTCTGGTATAGTTTGTTATGATTTTTAGCATTTTTTTGTAATTTCAAAGTGATTGGGTTTAATTTGTTGCTGTAAAGTGTAGTTGGGGGTGATTTTTGATAGCCGAAATAATTTAGGTGAGTTTGGCATAGTTTGCTATGGTTAGTAGCATTTTTTTGTAATTTAAAAGTGATTGGGTTTAGTTTGTTGTGGTAAGGGTTAGTTGGTGATGATTTATGGTAGCCGAAGTAATTTAGGTGAGTTTGGCATAGTTTGCTATGGTTACTAGCATTTTTTTGTAATTTAAAATTGAATGGGTTTAGTTTGTTGTGGTAAGGGTTAGTTGGTGATGATTTGGAGTAGCCAAAGTAATTTAGGTGAGTCTGGCATAGTTTGTTTTGATTTGTACACCTTTTTTTGAAATTTTAAGATGATATGGTTTGGTTTGTTGTGGTAAGGGATAGTTGGGGGTGATTTACGGTAGCCGAAGTAATTTAGGTGATTCTGGTATAGTTTGTTATGATTTTTAGCATTTTGTTGTCATTTTAAAGTGATTGGGCTTAGTTTGTTGCTGTAAAGTGTAGTTGGGGGTAATTTTTGATAGCCGAAGTAATTTAGGTGAGTTTGGCATAGTTTGCTATGGTTAGTAGCATTTTTTGGTAATTTAAAAGTGATTGGGTTTAGTTTGTTTTGGTAAGTGTTAGTTCATGACGATTTATGGTAGTCAAAGTAATTTAGGTGAGTTTGGCATAGTTTGCTATGGTTACTAGCATTTTTTTGTAATTTAAAAGTGATTGGGTTTAGTTTGTTGTGGTAAGGGTTAGTTGGTGATGATTTAGAGTAGCCGAAGTAATTTAGGTGAGTCTGGCATAATTTGTTATGATTTGTACACCTTTTTTTTAATTTTAAAATGATATGGTTTGGTTTGTTGTGGCAAGGGATAATTGGGGGTGATTTACGGCAGCCGAAGTAATTTAGGTGATTCTGGTATAGTTTGTTATGATTTTTAGCATTTTTTTGTAATTTTAAAGTGATTGGGCTTAGTTTGTTGCTGTAAAGTGTAGTTGGGGGTGATTTTTGATAGCCGAAGTAATTTAGGTGAGTTTGGCATAGTTTGCTATGGTTAGTAGCATTTTTTTGTAATTTAAAAATGATTGGGTTTATTTTGTTGTGGTAAGGGTTAGTTGGTGATGATTTATGATAGCCGAAGTAATTTAGGTGAGTTTGGCATAGTTTGCTATGGTTACTAGCATTTTTTTGTAATTTACAAGTGATTGGGTTTAGTTTGTTGTGGTAAGGGTTAGTTGGTGATGATTTAGTGTAGCCGAAGTAATTTAGGTGAGTCTGGCATAATTTGTTATGATTTGTACTCCTTTTTTTTAATTTTAAGATGATATGGTTTGGTTTGTTGTGGCAAGGGATAATTGGGGGTGATTTACGGTAGCCGAAGTAATTTAGGTGATTCTGGTATAGTTTGTTATGATTTTTAGCATTTTTTTGTAATTTTAAAGTGATTGGGCTTAGTTTGTTGCTGTAAAGTGTAGTTGGGGGTGATTTTTGATAGCCGAAGTAATTTAGGTGAGTTTGGCATAGTTTGCTATGGTTACTATCATTTTTTTCTAATTTAAAAGTGATTGGGTTTAGTTTGTTGTGGTAAGGGTTAGCTGGTGATGATTTATGGTAGCCGAAGTAATTTAGGTGAGTTTGGCATAGTTTGCTATGGTTACTAGCATTTTTTTGTAATTTAAAAATGATTGGGTTTAGTTTGTTGTGGTAAGGGTTAGTTGTTGATGATTTAGAGTAGCCGAAGTAATTTAGGTGAGTCTAGCATAGTTTGTTATGATTTGTACAACACCTTTTTTTGTAATTTTAAGATGATATGGTTTGGTTTGTTGTGGTAAGGGATAGTTGGGGGTGATTTACGGTAGCCGAAGTAATTTAGGTGATTCTGGTATAGTTTGTTATGATTTTTAGCATTTTGTTGTCATTTTAAAGTGATTGGGCTTAGTTTGTTGCTGTAAAGTGTAGTTGGGGGTGATTTTTGATAGCCGAAGTAATTTAGGTGAGTTTGGCATAGTTTGCTATGGTTAGTAGCATTTTTTGGTAATTTAAAAGTGATTGGGTTTAGTTTGTTTTGGTAAGTGTTAGTTCATGATGATTTATGGTAGTCAAAGTAATTTAGGTGAGTTTGGCATAGTTTGCTATGGTTACTAGCATTTTTTTGTAATTTAAAAGTGATTGGGTTTAGTTTGTTGTGGTAAGGGTTAGTTGGTGATGATTTAGAGTAGCCGAAGTAATTTAGGTGAGTCTGGCATAATTTGTTATGATTTGTACACCTTTTTTTTAATTTTAAGATGATATGGTTTGGTTTGTTGTGGCAAGGGATAATTGGGGGTGATTTACGGCAGCCGAAGTAATTTAGGTGATTCTGGTATAGTTTGTTATGATTTTTAGCATTTTTTTGTAATTTCAAAGTGATTGGGCTTAGTTTGTTGCTGTAAAGTGTAGTTGGGGGTGATTTTTGATAGCCGAAGTAATTTAGGTGAGTTTGGCATAGTTTGCTATGGTTAGTAGCATTTTTTTGTAATTTAAAAATGATTGGGTTTATTTTGTTGTGGTAAGGGTTAGTTGGTGATGATTTATGATAGCCGAAGTAATTTAGGTGAGTTTGGCATAGTTTGCTATGGTTACTAGCATTTTTTTGTAATTTACAAGTGATTGGGTTTAGTTTGTTGTGGTAAGGGTTAGTTGGTGATGATTTAGTGTAGCCGAAGTAATTTAGGTGAGTCTGGCATAATTTGTTATGATTTGTACTCCTTTTTTTTAATTTTAAGATGATATGGTTTGGTTTGTTGTGGCAAGGGATAATTGGGGGTGATTTACGGTAGCCGAAGTAATTTAGGTGATTCTGGTATAGTTTGTTATGATTTTTAGCATTTTTTTGTAATTTTAAAGTGATTGGGCTTAGTTTGTTGCTGTAAAGTGTAGTTGGGGGTGATTTTTGATAGCCGAAGTAATTTAGGTGGGTTTGGCATAGTTTGCTATGGTTACTATCATTTTTTTCTAATTTAAAAGTGATTGGGTTTAGTTTGTTGTGGTAAGGGTTAGCTGGTGATGATTTATGGTAGCCGAAGTAATTTAGGTGAGTTTGGCATAGTTTGCTATTGTTACTAGCATTTTTTCTAATTTAAAAGGGATTGGGTTTAGTTTGTTGTGGTAAGGGTTAGTTGGTGATGATTTAGAGCAGCCAAAGTAATTTAGGTGTGTCTGGCATAGTTTGTTATGATTTGTACATCTTTTTTTGTAATTTTAAGATGATATGGTTTGGTTTGTTGTGGTAAGGGATAGTTGGGGGTGATTTACGGTAGCCGAAGTAATTTAGGTGATTCTGGTATAGTTTGTTATGAATTTTAGCATTTTTTGTAATTTTAAAGTGATTGGGTTTAATTTGGTGCTGTAAAGTGTAGTTGGGGGTGATTTTTGATTGCCGAAGTAATTTGGGTGAGTTTGGCATAGTTTGCTATGGTTAGCAGCATTTTTTTGTAATTTAAAAGTGATTGGGTTTAGTTTGTTGTGGTAAGGGTTAGTTTTTGATGATTTATGGTAGCCGAAGTAATTTAGGTGAGTTTGGCATAGTTTGCTATTGTTACTAGCATTTTTTGTAATTTAAAAGGGATTGGGTTTAGTTTGTTGTGGTAAGGGTTAGTTGGTGATGATTTAGTGTAGCCGAAGTAATTTAGGTGAGTCTGGCATAATTTGTTATGATTTGTACAACTTTTTTTGTAATTTTAAGATGATATGGTTTGGTTTGTTTTGGTAAGGGATAGTTGGGGGTGATTTACGTTAGCCGAAGTAATTTAGGTGATTCTGGTATAGTTTGTTATGATTTTTAGCATTTTTTTGTAATTTTAAAGTAATTGGGCTTAGTTTGTTGCTGTAAAGTGTAGTTGGGGGTGATTTTTGATAGCCGAAGTAATTTAGGTGAGTTTGGCATAGTTTGCTATGGTTAGTGTAATTTTTTTGTAATTTAAAAGTGATTGGGTTTAGTTTGTTGTGGTAAGGGTTAGCTGGTGATGATTTATGGTAGCCGAAGTAATTTAGGTGAGTTTGGCATAGTTTGCTATGGTTACTAGAATTTTTTTGTAATTTAAAAGTGATTGGGTTTAGTTTGTTGTGGTAAGGATTAGTTGGTGATGATTTAGAGTAGCCGAAGTAATTTAGGTGAGTTTGGCATAGTTTGTTATGATTTGTACACCTTTTTTTGTAATTTTAAAATGATATGGTTTGGTTTGTTGTGGTAAGGGATAGTTGGGGGTGATTTACAGTAGCCGAAGTAATTTAGGTGATTCTGGTATAGTTTGTTATGATTTTTAGCATTTTTTTGTAATTTAAAAGTGATTGGGTTTAGTTTGTTGTGGTAAGGGTTAGTTGGTGATGATTTATGGTAGCCGAAGTAATTTAGGTGAGTTTGGCATAGTTTGCTATGGTTACTAGCATTTTTTTTTAATTTAAAAGTGATTGGGTTTAGTTTGTTGTGGTAAGGGTTAGTTGGTGATGATTTAGAGTAGCCGAAGTAATTTAGGTGAGTCTGGCATAGTTTGCTATGGTTAGTAGCATTTTTTTGTAATTTAAAAGCGATTGGGTTTAGTTTGTTGTGGTAAGGGTTAGTTGGTGATGATTTAGAGTAACCGAAGTAATTTAGGTGAGTCTGGCATAGTTTGTTATGATTTGTACACCTTTATTTGTAATTTTAAGATGATATGGTTTGGTTTGTTGTGGTAAGGAATAGTTGGGGGTGATTTACGGTAGCCGAAGTAATTTAGGTGATTCTGGTATAGTTTGTTATGATTTTTAGCATTTTTTTGTAATTTTACAGTGATTGGGCTTAGTTTGTTGCTGTAAAGTGTAGTTGGGGGTGATTTTTGATATCCAAAGTAATTTAGGTGGGTTTGGCATAGTTTGCTATGGTTAGTAGCATTTTTTTGTAATTTAAAAGTGATTGGGTTTAGTTTGTTGTGGTAAGGGTTAGTTGGTGATGATTTATGGTAGCCGAAGTAATTTAGGTGAGTTTGACATAGTTTGCAATGGTTACTAGCATTTTTTTGTAATTTAAAAGTGATTGGGTTTAGTTTGTTGTGGTAAGGGTTAGTTGGTGATGATTTAGAGTAGCCGAAGTAATTTAGGTGAGTCTGGCATAGTTTGTTATGATTTGTACACCTTTTTTGTAATTTTAAGATGATATGGTTTGGTTTGTTGTGGTAAGGGATAGTTGGGGGTGATTTCCGGTAGCCGAAGTAATTTAGGTGATTCTGGTATAGTTTATGATTTTTAGCATTTTTTTGTAATTTTAAAGTGATTGGGCTTAGTTTGTTGCTGTAAAGTGTATTTGGGGGTGATTTTTGATAGCCGAAGTAATTTAGGTGATTCTGGTAGAGTTTGTTATGATTTTTAGCATTTTTTTGTAATTTTAAAGTTAAAAAAGTGATTGGGTTTAGTTTGTTGTGGTAAGGGTTAGTTGGTGATGATTTAGAGTTGCCGAAGTAATTTAGGTGAGTCTGGCATAGTTTGTTATGATTTGTACACCTTTTTTGTAATTTTAAGATGATATGGTTTGATTTGTTGTGGTAAGGGATAGTTGGGGGTCATTTACGGTAGCCGAAGTAATTTAGGTGATTCTGGTATAGTTTGTTATGATTTTTAGCATTTTTTTTAATTTTAAAGTGATTGGGCTTAGTTTGTTGCTGTAACTGTAGTTGTGGTGATTTTTGATAGCCGAAGTAATTTAGGTGAGTTTGGCATAGTTTGCTATGATTAGTAGCATTTTTTTGTAATTTAAAAGTGATTGGGTTTAGTTTGTTGTGGTAAGGGTTAGTTGGTGATGATTTAGAGTAGCCGAAGTAATTTAGGTGAGTCTGGCATAGTTTGTTATGATTTGTACACCTTTTTTTGTAATTTTAAGATGATATGGTTTGGTTTGTTGTGGTAAGGGATACTTGGGGGTGATTTACGATAGCCGAAGTAATTTAGGTGATTCTGCTATAGTTTATGATTTTTAGAATTTTTTTGTAATTTTAAAGTGATTGGGCTTAGTTTGTTGCTGTAAAGTGTATTTGGGGGTGATTTTTGATAGCCGAAGTAATTTAGGTGAGTTTGGCATAGTTTGCTATGGTTAGTAGCATTTTTTTGTAATTTAAAAGTGATTGGGTTTAGTTTGTTGTGGTAAGGGTTAGTTGGTGATGATTTATGGTAGCCGAAGTAATTTAGGTGAGTTTGGCATAGTTTGCTATTGTTACTAGCATTTTTTTGTACTTTAAAAGTGATTGGGTTTAGTTTGTTGTGGAAGGGTTAGTTGGTGATGATTTAGAGTAGCCGAAGTAATTTAGGTGAGTCTGTAATAGTTTGTTATGATTTGTACATCTTTTTTTGTAATTTTAAAATGATATGGTTTGGTTTGTTGTGGTTAGGGATAGTTGGAGGTGATTTACGGTAGCCGAAGTAATTTAGGTGATTCTGGTATAGTTTGTTATGATTTTTAGCATTTTTTTGTAATTTAAAAGTGATTGGGTTTAGTTTGTTGTGGTAATTGTTAGTTGGTGATGATTTATGGTAGCCGAAGTAATTTAGGTGAGTTTGGCATAGTTTGCTATGGTTACTAGCATTTTTTGTAATTTAAAAGTGATTGGGTTTAGTTTGTTGTGGTAAGGGTTAGTTGGTGATGATTTAGAGTAGCCGAAGTAATTTAGGTGTGTCTGGCATAGTTTGTTATGATTTGTACACCTTTTTTTGTAATTTTAAGATGATATGGTTTGGTTTGTTGTGGTAAGGGATAGTTGGGGGTGATTTACGGTAGCCGAAGTAATTTAGGTGATTCTGGTATAGTTTGTTATGATTTTTAGCCTTTTTTTGTAATTTTAAAGTGATTGGGCTTAGTTTGTTGCTGTAAAGTGTAGTTGGGGTGATTTTTGATAGTTGAAGTAATTTAGGTGAGTTTGGCATAGTTTGCTATGGTTAGTAGCATTTTTTTGTAAATTAAAAGTGATTGGGTTTAGTTTGTTGTGGTAAGGGTTAGTTGGTGATGATTTATGGTAGCCGAAGTAATTTAGGTGAGTTTGGCAGAGTTTGCTATGGTTACTAGCATTTTTTTGTAATTTAAAAGTGATTGGGTTTAGTTTGTTGTGGTAAGGGTTAGTTGGTGATGATTTAGAGTAGCCGAAGTAATTTAGGTGAGTCTGGCATAGTTTGTTATAATTTTTAGCATTTTTTTGTAATTTTAAAATAATTGGGCTTAGTTTGTTGCTGTAAAGTGTAGTTGGGGGTGATTTTTGATAGCCGAAGTAATTTAGGTGAGTTTAGCATAGTTTGCTAAGGTTAGTAGCATTTTTTTGTAATTTAAAAGTGATTTGGTTTAGTTTGTTGTGGTAAGGGTTAGTTGGTGATGATTTAGAGTAGCCGAAGTAATTTAGGTGAGGCTGGCATAGTTTGTTATGATTTGTACACCATTTTTTGTAATTTTAAAATGATATGGTTTGGTTTGTTGTGGTAAGGGATAGTTGGGGGTGATTTACGGTAGCCGAAGTAATTTAGGTGATTCTGGTATAGTTTGTTATAATTTTTAGCATTTTTTTGTAATTTTAAAATAATTGGGCTTAGTTTGTTGCTGTAAAGTGTAGTTGGGGGTGATTTTTGATAGCCGAAGTAATTTAGGTGAGTTTAGCATAGTTTGCTAAGGTTAGTAGCATTTTTTTGTAATTTAAAAGTGATTTGGTTTAGTTTGTTGTGGTAAGGGTTAGTTGGTGATGATTTAGAGTAGCCGAAGTAATTTAGGTGAGGCTGGCATAGTTTGTTAAGATTTGTACACCTTTTTTTGTAATTTTAAGATGATATGGTTTGGTTTGTTGTGGTAAGGGTTAGTTGGGGGTGATTTACGGTAGCCGAAGTAATTTAGGTGATTCTGGTATAGTTTGTTATGATTTTTAGCATTTTTTTGTAATTTTAAAGTGATTGGGCTTAGTTTGTTGCTGTAAAGTGTAGTTGGAGGTGATTTTTGATAGCCGAAGTAATTTAGGTGAATTTGGCATAGTTTGCTATGGTTAGTAGCATTTTTTTGTAATTTAAAAGTGATTGGGTTTAGTTTGTTGTGGTAATTGTTAGTTGGTGATGATTTATGGTAGCCGAAATAATTTAGGTGAGTTTGGCATAGTTTGCTATGGTTACTAGCATTTTTTTGAAATTTAAAAGAGATTGGGTTTAGTTTGTTGTGGTAAGGGTTAGTTGGTGATGATTTAGAGTAGCCGAAGTAATTTAGGTGAGGCTGGCATAGTTTGTTATGATTTGTACACTTTTTCTTGTAATTTTAAGATGATATGGTTTGGTTTGTTGTGGTAAGGGATAGTTGGGGGTGATTTACGGTAGCCGAAGTAATTTAGGTGATTCTGGTATAGTTTGTTATGATTTTTAGCATTTTTTTGTAATTTTAAAGTGATTGGGCTTAGTTTGTTGCTGTAAAGTGTAGTTGGAGGTGATGTTTGATAGTCGAAGTAATTTAGGTGAATTTGGCATAGTTTGCTATGGTTAGTAGCATTTTTTTGTAATTTAAAAGTGATTGGGTTTAGTTTGTTGTGGTAAGGGTTAGTTGGTGATGATTTATGGTAGCCGAAGTAATTTAGGTGAGTTTGACATAGTTTGCAATGGTTACTAGCATTTTTTTGTAATTTAAAAGTGATTGGGTTTAGTTTGTTGTGGTAAGGGTTAGTTGGTGATGATTTAGAGTAGCCGAAGTAATTTAGGTGAGTCTGGCATAGTTTGTTATGATTTGTACACCTTTTTTGTAATTTTAAGATGATATGGTTTGGTTTGTTGTGGTAAGGGATAGTTGGGGGTGATTTCCGGTAGCCGAAGTAATTTAGGTGATTCTGGTATAGTTTATGATTTTTAGCATTTTTTTGTAATTTTAAAGTGATTGGGCTTAGTTTGTTGCTGTAAAGTGTATTTGGGGGTGATTTTTGATAGCCGAAGTAATTTAGGTGATTCTGGTAGAGTTTGTTATGATTTTTAGCATTTTTTTGTAATTTTAAAGTTAAAAAAGTGATTGGGTTTAGTTTGTTGTGGTAAGGGTTAGTTGGTGATGATTTAGAGTTGCCGAAGTAATTTAGGTGAGTCTGGCATAGTTTGTTATGATTTGTACACCTTTTTTGTAATTTTAAGATGATATGGTTTGATTTGTTGTGGTAAGGGATAGTTGGGGGTCATTTACGGTAGCCAAAGTAATTTAGGTGATTCTGGTATAGTTTGTTATGATTTTTAGCATTTTTTTTAATTTTAAAGTGATTGGGCTTAGTTTGTTGCTGTAACTGTAGTTGTGGTGATTTTTGATAGCCGAAGTAATTTAGGTGAGTTTGGCATAGTTTGCTATGATTAGTAGCATTTTTTTGTAATTTAAAAGTGATTGGTTTTAGTTTGTTGTGGTAAGGGTTAGTTGGTGATGATTTAGAGTAGCCGAAGTAATTTAGGTGAGTCTGGCATAGTTTGTTATGATTTGTACACCTTTTTTTGTAATTTTAAGATGATATGGTTTGGTTTGTTGTGGTAAGGGATACTTGGGGGTGATTTACGATAGCCGAAGTAATTTAGGTGATTCTGGTATAATTTGTTATGATTTTTAGCATTTTTTTGTAATTTTAAAGTGATTGGGCTTAGTTTGTTGCTGTAAAGTGTAGTTGGGGGTGATTTTTGATAGCCGAAGTAAGTTAGATGAGTTCGGCAAAGTTTGCTATGGTTAGTAGCATTTTTTTGCAATTTAAAACTGATTGGGTTTAATTTGTTGTGGTAAGGGTTAGTTGGTGATGATTTATGGTAGCTGAAGTAATTTAGGTGAGTTTGGCATAGTTTGCTATGGTTACTAGCATTATTTTGTAATTTAAAAGTGATTGGGTTTTGTTTGTTGTGGTAAGGGTTAGTTGGTGATGATTTAGAGTAGCCGAAGTAATTTAGGTGAGTCTGGCATAGTTTGTTATGATTTGTACACCTTTTTTTGTAATTTTAAGATGATATGGTTTGGTTTGTTGTGGTAAGGGATAGTTGGGGGTGATTTACGGTAGCCGAAGTAATTTAGGTGATTCTGGTATAGTTTGTTATGATTTTTAGCATTTTTTTGTAATTTTACAGTGATTGGGCTCAGTTTGTTGCTGTAAAGTGTAGTTGGGGGTGATTTTTGATAGCCAAAGTAATTTAGGTGAGTTTGGCATAGTTTGCTATGGTTAGTAGCATTTTTTTGTAATTTAAAAGTGATTGGGTTTAGTTTGTTGTGGTAAGGGTTAGTTGGTGATGATTTAGAGTAGCCGAAGTAATTTAGGTGAGTCTGGCATAGTTTGTTATGATTTGTACACCTTTTTTTGTAATTTTAAGATGATATGGTTTGGTTTGTTGTGGTAAGGGATAGTTGGGGGTGATTTACGGTAGCCGAAGTAATTTAGGTGATTCTGCTATAGTTTATGATTTTTAGAATTTTTTTGTAATTTTAAAGTGATTGGGCTTAGTTTGTTGCTGTAAAGTGTATTTGGGGGTGATTTTTGATAGCCGAAGTAATTTAGGTGAGTTTGGCATAGTTTGCTACGGTTATTAGAATTTTTTTTAATTTAAAAGTGATTGGGTTTAGTTTGTTGTGGTAAGGGTTAGTTGGTGATGATTTATGGTAGCCGAAGTAATTTAGGTGAGTTTGGCATAGTTTGCTATTGTTACTAGCATTTTTTTGTACTTTAAAAGTGATTGGGTTTAGTTTGTTGTGGAAGGGTTAGTTGGTGATGATTTAGAGTAGCCGAAGTAATTTAGGTGAGTCTGTAATAGTTTGTTATGATTTGTACATCTTTTTTTGTAATTTTAAAATGATATGGTTTGGTTTGTTGTGGTTAGGGATAGTTGGAGGTGATTTACGGTAGCCGAAGTAATTTAGGTGATTCTGGTATAGTTTGTTATGATTTTTAGCATTTTTTTGTAATTTAAAAGTGATTGGGTTTAGTTTGTTGTGGTAATTGTTAGTTGGTGATGATTTATGGTAGCCGAAGTAATTTAGGTGAGTTTGGCATAGTTTGCTATGGTTACTAGCATTTTTTGTAATTTAAAAGTGATTGGGTTTAGTTTGTTGTGGTAAGGGTTAGTTGGTGATGATTTAGAGTAGCCGAAGTAATTTAGGTGTGTCTGGCATAGTTTGTTATGATTTGTACACCTTTTTTTGTAATTTTAAGATGATATGGTTTGGTTTGTTGTGGTAAGGGATAGTTGGGGGTGATTTACGGTAGCCGAAGTAATTTAGGTGATTCTGGTATAGTTTGTTATGATTTTTAGCCTTTTTTTGTAATTTTAAAGTGATTGGGCTTAGTTTGTTGCTGTAAAGTGTAGTTGGGGTGATTTTTGATAGTTGAAGTAATTTAGGTGAGTTTGGCATAGTTTGCTATGGTTAGTAGCATTTTTTTGTAAATTAAAAGTGATTGGGTTTAGTTTGTTGTGGTAAGGGTTAGTTGGTGATGATTTATGGTAGCCGAAGTAATTTAGGTGAGTTTGGCAGAGTTTGCTATGGTTACTAGCATTTTTTTGTAATTTAAAAGTGATTGGGTTTAGTTTGTTGTGGTAAGGGTTAGTTGGTGATGATTTAGAGTAGCCGAAGTAATTTAGGTGAGTCTGGCATAGTTTGTTATAATTTTTAGCATTTTTTTGTAATTTTAAAATAATTGGGCTTAGTTTGTTGCTGTAAAGTGTAGTTGGGGGTGATTTTTGATAGCCGAAGTAATTTAGGTGAGTTTAGCATAGTTTGCTAAGGTTAGTAGCATTTTTTTGTAATTTAAAAGTGATTTGGTTTAGTTTGTTGTGGTAAGGGTTAGTTGGTGATGATTTAGAGTAGCCGAAGTAATTTAGGTGAGGCTGGCATAGTTTGTTATGATTTGTACACCATTTTTTGTAATTTTAAAATGATATGGTTTGGTTTGTTGTGGTAAGGGATAGTTGGGGGTGATTTACGGTAGCCGAAGTAATTTAGGTGATTCTGGTATAGTTTGTTATAATTTTTAGCATTTTTTTGTAATTTTAAAATAATTGGGCTTAGTTTGTTGCTGTAAAGTGTAGTTGGGGGTGATTTTTGATAGCCGAAGTAATTTAGGTGAGTTTAGCATAGTTTGCTAAGGTTAGTAGCATTTTTTTGTAATTTAAAAGTGATTTGGTTTAGTTTGTTGTGGTAAGGGTTAGTTGGTGATGATTTAGAGTAGCCGAAGTAATTTAGGTGAGGCTGGCATAGTTTGTTATGATTTGTACACCTTTTTTTGTAATTTTAAGATGATATGGTTTGGTTTGTTGTGGTAAGGGTTAGTTGGGGGTGATTTACGGTAGCCGAAGTAATTTAGGTGATTCTGGTATAGTTTGTTATGATTTTTAGCATTTTTTTGTAATTTTAAAGTGATTGGGCTTAGTTTGTTGCTGTAAAGTGTAGTTGGAGGTGATTTTTGATAGCCGAAGTAATTTAGGTGAATTTGGCATAGTTTGCTATGGTTAGTAGCATTTTTTTGTAATTTAAAAGTGATTGGGTTTAGTTTGTTGTGGTAATTGTTAGTTGGTGATGATTTATGGTAGCCGAAATAATTTAGGTGAGTTTGGCATAGTTTGCTATGGTTACTAGCATTTTTTTGAAATTTAAAAGAGATTGGGTTTAGTTTGTTGTGGTAAGGGTTAGTTGGTGATGATTTAGAGTAGCCGAAGTAATTTAGGTGAGGCTGGCATAGTTTGTTATGATTTGTACACTTTTTCTTGTAATTTTAAGATGATATGGTTTGGTTTGTTGTGGTAAGGGATAGTTGGGGGTGATTTACGGTAGCCGAAGTAATTTAGGTGATTCTGGTATAGTTTGTTATGATTTTTAGCATTTTTTTGTAATTTTAAAGTGATTGGGCTTAGTTTGTTGCTGTAAAGTGTAGTTGGAGGTGATGTTTGATAGTCGAAGTAATTTAGGTGAATTTGGCATAGTTTGCTATGGTTAGTAGCATTTTTTTGTAATTTAAAAGTGATTGGGTTTAGTTTGTTGTGGTAATTGTTAGTTGGTGATGATTTATGGTAGCCGAAGTAATTTAGGTGAGTTTGGCATAGTTTGCTATGGTTACTAGCATTTTTTGTAATTTAAAAGTGATTGGGTTTAGTTTGTTGTGGTAAGGGTTAGTTGGTGATGATTTAGAGTAGCCGAAGTAATTTAGGTGTGTCTGGCATAGTTTGTTATGATTTGTACACCTTTTTTTGTAATTTTAAGATGATATGGTTTGGTTTGTTGTGGTAAGGGATAGTTGGGGGTGATTTACGGTAGCCGAAGTAATTTAGGTGATTCTGGTATAGTTTGTTATGATTTTTAGCATTTTTTTGTAATTTTAAAATAATTGGGCTTAGTTTGTTGCTGTAAAGTGTAGTTGGGGGTGATTTTTGATAGCCGAAGTAATTTAGGTGAGTTTAGCATAGTTTGCTATGGTTAGTAGCATTTTTTTGTAATTTAAAAGTGATTTGGTTTAGTTTGTTGTGGTAAGGGTTAGTTGGTGATGATTTAGAGTAGCCGAAGTAATTTAGGTGAGGCTGGCATAGTTTGTTATGATTTGTACACCTTTTTTTGTAATTTTAAGATGATATGGTTTGGTTTGTTGTGGTAAGGGTTAGTTGGGGGTGATTTACGGTAGCCGAAGTAATTTAGGTGATTCTGGTATAGTTTGTTATGATTTTTAGCATTTTTTTGTAATTTTAAAGTGATTGGGCTTAGTTTGTTGCTGTAAAGTGTAGTTGGAGGTGATTTTTGATAGCCGAAGTAATTTAGGTGAATTTGGCATAGTTTGCTATGGTTAGTAGCATTTTTTTGTAATTTAAAAGTGATTGGGTTTAGTTTGTTGTGGTAATTGTTAGTTGGTGATGATTTATGGTAGCCGAAATAATTTAGGTGAGTTTGGCATAGTTTGCTATGGTTACTAGCATTTTTTTGAAATTTAAAAGAGATTGGGTTTAGTTTGTTGTGGTAAGGGTTAGTTGGTGATGATTTAGAGTAGCCGAAGTAATTTAGGTGAGGCTGGCATAGTTTGTTATGATTTGTACACTTTTTCTTGTAATTTTAAGATGATATGGTTTGGTTTGTTGTGGTAAGGGATAGTTGGGGGTGATTTACGGTAGCCGAAGTAATTTAGGTGATTCTGGTATAGTTTGTTATGATTTTTAGCATTTTTTTGTAATTTTAAAGTGATTGGGCTTAGTTTGTTGCTGTAAAGTGTAGTTGGAGGTGATGTTTGATAGTCGAAGTAATTTAGGTGAATTTGGCATAGTTTGCTATGGTTAGTAGCATTTTTTTGTAATTTAAAAGTGATTGGGTTTAGTTTGTTGTGGTAATTGTTAGTTGGTGATGATTTATGGTAGCCGAAGTAATTTAGGTGAGTTTGGCATAGTTTGCTATGGTTACTAGCATTTTTTGTAATTTAAAAGTGATTGGGTTTAGTTTGTTGTGGTAAGGGTTAGTTGGTGATGATTTAGAGTAGCCGAAGTAATTTAGGTGTGTCTGGCATAGTTTGTTATGATTTGTACACCTTTTTTTGTAATTTTAAGATGATATGGTTTGGTTTGTTGTGGTAAGGGATAGTTGGGGGTGATTTACGGTAGCCGAAGTAATTTAGGTGATTCTGGTATAGTTTGTTATGATTTTTAGCCTTTTTTTGTAATTTTAAAGTGATTGGGCTTAGTTTGTTGCTGTAAAGTGTAGTTGGGGTGATTTTTGATAGTTGAAGTAATTTAGGTGAGTTTGGCATAGTTTGCTATGGTTAGTAGCATTTTTTTGTAATTTAAAAGTGATTTGGTTTAGTTTGTTGTGGTAAGGGTTAGTTGGTGATGATTTAGAGTAGCCGAAGTAATTTAGGTGAAGCTGGCATAGTTTGTTTTGATTTGTACACCTTTTTTTGTAATTTTAAGATGATATGGTTTGGTTTGTTGTGGTAAGAGTTAGTTGGGGGTGATTTAAGGTAGCCGAAGTAATTTAGGTGATTCTGGTATAGTTTGTTATGATTTTTAGCATTTTTTTGTAATTTTAAAATGATTGGGCTTAGTTTGTTGCTGTAAAGTGTAGTTGGGGGTGATTTTTGATAGCCGAAGTAATTTAGGTGAGTTTAGCATAGTTTGCTATGGTTAGTAGCATTTTTTTGTAATTTAAAAGTGATTTGGTTTAGTTTGTTGTGGTAAGGGTTAGTTGGTGATGATTTAGAGTAGCCGAAGTAATTTAGGTGAGGCTGGCATAGTTTGTTATGATTTGTACACCTTTTTTTGTAATTTTAAGATGATATGGTTTGGTTTGTTGTGGTAAGGGATAGTTGGGGGTGATTTACGGTAGCCGAAGTAATTTAGGTGATTCTGGTATAGCTTGTTATAATTTTTAGCATTTTTTTGTAATTTTAAAATGATTGGGCTTAGTTTGTTGCTGTAAAGTGTAGTTGGGGGTGATTTTTGATAGCCGAAGTAATTTAGGTGAGTTTGGCATTGTTTGCTATGGTTAGTAGCATTTTTTTGTAATTTAAAAGTGATTGGGTTTAATTTGTTGTGGTAAGGGTTAGTTGGTGATGATTTAGAATAGCCGAAGTAATTTACGTGAGTCTGGCATTGTTTGTTATGATTTGTACAACTTTTTTTGTAATTTTAAGATGATATGGTTTGGTTTGTTGTGGTAAGGGATAGTTGGGGGTGATTTACGTTAGCCGAAGTAATTTAGGTGATTCTGGTATAGTTTGTTATGATTTTTAGCATTTTTTTGTAATTTTAAAGTGATTGGGCTTAGGTTGTTTCTGTAAAGTGTAGTTGGGGGTGATTTTTGATAGCCGAAGTAATTTAGGTGAGTTTGGCATAATTTGCTATGGTTAGTAGCATTTTTTTGGAATTTAAAAGTGATTGGGTTTAGTTTGTTGTGGTAAGGGTTAGTTGGTGATGATTTATGGTAGCCGAAGTAATTTAGGTGAGTTTGGCATAGTTTGCTATAGTTACTAGCATTTTTTTGAAATTTTAAAGTGATTGGGTTTAGTTTCTTGTGGTAAGGGTAAGTTGGTGATGATTTAGAGTAGCCGAAGTAATTTAGGTGAGTCTGGCATAGTCTGTTATGATTTGTACACCTTTTTTTGTAATTTTAAGATGATATGGTTTGGTTTGTTGTGGTAAGGGATAGTTGGGGGTGATTTACGGTAGCCGAAGTAATTTAGGTGATTATGGTATAGTTTGTTATGATTTTTAGCATTTATTTGTAAATTTAAAGTGATTGGGCTTAGTTTGTTGCTGTAAAGTGTAGTTGGGGGTGACTTTTGATAGCCGAAGTAATTTAGGTGAGTTTGGCATAGTTTGCTATGGTTAGTAGCATTTTTTTGTAATTTAAAGGTGATTGGGTTTAGTTTGTTGTGGTAAGGGTTAGTTGGTGATGATTTATGGTAGCCGAAGTAATTTAGGTGAGTGTGGCATAGTTTGCCATGGTTACTAGCATTTTTTTGTAATTTAAAAATGATTGGGTTTAGTTGGTTGTGGTAAGGGTTCGTTGGTTATGATTTAGAGTAGCCGATGTAATTTACGTGATTCTGGCATAGTTTGTTATGATTTGTACACCTTTTTTTGTAATTTTAAGATTATATGGTTTGGTTTGTTGTGGTAAGGGATAGTTGGGGGTGATTTACGGTAGCCGAAGTAATTTAGGTGATTCTGGTATAGTTTGTTATGATTTTTAGCATTTTTTTGTAATTTTAAAGTGATTGGGCTTAGTTTGTTGCTGTAAAGTGTAGTTGGGGGTGATTTTTGATAGCCGAAGTAATTTAGGTTAGTTTGGCATAGTTTGCTATGGTTAGTAGCATTTTTTTGTAATTTAAAAGTGATTGGGTTTAGTTTGTTGTGGTAAGGGTTAGTTGGTGATGATTTAGAGTAGCCGAAGTAATTTAGGTGAGTCTGGCATAGTTTGTTATGATTTGTACACCTTTTTTTGTAATTTAAAAATGATATGGTTTAGTTTGTTGTGGTATGGGATAGTTGGGGGTGATTTACGGTAGCCGAAGTAATTTAGGTGATTCTGGTATAGTTTGTTATGATTTTTAGCATTTTTTTGTAATTTTAAAGTGATTGGGCTTAGTTTGTTGCTGTAAAGTGTAGTTGGGGGTGATTTTTGATAGCCGAAGTAATTTAGGTGAGTTTGGCATAGTTTGCTATAGTTAGTAGCATTTTTTTGTAATTTAAAAGTGATTGGGTTTAGTTTGTTGTGGTAAGGGTTAGTTGGTGATGATTTATGGTAGCCGAAGTAATTTAGGTGAGTTTGGCATAGTTTGCTATGGTTACTAGCATTTTTTTGTAATTTAAAAGTGATTGGGTTTAGTTTGTTGTGGTAAGGTTTAGTTGGTGATAATTTAGAGTAGCCGAAGTAATTTAGGTGAGTCTGGCATAGTTTGTTATGATTTGTACACCTTTTTTTTAATTTTAAGATGATATGGTTTGGTTTGTTGTGGTAAGGGATAGTTGGGGGTGATTAACGGTAGCCGAAGTAATTTAGGTGATTCTGGTATAGTTTGTTATGATTTTTAGCATTTTTTTGTAATTTTAAGTTGATTGGGCTTAGTTTGCTGCTGTAAAGTGTAGTTGGGGGTGATTTTGATAGCCGAAGTAATTTAGGTGAGTTTGGCATAGTTTGCTATGGTTAGTAGCATTTTTTTGTAATTTAAAGGTGATTGGGTTTAGTTTATTGTGGTAAGGGTTAGTTGGTGATGATTTATGGTAGCCGAAGTAATTTAGGTGAGTTTGGCATAGTTTGCTATGGTTACTAGCATTTTTTTGTAATTTAAAAGTGATTGGGTTTTGTTTGTTGTGGTAGGGGTTAGTTGGTGATGATTTAGAGTAGCCGAAGTAATTTAGGTGAGTCTGGCATAGTTTGTTATGATTTGTACACCTTTTTTTGTAATTCTAAGATGATATGGTTTGGTTTGTTGTGGTAAGGGATAGTTGGGGGTGATTTACGTTAGCCGAAGTAATTTAGGTGATTCTGGCATAGTTTGTTATGATTTTTAGCATTTTTTTGTAATTTTAAAGTGATTGGGCTTAGTTTGTTGCTGTAAAGTGTAGTTGGGGGTGATTTTTGATAGCCGAAGTAATTTAGGTTAGTTTGGCATAGTTTGCTATGGTTAGTAGCATTTTTTTGTAATTTAAAGGTGATTGGGTTTAGTTTGTTGTGGTAAGGGTTAGTTGGTGATGATTTATGGTAGCCGAAGTAATTTAGGTGAGTGTGGCATAGTTTGCCATGGTTACTAGCATTTTTTTGTAATTTAAAAATGATTGGGTTTAGTTGGTTGTGGTAAGGGTTCGTTGGTGATGATTTAGAGTAGCCGATGTAATTTACGTGATTCTGGCATAGTTTGTTATGATTTGTACACCTTTTTTTGTAATTTTAAGATTATATGGTTTGGTTTGTTGTGGTAAGGGATAGTTGGGGGTGATTTACGGTAGCCGAAGTAATTTAGGTGATTCTGGTATAGTTTGTTATGATTTTTAGCATTTTTTTGTAATTTTAAAGTGATTGGGCTTAGTTTGTTGCTGTAAAGTGTAGTTGGGGGTGATTTTTGATAGCCGAAGTAATTTAGGTTAGTTTGGCATAGTTTGCTATGGTTAGTAGCATTTTTTTGTAATTTAAAAGTGATTGGGTTTAGTTTGTTGTGGTAAGGGTTAGTTGGTGATGATTTATGGTAGCCGAAGTAATTTAGGTGAGTTTGGCATAGTTTGCTATGGTTAGTAGCATTTTTTTGTAATTTAAAAGTGATTGGGTTTAGTTTGTTGTGGTAAGGGTTAGTTGGTGATGATTTAGAGTAGCCGAAGTAATTTAGGTGAGTCTGGCATAGTTTGTTATGATTTGTACACCTTTTTTTGTAATTTTAAGATAATATGGTTTGGTTTGTTGTGGTAAGGGATAGTTGGGGGTTATTTACGGTAGCCGAAGTAATTTAGGTGATTCTGGTATAGTTTGTTATGATTTTTAGCATTTTTTTGTAATTTTAAAGTGATTGTGCTTAGTTTGTTGCTGTAAAGTGTAGTTGGGGGTGACTTTTGATAGCCGAAGTAATTTAGGTGAGTTTGGCATAGTTTGCTATGATTAGTAGCATTTTTTTGTAATTTAAAAGTGATTGGGTTTAGTTTGTTGTGGTAAGGGTTAGTTGGTGATGATTTATGGTAGCCGAAGTAATTTAGGTGAGTTTGGCATAGTTTGCCATGGTTACTAGCATTTTTTTGTAATTTAAAAATGATTGGGTTTAGCTGGTTGTGGTAAGGGTTCGTTGGTGATGATTTAGATTAGCCGATGTAATTTAGGTGATTCTGGCATAGTTTGTTATGATTTGTACACCTTTTTTTGTAATTTTAAGATTATATGGTTTGGTTTGTTGTGGTAAGGGATAGTTGGGGGTGATTTACGGTAACCGAAGTAATTTAGGTGATTCTGGTATAGTTTGTTATGATTTTTAGCATTTATTTGTAATTTTAAAGTGATTGGGCTTTGTTTGTTGCTGTAAAGTGTAGTTGGAGGTGATTTTTGATAGCCGAAGTAATTTAGGTGAGTTTGGCATAGTTTGCTATGGTTAGTAGCATTTTTTTGTAATTTAAAAGTGATTGGGTTTAGTTTGTTGTGGTAAGGGTTAGTTGGTGATGATTTATGGTAGCCGAAGTAATTTAGGTGAATTTGGCATAGTTTGCTATGGTTACTTGCATTTTTTTGTAATTTAAATGTGATTGGGTTTAGTTTGTTGTGGTAGGGGTTAGTTGGTGATGATTTATGGTAGCCGAAGTAATTTAGGTGAGTTTGGCATAGTTTGCTATGGTTACTAGAATTTTTTTGTAATTTAAAAGTGATTGGGTTTAGTTTGTTGTGGTAAGGGTTAGTTGGTGATGATTTAGAGTAGCCCAAGTAATTTAGGTGAGTCTGGCATAGTTTGTTATGATTTGTACACCTTTTTTTGTAATTTTAAGATGATATGGTTTGGTTTGTTGTGGTAAGGGATAGTTGGGGGTGATTTACAGTAGCCGAAGTAATTTAGGTGATTCTGGTATAGTTTGTTATAATTTTTAGCATTTTTTTGTAATTTTAAAGTGATTGGGCTTAGTTTGTTGCTGTAAAGTGTAGTTGGGGGTGATTTTTGATAGCCGAAGTAATTTAGGTGAGTTTGGCATAGTTTGCTATGGTTAGTAGCATTTTTTTGTTTTTTAAAGGTGATTGGGTTTAGTTTGTTGTGGTAAGGGTTAGTTGGTGATGATTTATGGTAGCCGAAGTAATTTAGGTGAGTTTGGCATAGTTTGCCAAGGTTACTAGCATTTTTTTGTAATTTAAAAATGATTGGGTTTAATTGGTTGTGGTAAGGGTTCGTTGGTGATGATTTAGAGTAGCCGATGTAATTTAGGTGATTCTGGCATAGTTTGTTATGATTTGTACACCTTTTTTTTGTAATTTTAAGATTATATGGTTTGGTTTGTTGTGGTAAGGGATAGTTGGGGGTGATTTACGGTAGCCGAAGTAATTTAGGTGATTCTGGTATAGTTTGTTATGATTTTTAGCATTTTTTTGTAATTTTAAAGTGATTGTGCTTAGTTTGTTGCTGTAAAGTGTAGTTGGGGGTGACTTTTGATAGCCGAAGTAATTTAGGTGAGTTTGGCATAGTTTGCTATGATTAGTAGCATTTTTTTGTAATTTAAAAGTGATTGGGTTTAGTTTGTTGTGGTAAGGGTTAGTTGGTGATGATTTATGGTAGCCGAAGTAATTTAGGTGAGTTTGGCATAGTTTGCCATGGTTACTAGCATTTTTTTGTAATTTAAAAATGATTGGGTTTAGTTTGTTGTGGTAAGGGTTAGTTGGTGATGATTTAGAGTAGCCGAAGTAATTTAGGTGAGTTTGGCATAGTTTGCTATGGTTAGTAGCATTTTTTTGTAATTTAAAAGTGATTGGGTTTAGTTTGTTGTGGTAAGGGTTAGTTGGTGATGATTTAGAGTAGCCGAAGTAATTTAGGTGAGTCTGGCATAGTTTGTTATGATTTGTACACCTTTTTTTGTAATTTTAAGATAATATGGTTTGGTTTGTTGTGGTAAGGGATAGTTGGGGGTGATTTACGGTAGCCGAAGTAATTTAGGTGATTCTGGTATAGTTTGTTATAATTTTTAGCATTTTTTTGTAATTTTAAAGTGATTGTGCTTAGTTTGTTGCTGTAAAGTGTAGTTGGGGGTGACTTTTGATAGCCGAAGTAATTTAGGTGAGTTTGGCATAGTTTGCTATGATTAGTAGCATTTTTTTGTAATTTAAAAGTGATTGGGTTTAGTTTGTTGTGGTAAGGGTTAGTTGGTGATGATTTATGGTAGCCGAAGTAATTTAGGTGAGTTTGGCATAGTTTGCCATGGTTACTAGCATTTTTTTGTAATTTAAAAATGATTGGGTTTAGCTGGTTGTGGTAAGGGTTCGTTGGTGATGATTTAGAGTAGCCGATGTAATTTAGGTGATTCTGGCATAGTTTGTTATGATTTGTACACCTTTTTTTGTAATTTTAAGATTATATGGTTTGGTTTGTTGTGGTAAGGGATAGTTGGGGGTGATTTACGGTAACCGAAGTAATTTAGGTGATTCTGGTATAGTTTGTTATGATTTTTAGCATTTATTTGTAATTTTAAAGTGATTGGGCTTTGTTTGTTGCTGTAAAGTGTAGTTGGGGGTGATTTTTGATAGCCGAAGTAATTTAGGTGAGTTTGGCATAGTTTGCTATGGTTAGTAGCATTTTTTTGTAATTTAAAAGTGATTGGGTTTAGTTTGTTGTGGTAAGGGTTAGTTGGTGATGATTTATGGTAGCCGAAGTAATTTAGGTGAGTTTGGCATAGTTTGCTATGGTTACTTGCATTTTTTTGTAATTTAAATGTGATTGGGTTTAGTTTGTTGTGGTAGGGGTTAGTTGGTGATGATTTATGGTAGCCGAAGTAATTTAGGTGAGTTTGGCATAGTTTGCTATGGTTACTAGAATTTTTTTGTAATTTAAAAGTGATTGGGTTTAGTTTGTTGTGGTAAGGGTTAGTTGGTGATGATTTAGAGTAGCCCAAGTAATTTAGGTGAGTCTGGCATAGTTTGTTATGATTTGTACACCTTTTTTTGTAATTTTAAGATGATATGGTTTGGTTTGTTGTGGTAAGGGATAGTTGGGGGTGATTTACAGTAGCCGAAGTAATTTAGGTGATTCTGGTATAGTTTGTTATGATTTTTAGCATTTTTTTGTAATTTTAAAGTGATTGGGCTTAGTTTGTTGCTGTAAAGTGTAGTTGGGGGTGATTTTTGATAGCCGAAGTAATTTAGGTGAGTTTGGCATAGTTTGCTATGGATAGTAGCATTTTTTTGTAATTTAAAAGTGATTGCGTTTAGTTTGTTGTGGTAGGGGTTAGTTGGTGATGATTTATGGTAGCCGAAGTAATTTAGGTGAGTTTGGCATAGTTTGCTATGATTACTAGCATTTTTTTGTAATTTAAAAGTGATTGGGTTTTGTTTGTTGTGGTTAGGTTTAGTTGGTGATAATTTAGAGTAGCCGAAGTAATTTAGGTGAGTCTGGCATAGTTTGTTATGATTTGTACACCTTTTTTTTAATTTTAAGATGTAATGGTTTGGTTTGTTGTGGTAAGGGATAGTTGGGGGTGATTTACGGTAGCCGAAGTAATTTAGGTGATTCTGGTATAGTTTGTTATGATTTTTAGCATTTATTTGTAAATTTAAAGTGATTGGGCTTAGTTTGTTGCTGTAAAGTGTAGTTGGGGGTGACTTTTGATAGCCGAAGTAATTTAGGTGAGTTTGGCATAGTTTGCTATGGTTAGTAGCATTTTTTTGTAATTTAAAGGTGATTGGGTTTAGTTTGTTGTGGTAAGGGTTAGTTGGTGATGATTTATGGTAGCCGAAGTAATTTAGGTGAGTGTGGCATAGTTTGCCATGGTTACTAGCATTTTTTTGTAATTTAAAAATGATTGGGTTTAGTTGGTTGTGGTAAGGGTTCGTTGGTGATGATTTAGAGTAGCCGATGTAATTTACGTGATTCTGGCATAGTTTGTTATGATTTGTACACCTTTTTTTGTTATTTTAAGATTATATGGTTTGGTTTGTTGTGGTAAGGGATAGTTGGGGGTGATTTACGGTAGCCGAAGTAATTTAGGTGATTCTGGTATAGTTTGTTATGATTTTTAGCATTTTTTTGTAATTTTAAAGTGATTGGGCTTAGTTTGTTGCTGTAAAGTGTAGTTGGGGGTGATTTTTGATAGCCGAAGTAATTTAGGTTAGTTTGGCATAGTTTGCTATGGTTAGTAGCATTTTTTTGTAATTTAAAAGTGATTGGGTTTAGTTTGTTGTGGTAAGGGTTAGTTGGTGATGATTTATGGTAGCCGAAGTAATTTAGGTGAGTTTGGCATAGTTTGCTATGGTTAGTAGCATTTTTTTGTAATTTAAAAGTGATTGGGTTTAGTTTGTTGTGGTAAGGGTTAGTTGGTGATGATTTAGAGTAGCCGAGGTAATTTAGGTGAGTCTGGCATAGTTTGTTATGATTTGTACACCTTTTTTTGTAATTTTAAGATAATATGGTTTGGTTTGTTGTGGTAAGGGATAGTTGGGGGTGATTTACGGTAGCCGAAGTAATTTAGGTGATTCTGGTATAGTTTGTTATGATTTTTAGCATTTTTTTGTAATTTTAAAGTGATTGTGCTTAGTTTGTTGCTGTAAAGTGTAGTTGGGGGTGACTTTTGATAGCCGAAGTAATTTAGGTGAGTTTGGCATAGTTTGCTATGATTAGTAGCATTTTTTTGTAATTTAAAAGTGATTGGGTTTAGTTTGTTGTGGTAAGGGTTAGTTGGTGATGATTTATGGTAGCCGAAGTAATTTAGGTGAGTTTGGCATAGTTTGCTATGGTTACTAGCATTTTTTTGCAATTTAAAAGCGATTGGGTTTAGTTTGTTGTGGTAAGGGTTAGTTGGTTATGATTTAGAGTAGCCCAAGTAATTTAGGTGATTCTGGCATAGTTTGTTATGATTTGTACACCTTTTTTTGTAATTTTAAGATTATATGGTTTGGTTTGTTGTGGTAAGGGATAGTTGGGGGTGATTTACGGTAACCGAAGTAATTTAGGTGATTCTGGTATAGTTTGTTATGATTTTTAGCATTTATTTGTAATTTTAAAGTGATTGGGCTTTGTTTGTTGCTGTAAAGTGTAGTTGGGGGTGATTTTTGATAGCCGAAGTAATTTAGGTGAGTTTGGCATAGTTTGCTATGGTTAGTAGCATTTTTTTGTAATTTAAAAGTGATTGGGTTTAGTTTGTTGTGGTAAGGGTTAGTTGGTGATGATTTATGGTAGCCGAAGTAATTTAGGTGAGTTTGGCATAGTTTGCTATGGTTACTTGCATTTTTTTGTAATTTAAATGTGATTGGGTTTAGTTTGTTGTGGTAGGGGTTAGTTGGTGATGATTTATGGTAGCCGAAGTAATTTAGGTGAGTTTGGCATAGTTTGCTATGGTTACTAGAATTTTTTTGTAATTTAAAAGTGATTGGGTTTAGTTTGTTGTGGTAAGGGTTAGTTGGTGATGATTTAGAGTAGCCCAAGTAATTTAGGTGAGTCTGGCATAGTTTGTTATGATTTGTACACCTTTTTTTGTAATTTTAAGATGATATGGTTTGGTTTGTTGTGGTAAGGGATAGTTGGGGGTGATTTACAGTAGCCGAAGTAATTTAGGTGATTCTGGTATAGTTTGTTATGATTTTTAGCATTTTTTTGTAATTTTAAAGTGATTGGGCTTAGTTTGTTGCTGTAAAGTGTAGTTGGGGGTGATTTTTGATAGCCGAAGTAATTTAGGTGAGTTTGGCATAGTTTGCTATGGTTAGTAGCATTTTTTTGTTTTTTAAAGGTGATTGGGTTTAGTTTGTTGTGGTAAGGGTTAGTTGGTGATGATTTATGGTAGCCGAAGTAATTTAGGTGAGTTTGGCATAGTTTGCCAAGGTTACTAGCATTTTTTTGTAATTTAAAAATGATTGGGTTTAATTGGTTGTGGTAAGGGTTCGTTGGTGATGATTTAGAGTAGCCGATGTAATTTAGGTGATTCTGGCATAGTTTGTTATGATTTGTACACCTTTTTTTTGTAATTTTAAGATTATATGGTTTGGTTTGTTGTGGTAAGGGATAGTTGGGGGTGATTTACGGTAGCCGAAGTAATTTAGGTGATTCTGGTATAGTTTGTTATGATTTTTAGCATTTTTTTGTAATTTTAAAGTTATTGGGCTTAGTTTGTTGCTGTAAAGTGTAGTTGGGGGTGATTTTTGATAGCCGAAGTAATTTAGGTTAGTTTGGCATAGTTTGCTATGGATAGTAGCATTTTTTTGTAATTTAAAAGTGATTGGGTTTAGTTTGTTGTGGTAGGGGTTAGTTGGTGATGATTTATGGTAGCCGAAGTAATTTAGGTGAGTTTGGCATAGTTTGCTATGGTTACTAGAATTTTTTTGTAATTTAAAAGTGATTGGGTTTAGTTTGTTGTGGTAAGGGTTAGTTGGTGATGATTTAGAGTAGCCGAAGTAATTTAGGTGAGTCTGGCATAGTTTGTTATGATTTGTACACCTTTTTTTGTAATTTTAAGATGATATGGTTTGGTTTGTTGTGGTAAGGGATAGTTGGGGGTGATTTACGGTAGCCGAAGTAATTTAGGTGATTCTGGTATAGTTTGTTATGATTTTTAGCATTTTTTTGTAATTTTAAAGTGATTGGGCTTAGTTTGTTGCTGTAAAGTGTAGTTGGGGGTGATTTTTGATAGCCGAAGTAATTTAGGTGAGTTTGGCATAGTTTGCTATGGTTACTAGCATTTTTTTGTAATTTAAAAGTGATTCGGTTTAGTTTGTTGTGGTAAGGGTTAGTTGGTGATGATTTAGAGTAACCGAAGTAATTTAGGTGAGTCTGGCATAGTTTGTTATGATTTGTACACCTTTTTTTGTAATTTTAAGATGATATGGTTTGGTTTGTTGTGGAAGGGATAGTTGGGGGTGATTTACGGTATCCGAAGTAATTTAGGTGATTCTGGTATAGTTTGTTATGATTTTTAGCATTTTTTTGTAATTTTAAAGTGATTGGGCTTAGTTTGTTGCTGTAAAGTGTAGTTGGGGGTGATTTGTGATATCCGAAGTAATTTAGGTGAGTTTGGCATAGTTTGCTATGGTTAGTAGCATTTTTTTGTAATTTAAAAGTGATTGGGTTTAGTTTGTTGTGGTAAGGGTTAGTTGGTGATGATTTATGGTAGCCGAAGTAATTTAGGTGAGTTTGGCATAGTTTGCTATGGTTACTAGCATTTTTTTGCAATTTAAAAGCGATTGGGTTTAGTTTGTTGTGGTAAGGGTTAGTTGGTTATGATTTAGAGTAGCCCAAGTAATTTAGGTGAGTCTGGCATAGTTTGTTATGATTTGTACACCTTTTTTTGTAATTTTAAGATGATATGGTTTGGTTTGTTGTGGTAAGGGATAGTTGGGAGTGATTTATGTTAGCCGAAGTAATTTAGGTGATTCTGGTATAGTTTGTTATGATTTTTAGCATTTTTTTGTAATTTTAAAGTGATTGGGCTTAGTTTGTTGCTGTAAAGTGTAGTTGGGGGTGACTTTTGATAGCCGAAGTAATTTAGGTGAGTTTGGCATAGTTTGCTATGATTAGTAGCATTTTTTTGTAATTTAAAAGTGATTGGGTTTAGTTTGTTGTGGTAAGGGTTAGTTGGTGATGATTTATGGTAGCCGAAGTAATTTAGGTGAGTTTGGCATAGTTTGCCATGGTTACTAGCATTTTTTTGTAATTTAAAAATGATTGGGTTTAGCTGGTTGTGGTAAGGGTTCGTTGGTGATGATTTAGAGTAGCCGATGTAATTTAGGTGATTCTGGCATAGTTTGTTATGATTTGTACACCTTTTTTTGTAATTTTAAGATTATATGGTTTGGTTTGTTGTGGTAAGGGATAGTTGGGGGTGATTTACGGTAACCGAAGTAATTTAGGTGATTCTGGTATAGTTTGTTATGATTTTTAGCATTTATTTGTAATTTTAAAGTGATTGGGCTTTGTTTGTTGCTGTAAAGTGTAGTTGGGGGTGATTTTTGATAGCCGAAGTAATTTAGGTGAGTTTGGCATAGTTTGCTATGGTTAGTAGCATTTTTTTGTAATTTAAAAGTGATTGGGTTTAGTTTGTTGTGGTAAGGGTTAGTTGGTGATGATTTATGGTAGCCGAAGTAATTTAGGTGAGTTTGGCATAGTTTGCTATGGTTACTTGCATTTTTTTGTAATTTAAATGTGATTGGGTTTAGTTTGTTGTGGTAGGGGTTAGTTGGTGATGATTTATGGTAGCCGAAGTAATTTAGGTGAGTTTGGCATAGTTTGCTATGGTTACTAGAATTTTTTTGTAATTTAAAAGTGATTGGGTTTAGTTTGTTGTGGTAAGGGTTAGTTGGTGATGATTTAGAGTAGCCCAAGTAATTTAGGTGAGTCTGGCATAGTTTGTTATGATTTGTACACCTTTTTTTGTAATTTTAAGATGATATGGTTTGGTTTGTTGTGGTAAGGGATAGTTGGGGGTGATTTACAGTAGCCGAAGTAATTTAGGTGATTCTGGTATAGTTTGTTATGATTTTTAGCATTTTTTTGTAATTTTAAAGTGATTGGGCTTAGTTTGTTGCTGTAAAGTGTAGTTGGGGGTGATTTTTGATAGCCGAAGTAATTTAGGTGAGTTTGGCATAGTTTGCTATGGATAGTAGCATTTTTTTGTAATTTAAAAGTGATTGCGTTTAGTTTGTTGTGGTAGGGGTTAGTTGGTGATGATTTATGGTAGCCGAAGTAATTTAGGTGAGTTTGGCATAGTTTGCTATGATTACTAGCATTTTTTTGTAATTTAAAAGTGATTGGGTTTTGTTTGTTGTGGTAGGGGTTAGTTGGTGATGATTTAGAGTAGCCGAAGTAATTTAGGTGAGTCTGGCATAGTTTGTTATGATTTGTACACCTTTTTTTGTAATTTTAAGATGATATGGTTTGGTTTGTTGTGGTAAGGGATAGTTGGGGGTGATTTACGGTAGCCGAAGTAATTTAGGTGATTCTGGCATAGTTTGTTATGATTTTTAGCATTTTTTTGTAATTTTAAAGTGATTGGGCTTAGTTTGTTGCTGTAAAGTGTAGTTGGGGGTGATTTTTGATAGCCGAAGTAATTTAGGTTAGTTTGGCATAGTTTGCTATGGTTAGTAGCATTTTTTTGTAATTTGAAAGTGATTGGGTTTAGTTTGTTGTGGTAAGGGTTAGTTGGTGATGATTTATGGTAGCCGAAGTAATTTAGATGAGTTTGGCATAGTTTGCTATGGTTACTAGCATTTTTTTGTAATTTAAAAGTGATTGGGTTTAGTTTGTTGTGGTTAGGTTTAGTTGGTGATAATTTAGAGTAGCCGAAGTAATTTAGGTGAGTCTGGCATAGTTTGTTATGATTTGTAGACCTTTTTTTTAATTTTAAGATGTAATGGTTTGGTTTGTTGTGGTAAGGGATAGTTGGGGGTGATTTACGGTAGCCGAAGTAATTTAGGTGATTCTGGTATAGTTTGTTATGATTTTTAGCATTTATTTGTAAATTTAAAGTGATTGGGCTTAGTTTGTTGCTGTAAAGTGTAGTTGGGGGTGACTTTTGATAGCCGAAGTAATTTAGGTGAGTTTGGCATAGTTTGCTATGGTTAGTAGCATTTTTTTGTAATTTAAAGGTGATTGGGTTTAGTTTGTTGTGGTAAGGGTTAGTTGGTGATGATTTATGGTAGCCGAAGTAATTTAGGTGAGTGTGGCATAGTTTGCCATGGTTACTAGCATTTTTTTGTAATTTAAAAATGATTGGGTTTAGTTGGTTGTGGTAAGGGTTCGTTGGTGATGATTTAGAGTAGCCGATGTAATTTACGTGATTCTGGCATAGTTTGTTATGATTTGTACACCTTTTTTTGTAATTTTAAGATTATATGGTTTGGTTTGTTGTGGTAAGGGATAGTTGGGGGTGATTTACGGTAGCCGAAGTAATTTAGGTGATTCTGGTATAGTTTGTTATGATTTTTAGCATTTTTTTGTAATTTTAAAGTGATTGGGCTTAGTTTGTTGCTGTAAAGTGTAGTTGGGGGTGACTTTTGATAGCCGAAGTAATTTAGGTGAGTTTGGCATAGTTTGCTATGATTAGTAGCATTTTTTTGTAATTTAAAAGTGATTGGGTTTAGTTTGTTGTGGTAAGGGTTAGTTGGTGATGATTTATGGTAGCCGAAGTAATTTAGGTGAGTTTGGCATAGTTTGCCATGGTTACTAGCATTTTTTTGTAATTTAAAAATGATTGGGTTTAGCTGGTTGTGGTAAGGGTTCGTTGGTGATGATTTAGAGTAGCCGATGTAATTTAGGTGATTCTGGCATAGTTTGTTATGATTTGTACACCTTTTTTTGTAATTTTAAGATTATATGGTTTGGTTTGTTGTGGTAAGGGATAGTTGGGGGTGATTTACGGTAACCGAAGTAATTTAGGTGATTCTGGTATAGTTTGTTATGATTTTTAGCATTTATTTGTAATTTTAAAGTGATTGGGCTTTGTTTGTTGCTGTAAAGTGTAGTTGGGGGTGATTTTTGATAGCCGAAGTAATTTAGGTGAGTTTGGCATAGTTTGCTATGGTTAGTAGCATTTTTTTGTAATTTAAAAGTGATTGGGTTTAGTTTGTTGTGGTAAGGGTTAGTTGGTGATGATTTATGGTAGCCGAAGTAATTTAGGTGAGTTTGGCATAGTTTGCTATGGTTACTTGCATTTTTTTGTAATTTAAATGTGATTGGGTTTAGTTTGTTGTGGTAGGGGTTAGTTGGTGATGATTTATGGTAGCCGAAGTAATTTAGGTGAGTTTGGCATAGTTTGCTATGGTTACTAGAATTTTTTTGTAATTTAAAAGTGATTGGGTTTAGTTTGTTGTGGTAAGGGTTAGTTGGTGATGATTTAGAGTAGCCCAAGTAATTTAGGTGAGTCTGGCATAGTTTGTTATGATTTGTACACCTTTTTTTGTAATTTTAAGATGATATGGTTTGGTTTGTTGTGGTAAGGGATAGTTGGGGGTGATTTACAGTAGCCGAAGTAATTTAGGTGATTCTGGTATAGTTTGTTATGATTTTTAGCATTTTTTTGTAATTTTAAAGTGATTGGGCTTAGTTTGTTGCTGTAAAGTGTAGTTGGGGGTGATTTTTGATAGCCGAAGTAATTTAGGTGAGTTTGGCATAGTTTGCTATGGATAGTAGCATTTTTTTGTAATTTAAAAGTGATTGCGTTTAGTTTGTTGTGGTAGGGGTTAGTTGGTGATGATTTATGGTAGCCGAAGTAATTTAGGTGAGTTTGGCATAGTTTGCTATGATTACTAGCATTTTTTTGTAATTTAAAAGTGATTGGGTTTTGTTTGTTGTGGTAGGGGTTAGTTGGTGATGATTTAGAGTAGCCGAAGTAATTTAGGTGAGTCTGGCATAGTTTGTTATGATTTGTACACCTTTTTTTGTAATTTTAAGATGATATGGTTTGGTTTGTTGTGGTAAGGGATAGTTGGGGGTGATTTACGGTAGCCGAAGTAATTTAGGTGATTCTGGCATAGTTTGTTATGATTTTTAGCATTTTTTTGTAATTTTAAAGTGATTGGGCTTAGTTTGTTGCTGTAAAGTGTAGTTGGGGGTGATTTTTGATAGCCGAAGTAATTTAGGTTAGTTTGGCATAGTTTGCTATGGTTAGTAGCATTTTTTTGTAATTTGAAAGTGATTGGGTTTAGTTTGTTGTGGTAAGGGTTAGTTGGTGATGATTTATGGTAGCCGAAGTAATTTAGATGAGTTTGGCATAGTTTGCTATGGTTACTAGCATTTTTTTGTAATTTAAAAGTGATTGGGTTTAGTTTGTTGTGGTTAGGTTTAGTTGGTGATAATTTAGAGTAGCCGAAGTAATTTAGGTGAGTCTGGCATAGTTTGTTATGATTTGTAGACCTTTTTTTTAATTTTAAGATGTAATGGTTTGGTTTGTTGTGGTAAGGGATAGTTGGGGGTGATTTACGGTAGCCGAAGTAATTTAGGTGATTCTGGTATAGTTTGTTATGATTTTTAGCATTTTTTTGTAATTTTAAAGTGATTGTGCTTAGTTTGTTGCTGTAAAGTGTAGTTGGGGGTGACTTTTGATAGCCGAAGTAATTTAGGTGAGTTTGGCATAGTTTGCTATGATTAGTAGCATTTTTTTGTAATTTAAAAGTGATTGGGTTTAGTTTGTTGTGGTAAGGGTTAGTTGGTGATGATTTATGGTAGCCGAAGTAATTTAGGTGAGTTTGGCATAGTTTGCTATGGTTACTAGCATTTTTTTGCAATTTAAAAGCGATTGGGTTTAGTTTGTTGTGGTAAGGGTTAGTTGGTTATGATTTAGAGTAGCCCAAGTAATTTAGGTGATTCTGGCATAGTTTGTTATGATTTGTACACCTTTTTTTGTAATTTTAAGATTATATGGTTTGGTTTGTTGTGGTAAGGGATAGTTGGGGGTGATTTACGGTAACCGAAGTAATTTAGGTGATTCTGGTATAGTTTGTTATGATTTTTAGCATTTATTTGTAATTTTAAAGTGATTGGGCTTTGTTTGTTGCTGTAAAGTGTAGTTGGGGGTGATTTTTGATAGCCGAAGTAATTTAGGTGAGTTTGGCATAGTTTGCTATGGTTAGTAGCATTTTTTTGTAATTTAAAAGTGATTGGGTTTAGTTTGTTGTGGTAAGGGTTAGTTGGTGATGATTTATGGTAGCCGAAGTAATTTAGGTGAGTTTGGCATAGTTTGCTATGGTTACTTGCATTTTTTTGTAATTTAAATGTGATTGGGTTTAGTTTGTTGTGGTAGGGGTTAGTTGGTGATGATTTATGGTAGCCGAAGTAATTTAGGTGAGTTTGGCATAGTTTGCTATGGTTACTAGAATTTTTTTGTAATTTAAAAGTGATTGGGTTTAGTTTGTTGTGGTAAGGGTTAGTTGGTGATGATTTAGAGTAGCCCAAGTAATTTAGGTGAGTCTGGCATAGTTTGTTATGATTTGTACACCTTTTTTTGTAATTTTAAGATGATATGGTTTGGTTTGTTGTGGTAAGGGATAGTTGGGGGTGATTTACAGTAGCCGAAGTAATTTAGGTGATTCTGGTATAGTTTGTTATGATTTTTAGCATTTTTTTGTAATTTTAAAGTGATTGGGCTTAGTTTGTTGCTGTAAAGTGTAGTTGGGGGTGATTTTTGATAGCCGAAGTAATTTAGGTGAGTTTGGCATAGTTTGCTATGGTTAGTAGCATTTTTTTGTTTTTTAAAGGTGATTGGGTTTAGTTTGTTGTGGTAAGGGTTAGTTGGTGATGATTTATGGTAGCCGAAGTAATTTAGGTGAGTTTGGCATAGTTTGCCAAGGTTACTAGCATTTTTTTGTAATTTAAAAATGATTGGGTTTAATTGGTTGTGGTAAGGGTTCGTTGGTGATGATTTAGAGTAGCCGATGTAATTTAGGTGATTCTGGCATAGTTTGTTATGATTTGTACACCTTTTTTTTGTAATTTTAAGATTATATGGTTTGGTTTGTTGTGGTAAGGGATAGTTGGGGGTGATTTACGGTAGCCGAAGTAATTTAGGTGATTCTGGTATAGTTTGTTATGATTTTTAGCATTTTTTTGTAATTTTAAAGTGATTGGGCTTAGTTTGTTGCTGTAAAGTGTAGTTGGGGGTGATTTTTGATAGCCGAAGTAATTTAGGTTAGTTTGGCATAGTTTGCTATGGATATTAGCATTTTTTTGTAATTTAAAAGTGATTGGGTTTAGTTTGTTGTGGTAGGGGTTAGTTGGTGATGATTTATGGTAGCCGAAGTAATTTAGGTGAGTTTGGCATAGTTTGCTATGGTTACTAGATTTTTTTTGTAATTTAAAAGTGATTGGGTTTAGTTTGTTGTGGTAAGGGTTAGTTGGTGATGATTTAGAGTAGCCGAAGTAATTTAGGTGAGTCTGGCATAGTTTGTTATGATTTGTACACCTTTTTTTGTAATTTTAAGATGATATGGTTTGGTTTGTTGTGGTAAGGGATAGTTGGGGGTGATTTACGGTAGCCGAAGTAATTTAGGTGATTCTGGTATAGTTTGTTATGATTTTTAGCATTTTTTTGTAATTTTAAAGTGATTGGGCTTAGTTTGTTGCTGTAAAGTGTAGTTGGGGGTGATTTTTGATAGCCGAAGTAATTTAGGTGAGTTTGGCATAGTTTGCTATGGTTACTAGCATTTTTTTGTAATTTAAAAGTGATTCGGTTTAGTTTGTTGTGGTAAGGGTTAGTTGGTGATGATTTAGAGTAACCGAAGTAATTTAGGTGAGTCTGGCATAGTTTGTTATGATTTGTACACCTTTTTTTGTAATTTTAAGATGATATGGTTTGGTTTGTTGTGGAAGGGATAGTTGGGGGTGATTTACGGTATCCGAAGTAATTTAGGTGATTCTGGTATAGTTTGTTATGATTTTTAGCATTTTTTTGTAATTTTAAAGTGATTGGGCTTAGTTTGTTGCTGTAAAGTGTAGTTGGGGGTGATTTGTGATATCCGAAGTAATTTAGGTGAGTTTGGCATAGTTTGCTATGGTTAGTAGCATTTTTTTGTAATTTAAAAGTGATTGGGTTTAGTTTGTTGTGGTAAGGGTTAGTTGGTGATGATTTATGGTAGCCGAAGTAATTTAGGTGAGTTTGGCATAGTTTGCTATGGTTACTAGCATTTTTTTGCAATTTAAAAGCGATTGGGTTTAGTTTGTTGTGGTAAGGGTTAGTTGGTTATGATTTAGAGTAGCCCAAGTAATTTAGGTGAGTCTGGCATAGTTTGTTATGATTTGTACACCTTTTTTTGTAATTTTAAGATGATATGGTTTGGTTTGTTGTGGTAAGGGATAGTTGGGAGTGATTTATGTTAGCCGAAGTAATTTAGGTGATTCTGGTATAGTTTGTTATGATTTTTAGCATTTTTTTGTAATTTTAAAGTGATTGGGCTTAGTTTGTTGCTGTAAAGTGTAGTTGGGGGTGATTTTTGATAGCCGAAGTAATTTAGGTGTGTTTGGCCTAGTTTGCTATGGTTAGTAGCATTTTTTTGTAATTTAAAAGTGATTGGGTTTAGTTTGTTGTGGTAAGGGTTAGTTGGTGATGATTTATGGTAGCCGAAGTAATTTAGGTGAGTTTGGCATAGCTTGCTATGGTTACTAGCATTTTTTTGTAATTTAAAAGTGATTGGGTTTAGTTTGTTGTGGTAAGGGTTAGTTGGTGATGATTTAGATTAGCCGAAGTAATTTAGGTAAGTCTGGCATAGTTTGTTATGATTTGTACACCTTTTTTTGTAATTTTAAGATGATATGGTTTGGTTTGTTGTGGTAAGGGATAGTTGGGGGTGATTTACGGTAGCCGAGGTAATTTAGGTGATTCTGGTATAGTTTGTTATGATTTTTAGCATTTTTTTGTAATTTTAAAGTGATTGGGTTTAGTTTGTTGCTGTAAAGTGTAGTTGGGGGTGATTTTTGATAGCCGAAGTAATTTAGGTGTGTTTGGCCTAGTTTGCTATGGTTAGTAGCATATTTTTGTAATTTAAAAGTGATTGGGTTTAGTTTTTTGTGGTAAGGGTTAGTTGGTGATGATTTATGGTAGCCGAAGTAATTTAGGTGAGTTTGGCATAGCTTGCTATGGTTACTAGCATTTTTTTGTAATTTAAAAGTGATTGGGTTTAGTTTGTTGTGGTAAGGGTTAGTTAGTGATGATTTAGAGTAGCCGAAGTAATTTAGGTGAGTCTGGCATAGTTTGTTATGATTTCTACACCTTTTTTTGTAATTTTAAGATGATATGGTTTGGTTTGTTGTGGTAAGGGATAGTTGGGGGTGATTTACGGTCCCCGAAGTAATTTAGGTGATTCTGGTATAGTTTGTTATGATTTTTAGAATTTTTTTGTAATTTTAAAGTGATTGGGCTTAGTTTGTTGCTGTAAAGTGTAGTTGGGGGTGATTTTTGATAGCCGAAGTTATTTAGGTGTGTTTGGCATAGTTTGCTATGGTTAGTAGCATTTTTTTGTAATTTAAAAGTGATTGGGTTTAGTTTGTTGTGGTAAGGGTTAGTTGGTGATGATTTATTTTAGCCGAAGTAATTTAGGTGAGTTTGGCATAGCTTGCTATGGTTACTAGCATTTTTTTGTAATTTAAAAGTGATTGGGTTTAGTTTGTTGTGGTAAGGGTTAGTTAGTGATGATTTATGGTAGCCGAAGTAATTTAGGTGAGTTTGGCATAGCTTGCTATGGTTACTAGCATTTTTTTGTAATTTAAAAGTGATTGGGTTTAGTTTGTTGTGGTAAGGGTTAGTTAGTGATGGTTTAGAGTAGCCGAAGTAATTTAGGTGAGTCTGGCATAGTTTGTTATGATTTCTACACCTTTTTTTGTAATTTTAAGATGATATGGTTTGGTTTGTTGTGGTAAGGGATAGTTGGGGGTGATTTACGGTGCCCGAAGTAATTTAGGTGATTCTGGTATAGTTTGTTATGATTTTTAGCATTTTTTTGTAATTTTAAAGTGATTGGGCTTAGTTTGTTGCTGTAAAGCGTAGTTGGGGGTGATTTTTGATAGCCGAAGTAATTTAGGTGAGTTTGGCATAGTTTGCTATGATTAGTAGCATTTTTTTGTAATTTAAATTGATTGGGTTTAATTTGTTGTGGTAAGGGTTAGTTGGTGATGATTTATGGTAGCCGAAGTAATTTAGGTGAGTTTGGCATAGCTTGCTATGGTTACTAGCATTTTTTTGTAATTTAAAAGTGATTGGGTTTAGTTTGTTGTGGTAAGGGTTAGTTGGTGATGATTTAGAGTAGCCGAAGTAATTTAGGTGAGTCTGGCATAGTTTGTTATGATTTGTAGACCTTTTTTTTAATTTTAAGATGTAATGGTTTGGTTTGTTGTGGTAAGGGATAGTTGGGGGTGATTTACGGTAGCCGAAGTAATTTAGGTGATTCTGGTATAGTTTGTTATGATTTTTAGCATTTTTTTGTAATTTTAAAGTGATTGTGCTTAGTTTGTTGCTGTAAAGTGTAGTTGGGGGTGACTTTTGATAGCCGAAGTAATTTAGGTGAGTTTGGCATAGTTTGCTATGATTAGTAGCATTTTTTTGTAATTTAAAAGTGATTGGGTTTAGTTTGTTGTGGTAAGGGTTAGTTGGTGATGATTTATGGTAGCCGAAGTAATTTAGGTGAGTTTGGCATAGTTTGCTATGGTTACTAGCATTTTTTTGCAATTTAAAAGCGATTGGGTTTAGTTTGTTGTGGTAAGGGTTAGTTGGTTATGATTTAGAGTAGCCCAAGTAATTTAGGTGATTCTGGCATAGTTTGTTATGATTTGTACACCTTTTTTTGTAATTTTAAGATTATATGGTTTGGTTTGTTGTGGTAAGGGATAGTTGGGGGTGATTTACGGTAACCGAAGTAATTTAGGTGATTCTGGTATAGTTTGTTATGATTTTTAGCATTTATTTGTAATTTTAAAGTGATTGGGCTTTGTTTGTTGCTGTAAAGTGTAGTTGGGGGTGATTTTTGATAGCCGAAGTAATTTAGGTGAGTTTGGCATAGTTTGCTATGGTTAGTAGCATTTTTTTGTAATTTAAAAGTGATTGGGTTTAGTTTGTTGTGGTAAGGGTTAGTTGGTGATGATTTATGGTAGCCGAAGTAATTTAGGTGAGTTTGGCATAGTTTGCTATGGTTACTTGCATTTTTTTGTAATTTAAATGTGATTGGGTTTAGTTTGTTGTGGTAGGGGTTAGTTGGTGATGATTTATGGTAGCCGAAGTAATTTAGGTGAGTTTGGCATAGTTTGCTATGGTTACTAGAATTTTTTTGTAATTTAAAAGTGATTGGGTTTAGTTTGTTGTGGTAAGGGTTAGTTGGTGATGATTTAGAGTAGCCCAAGTAATTTAGGTGAGTCTGGCATAGTTTGTTATGATTTGTACACCTTTTTTTGTAATTTTAAGATGATATGGTTTGGTTTGTTGTGGTAAGGGATAGTTGGGGGTGATTTACAGTAGCCGAAGTAATTTAGGTGATTCTGGTATAGTTTGTTATGATTTTTAGCATTTTTTTGTAATTTTAAAGTGATTGGGCTTAGTTTGTTGCTGTAAAGTGTAGTTGGGGGTGATTTTTGATAGCCGAAGTAATTTAGGTGAGTTTGGCATAGTTTGCTATGGTTAGTAGCATTTTTTTGTTTTTTAAAGGTGATTGGGTTTAGTTTGTTGTGGTAAGGGTTAGTTGGTGATGATTTATGGTAGCCGAAGTAATTTAGGTGAGTTTGGCATAGTTTGCCAAGGTTACTAGCATTTTTTTGTAATTTAAAAATGATTGGGTTTAATTGGTTGTGGTAAGGGTTCGTTGGTGATGATTTAGAGTAGCCGATGTAATTTAGGTGATTCTGGCATAGTTTGTTATGATTTGTACACCTTTTTTTTGTAATTTTAAGATTATATGGTTTGGTTTGTTGTGGTAAGGGATAGTTGGGGGTGATTTACGGTAGCCGAAGTAATTTAGGTGATTCTGGTATAGTTTGTTATGATTTTTAGCATTTTTTTGTAATTTTAAAGTGATTGGGCTTAGTTTGTTGCTGTAAAGTGTAGTTGGGGGTGATTTTTGATAGCCGAAGTAATTTAGGTTAGTTTGGCATAGTTTGCTATGGATAGTAGCATTTTTTTGTAATTTAAAAGTGATTGGGTTTAGTTTGTTGTGGTAGGGGTTAGTTGGTGATGATTTATGGTAGCCGAAGTAATTTAGGTGAGTTTGGCATAGTTTGCTATGGTTACTAGAATTTTTTTGTAATTTAAAAGTGATTGGGTTTAGTTTGTTGTGGTAAGGGTTAGTTGGTGATGATTTAGAGTAGCCGAAGTAATTTAGGTGAGTCTGGCATAGTTTGTTATGATTTGTACACCTTTTTTTGTAATTTTAAGATGATATGGTTTGGTTTGTTGTGGTAAGGGATAGTTGGGGGTGATTTACGGTAGCCGAAGTAATTTAGGTGATTCTGGTATAGTTTGTTATGATTTTTAGCATTTTTTTGTAATTTTAAAGTGATTGGGCTTAGTTTGTTGCTGTAAAGTGTAGTTGGGGGTGATTTTTGATAGCCGAAGTAATTTAGGTGAGTTTGGCATAGTTTGCTATGGTTACTAGCATTTTTTTGTAATTTAAAAGTGATTCGGTTTAGTTTGTTGTGGTAAGGGTTAGTTGGTGATGATTTAGAGTAACCGAAGTAATTTAGGTGAGTCTGGCATAGTTTGTTATGATTTGTACACCTTTTTTTGTAATTTTAAGATGATATGGTTTGGTTTGTTGTGGAAGGGATAGTTGGGGGTGATTTACGGTATCCGAAGTAATTTAGGTGATTCTGGTATAGTTTGTTATGATTTTTAGCATTTTTTTGTAATTTTAAAGTGATTGGGCTTAGTTTGTTGCTGTAAAGTGTAGTTGGGGGTGATTTGTGATATCCGAAGTAATTTAGGTGAGTTTGGCATAGTTTGCTATGGTTAGTAGCATTTTTTTGTAATTTAAAAGTGATTGGGTTTAGTTTGTTGTGGTAAGGGTTAGTTGGTGATGATTTATGGTAGCCGAAGTAATTTAGGTGAGTTTGGCATAGTTTGCTATGGTTACTAGCATTTTTTTGCAATTTAAAAGCGATTGGGTTTAGTTTGTTGTGGTAAGGGTTAGTTGGTTATGATTTAGAGTAGCCCAAGTAATTTAGGTGAGTCTGGCATAGTTTGTTATGATTTGTACACCTTTTTTTGTAATTTTAAGATGATATGGTTTGGTTTGTTGTGGTAAGGGATAGTTGGGAGTGATTTATGTTAGCCGAAGTAATTTAGGTGATTCTGGTATAGTTTGTTATGATTTTTAGCATTTTTTTGTAATTTTAAAGTGATTGGGCTTAGTTTGTTGCTGTAAAGTGTAGTTGGGGGTGATTTTTGATAGCCGAAGTAATTTAGGTGTGTTTGGCCTAGTTTGCTATGGTTAGTAGCATTTTTTTGTAATTTAAAAGTGATTGGGTTTAGTTTGTTGTGGTAAGGGTTAGTTGGTGATGATTTATGGTAGCCGAAGTAATTTAGGTGAGTTTGGCATAGCTTGCTATGGTTACTAGCATTTTTTTGTAATTTAAAAGTGATTGGGTTTAGTTTGTTGTGGTAAGGGTTAGTTGGTGATGATTTAGATTAGCCGAAGTAATTTAGGTAAGTCTGGCATAGTTTGTTATGATTTGTACACCTTTTTTTGTAATTTTAAGATGATATGGTTTGGTTTGTTGTGGTAAGGGATAGTTGGGGGTGATTTACGGTAGCCGAGGTAATTTAGGTGATTCTGGTATAGTTTGTTATGATTTTTAGCATTTTTTTGTAATTTTAAAGTGATTGGGTTTAGTTTGTTGCTGTAAAGTGTAGTTGGGGGTGATTTTTGATAGCCGAAGTAATTTAGGTGTGTTTGGCCTAGTTTGCTATGGTTAGTAGCATATTTTTGTAATTTAAAAGTGATTGGGTTTAGTTTTTTGTGGTAAGGGTTAGTTGGTGATGATTTATGGTAGCCGAAGTAATTTAGGTGAGTTTGGCATAGCTTGCTATGGTTACTAGCATTTTTTTGTAATTTAAAAGTGATTGGGTTTAGTTTGTTGTGGTAAGGGTTAGTTAGTGATGATTTAGAGTAGCCGAAGTAATTTAGGTGAGTCTGGCATAGTTTGTTATGATTTCTACACCTTTTTTTGTAATTTTAAGATGATATGGTTTGGTTTGTTGTGGTAAGGGATAGTTGGGGGTGATTTACGGTCCCCGAAGTAATTTAGGTGATTCTGGTATAGTTTGTTATGATTTTTAGAATTTTTTTGTAATTTTAAAGTGATTGGGCTTAGTTTGTTGCTGTAAAGTGTAGTTGGGGGTGATTTTTGATAGCCGAAGTTATTTAGGTGTGTTTGGCATAGTTTGCTATGGTTAGTAGCATTTTTTTGTAATTTAAAAGTGATTGGGTTTAGTTTGTTGTGGTAAGGGTTAGTTGGTGATGATTTATTTTAGCCGAAGTAATTTAGGTGAGTTTGGCATAGCTTGCTATGGTTACTAGCATTTTTTTGTAATTTAAAAGTGATTGGGTTTAGTTTGTTGTGGTAAGGGTTAGTTAGTGATGATTTATGGTAGCCGAAGTAATTTAGGTGAGTTTGGCATAGCTTGCTATGGTTACTAGCATTTTTTTGTAATTTAAAAGTGATTGGGTTTAGTTTGTTGTGGTAAGGGTTAGTTAGTGATGGTTTAGAGTAGCCGAAGTAATTTAGGTGAGTCTGGCATAGTTTGTTATGATTTCTACACCTTTTTTTGTAATTTTAAGATGATATGGTTTGGTTTGTTGTGGTAAGGGATAGTTGGGGGTGATTTACGGTGCCCGAAGTAATTTAGGTGATTCTGGTATAGTTTGTTATGATTTTTAGCATTTTTTTGTAATTTTAAAGTGATTGGGCTTAGTTTGTTGCTGTAAAGCGTAGTTGGGGGTGATTTTTGATAGCCGAAGTAATTTAGGTGAGTTTGGCATAGTTTGCTATGATTAGTAGCATTTTTTTGTAATTTAAATTGATTGGGTTTAATTTGTTGTGGTAAGGGTTAGTTGGTGATGATTTATGGTAGCCGAAGTAATTTAGGTGAGTTTGGCATAGCTTGCTATGGTTACTAGCATTTTTTTGTAATTTAAAAGTGATTGGGTTTAGTTTGTTGTGGTAAGGGTTAGTTGGTGATGATTTAGAGTAGCCGAAGTAATTTAGGTAAATCTGGCATAGTTTGTTATGATTTGTACACCTTTTTTTGTAATTTTAAGATGATATGGTTTGGTTTGTTGTGGTAAGGGATAGTTGGGAGTGATTTATGTTAGCCGAAGTAATTTAGGTGATTCTGGTATAGTTTGTTATGATTTTTAGCATTTTTTTGTAATTTTAAAGTGATTGGGCTTAGTTTGTTGCTGTAAAGTGTAGTTGGGGGTGATTTTTGATAGCCGAAGTAATTTAGGTGTGTTTGGCCTAGTTTGCTATGGTTAGTAGCATTTTTTTGTAATTTAAAAGTGATTGGGTTTAGTTTGTTGTGGTAAGGGTTAGTTGGTGATGATTTATGGTAGCCGAAGTAATTTAGGTGAGTTTGGCATAGCTTGCTATGGTTACTAGCATTTTTTTGTAATTTAAAAGTGATTGGGTTTAGTTTGTTGTGGTAAGGGTTAGTTGGTGATGATTTAGATTAGCCGAAGTAATTTAGGTAAGTCTGGCATAGTTTGTTATGATTTGTACACCTTTTTTTGTAATTTTAAGATGATATGGTTTGGTTTGTTGTGGTAAGGGATAGTTGGGGGTGATTTACGGTAGCCGAGGTAATTTAGGTGATTCTGGTATAGTTTGTTATGATTTTTAGCATTTTTTTGTAATTTTAAAGTGATTGGGTTTAGTTTGTTGCTGTAAAGTGTAGTTGGGGGTGATTTTTGATAGCCGAAGTAATTTAGGTGTGTTTGGCCTAGTTTGCTATGGTTAGTAGCATATTTTTGTAATTTAAAAGTGATTGGGTTTAGTTTTTTGTGGTAAGGGTTAGTTGGTGATGATTTATGGTAGCCGAAGTAATTTAGGTGAGTTTGGCATAGCTTGCTATGGTTACTAGCATTTTTTTGTAATTTAAAAGTGATTGGGTTTAGTTTGTTGTGGTAAGGGTTAGTTAGTGATGATTTAGAGTAGCCGAAGTAATTTAGGTGAGTCTGGCATAGTTTGTTATGATTTCTACACCTTTTTTTGTAATTTTAAGATGATATGGTTTGGTTTGTTGTGGTAAGGGATAGTTGGGGGTGATTTACGGTCCCCGAAGTAATTTAGGTGATTCTGGTATAGTTTGTTATGATTTTTAGAATTTTTTTGTAATTTTAAAGTGATTGGGCTTAGTTTGTTGCTGTAAAGTGTAGTTGGGGGTGATTTTTGATAGCCGAAGTTATTTAGGTGTGTTTGGCATAGTTTGCTATGGTTAGTAGCATTTTTTTGTAATTTAAAAGTGATTGGGTTTAGTTTGTTGTGGTAAGGGTTAGTTGGTGATGATTTATGGTAGCCGAAGTAATTTAGGTGAGTTTGGCATAGCTTGCTATGGTGACTAGCATTTTTTTGTAATTTAAAAGTGATTGGGTTTAGTTTGTTGTGGTAAGGGTTAGTTAGTGATGATTTATGGTAGCCGAAGTAATTTAGGTGAGTTTGGCATAGCTTGCTATGGTTACTAGCATTTTTTTGTAATTTAAAAGTGATTGGGTTTAGTTTGTTGTGGTAAGGGTTAGTTAGTGATGGTTTAGAGTAGCCGAAGTAATTTAGGTGAGTCTGGCATAGTTTGTTATGATTTCTACACCTTTTTTTGTAATTTTAAGATGATATGGTTTGGTTTGTTGTGGTAAGGGATAGTTGGGGGTGATTTACGGTGCCCGAAGTAATTTAGGTGATTCTGGTATAGTTTGTTATGATTTTTAGCATTTTTTTGTAATTTTAAAGTGATTGGGCTTAGTTTGTTGCTGTAAAGCGTAGTTGGGGGTGATTTTTGATAGCCGAAGTAATTTAGGTGAGTTTGGCATAGTTTGCTATGATTAGTAGCATTTTTTTGTAATTTAAATTGATTGGGTTTAATTTGTTGTGGTAAGGGTTAGTTGGTGATGATTTATGGTAGCCGAAGTAATTTAGGTGAGTTTGGCATAGCTTGCTATGTTTACTAGCATTTTTTTGTAATTTAAAAGTGATTGGGTTTAGTTTGTTGTGGTAAGGGTTAGTTGGTGATGATTTAGAGTAGCCGAAGTAATTTAGGTAAATCTGGCATAGTTTGTTATGATTTGTACACCTTTTTTTGTAATTTTAAGATGATATGGTTTGGTTTGTTGTGGTAAGGGATAGTTGGGAGTGATTTATGTTAGCCGAAGTAATTTAGGTGATTCTGGTATAGTTTGTTATGATTGTATGCATTTTTTTGTAATTTTAAAGTGATTGGGTTTAGTTTGTTGCTGTAAAGTGTAGTTGGGGGTGATTTTTGATAGCCGAAGTAATTTAGGTGAGTTTGGCATAGTTTTCTTTGGTTAGTAGCATTTTTTTGTAATTTAAAAGTGATTTGGTCTAGTTTGTTGTGGTAAGGCTTAGTTGGTGATGATTTATAGTAGCCGAAGTAACTTAGGTGAGTTTGGCATAGTTTGCTATGGTTACTAGCATTTTTTTGTAATTTAAAAGTGATTGGGTTTAGTTTGTTGTGGTAAGGGTTAGTTGGTGATGATTTAGAGTAACCGAAGTAATTTAGGTGAGTCTGGCATAGTTTGTTATGATTTGTACACCTTTTTTTGTAATTTTAAGATGATATGGTTTGGTTTGTTGTGGAAGGGATAGTTGGGGGTGATTTACGGTATCCGAAGTAATTTAGGTGATTCTGGTATAGTTTGTTATGATTTTTAGCTTTTTTTTGTAATTTTAAAGTGATTGGGCTTAGTTTGTTGCTGTAAAGTGTAGTTGGAGGTGATTTGTGATAGCCGAAGTAATTTAGGTGAGTTTGGCATAGTTTGCTATGGTTAGTAGCATTTTTTTGTAATTTAAAAGTGATTGGGTTTAGTTTGTTGTGGTAAGGGTTAGTTGGTGATGATTTATGGTAGCCGAAGTAATTTAGGTGAGTTTGGCATAGTTTGCTATTTTTACAACATTTTTTTGTAATTTAAAAGCGATTGGGTTTAGTTTGTTGTGGTAAGGGTTAGTTGGTTATGATTTAGAGTAGCCCAAGTCATTTAGGTGAGTCTGGCATAATTTGTTATGATTTGTACACCTTTTTTGTAATTTTAAGATGATATGGTTTGGTTTGTTGTGGTAAGGGATAGTTGGGGGTGATTTATGGTAGCCGAAGTAATTTAGGTGACTCTGGTATAGTTTGATATGATTTTTAGCATTTTTTTGTAATTTTAAAGTGATTGGGCTTAGTTTGTTGCTGTAAAGTGTAGTTGGGGGTGATTTTTGATAGCCGAAGTAATTTAGGTGTGTTTGGCCTAGTTTGCTATGGTTAGTAGCATTTTTTTGTAATTTAAAAGTGGTTGGGTTTAGTTTGTTGTGGTAAGGGTTAGTTGGTGATGATTTATGGTAGCCGAAGTAATTTAGGTGAGTTTGGCATAGCTTGCTATGGTTACTAGCATTTTTTTGTAATTTAAAAGTGATTGGGTTTAGTTTGTTGTGGTAAGGGTTAGTTAGTGATGATTTAGAGTAGCCGAAGTAATTTAGGTGAGTCTGGCATAGTTTGTTATGATTTCTACACCTTTTTTTGTAATTTTAAGATGATATGGTTTGGTTTGTTGTGGTAAGGGATAGTTGGGGGTGATTTACGGTACCCGAAGTAATTTAGGTGATTCTGGTATAGTTTGTTATGATTTTTAGAATTTTTTTGTAATTTTAAAGTGATTGGGCTTAGTTTGTTGCTGTAAAGTGTAGTTGGGGGTGATTTTTGATAGCCGAAGTAATTTAGGTGTGTTTGGCATAGTTTGCTATGGTTAGTTGCATTTTTTTGTAATTTAAAAGTGATTGGGTTTAGTTTGTTGTGGTAAGGGTTAGTTGGTGATGATTTATGGTAGCCGAAGTAATTTAGGTGAGTTTGGCATAGCTTGCTATGGTTACTAGCATTTTTTTGTAATTTAAAAGTGATTGGGTTTAGTTTGTTGTGGTAAGGGTTAGTTAGTGATGATTTAGAGTAGCCGAAGTAATTTAGGTGAGTCTGGCATAGTTTGTTATGATTTCTACACCTTTTTTTGTAATTTTAAGATGATATGGTTTGGTTTGTTGTGGTAAGGGATAGTTGGGGGTGATTTACGGTGCCCGAAGTAATTTAGGTGATTCTGGTATAGTTTGTTATGATTTTTAGCATGTTTTTGAAATTTTAAAGTGATTGGGCTTAGTTTGTTGCTGTAAAGCGTAGTTGGGGGTGATTTTTGATAGCCGAAGTAATTTAGGTGAGTTTGGCATAGTTTGCTATGATTAGTAGCATTTTTTTGTAATTTAAAAGTGATTGGGTTTAGTTTGTTGTGGTAAGGGTTAGTTGGTGATGATTTATGGTAGCCGAAGTAATTTAGGTGAGTTTGGCATAGCTTGCTATGGTTACTAGCATTTTTTTGTAATTTAAAAGTGATTGGGTTTAGTTCGTTGTGGTAAGGGTTAGTTGGTGATGATTTAGAGTAGCCGAAGTAATTTAGGTAAATCTGGCATAGTTTGTTATGATTTGTACACCTTTTTTTGTAATTTTAAGATGATATGGTTTGGTTTGTTGTGGTAAGGGATAGTTGGGGGTGATTTACGGTAGCCGAAGTAATTTAGGTGATTCTGGTATAGTTTGTTATGATTTTTAGCATTTTTTTGTAATTTTAAAGTGATTGGGTTTAGTTTGTTGCTGTAAAGTGTAGTTGGGGGTGATTTTTGATAGCCGAAGTAATTTAGGTGAGTTTGGCATAGTTTGCTTTGGTTAGTAGCATTTTTTTTGTAATTTAAAAGTGATTGGGTTTAGTTTGTTGTGGTAAGGGTTAGTTGGTGATGATTTATGGTAGCCGAAGTAACTTAGGTGAGTTTGGCATAGTTTGCTATGGTTACTAGCATTTTTTTGTAATTTAAAAGTGATTGGGTTTAGTTTGTTGTGGTAAGGGTTAGTTGGTGATAATTTAGAGTAACCGAAGTAATTTAGGTGATTCTGGCATAGTTTGTTATGATTTGTACACCTTTTTTTGTAATTTTAAGATGATATGGTTTGGTTTGTTGTGGTAAGGGATAGTTGGGGGTGATTTACGGTAGCCGAAGTAATTTAGGTGATTCTGGTATTCTTTGTTATGATTTTTAGCATTTTTTTGTAATTTTAAAGCGATTGGGCTTAGTTCGTTGCTGTAAAGTGTAGTTGGGGGTGATTTTTGATAGCCGAAGTAATTTAGGTGTGTTTGGCATAGTTTGCTATGGTTAGTAGCATTTTTTTGTAATTTAAAAGTGATTGGGTTTAGTTTGTTGTGGTAAGGGTTAGTTGGTGATGATTTATGGTAGCCGAAGTAATTTAGGTGAGTTTGGCATAGTTTGCTATGGTTACTAGCATTTTTTTGTAATTTAAAAGTGATTGGGTTTAGTTTGTTGTGGTAAGGGTTAGTTAGTGATGATTTAGAATAGCCGAAGTAATTTAGGTGAGTCTGGCATAGTTTGTTATGATTTGTACACCTTTTTTTGTAATTTTAAGATGATATGGTTTGGTTTGTTGTGGTAAGGGATAGTTGGGGGTGATTTACGGTGCCCGAAGTAATTTAGGTGATTCTGGTATAGTTTGTTATGATTTTTAGAATTTTTTTGTAATTTTAAAGTGATTGGGCTTAGTTTGTTGCTGTAAAGTGTAGTTGGGGGTGATTTTTGATAGCTGAAGTAATTTAGGTGTGTTTGGCATAGTTTGCTATGGTTAGTAGCATTTTTTTGTAATTTAAAAGTGATTGGGTTTAGTTTGTTGTGGTAAGGGTTAGTTGGTGATGATTTATTGTAGCCGAAGTAATTTAGGTGAGTTTGGCATAGCTTGCTATGGTTACTAGCATTTTTTTGTAATTTTAAAAGTGATTGGGTTTAGTTTGTTGTGGTAAGGGTTAGTTGGTGAAGATTTAGAGTAGCCGATGTAATTTAGGTAAATCTGGCATAGTTTGTTATGATTTGTACACCTTTTTTTGTAATTTTAAGATGATATGGTTTGGTTTGTTGTGGTAAGGGATAGTTGGGGGTGATTTACGGTAGCCGAAGTAATTTAGGTGATTCTGGTATAGTTTGTTATGATTTTTAGCATTTTTTTGTAATTTTAAAGTGATTGGGTTTAGTTTGTTGCTGTAAAGTGTAGTTGGGGGTGATTTTTGATAGCCGAAGTAATTTAGGTGAGTTTGGCATAGTTTGCTTTGGTTAGTAGCATTTTTTTGTAATTTAAAAGTGATTGGGTCTAGTTTGTTGTGGTAAGGGTTAGTTGGTGATGATTTATGGTAGCCGAAGTAATTTAGGTGAGTTTGGCATAGTTTGCTATGGTTACTAGCATTTTTTTGTAATTTAAAAGTGATTGGGTTTAGTTTGTTGTGGTAAGGGTTAGTTGGTGAAGATTTAGTGTAACCGAAGTAATTTACGTGAGTCTGGCATAGTTTGTTATGATTTGTACACCTTTTTTTGTAATTTTAAGATGATATGATTTGGTTTGTTGTGGTAAGGGATAGTTGGGGGTGATTTATGGTAGCCGAAGTAATTTAGGTGATTCTGGTATTGTTTGTTATGATTTTTAGCATTTTTTTGTAATTTTAAAGTGATTGGGCTTAGTTTGTTGCTGTAAAGTGTAGTTGGGGGTGATTTTTGATAGCCGAAGTAATTTAGATGTGTTTGGCATAGTTTGCTATGGTTAGTAGCATTTTTTTGTAATTTAAAAGTGATTGGGTTTAGTTTGTTGTGGTAAGGGTTAGTTGGTGATGATTTATAGTAGCCGAAGTAATTTAGGTGAGTTTGGCATAGTTTGCTATGGTTACTAGCATTTTTTTGTAATTTAAAAGTGATTGGGTTTAGTTTGTTGTGGTAAGGGTTAGTTAGTGATGATTTAGAGTAGCCGAAGTAATTTAGGTGAGTCTGGCATAGTTTGTTATGATTTGTACACCTTTTTTTTGTAATTTTAAGATGATATGGTTTGGTTTGTTGTGGTAAGGGATAGTTGGGGGTGATTTACGGTAGCCGAAGTAATTTAGGTGATTCTGGTATAGTTTGTTATGATTTTTAGCATTTTTTTGTAATTTTAAAGTGATTGGGCTTAGTTTGTTGCTGTAAAGTGTAGTTGGGGGTGATTTTTGATAGCCGAAGTAATTTAGGTGAATTTGGCATAGTTTGCTATGGTTAGTAGCATTTTTTTGTAATTTAAAAGTGATTGGGTTTAGTTTGTTGTGGTAAGGGTTAGTTGGTGATGATTTATGGTAGCCGAAGTAATTTAGGTGAGTTTGGCATAGTTTGTTATGATTTGTACACCTTTTTTTGTAATTTTAAGATGATATGGTTTGGTTTGTTGTGGTAAGGGATAGTTGGGGGTGATTTACGGTAGCCGAAGTAATTTAGGTGATTCTGGTATTCTTTGTTATGATTTTTAGCATTTTTTTGTAATTTTAAAGCGATTGGGCTTAGTTCGTTGCTGTAAAGTGTAGTTGGGGGTGATTTTTGATAGCCGAAGTAATTTAGGTGTGTTTGGCATAGTTTGCTATGGTTAGTAGCATTTTTTTGTAATTTAAAAGTGATTGGGTTTAGTTTGTTGTGGTAAGGGTTAGTTGGTGATGATTTATGGTAGCCGAAGTAATTTAGGTGAGTTTGGCATAGTTTGCTATGGTTACTAGCATTTTTTTGTAATTTAAAAGTGATTGGGTTTAGTTTGTTGTGGTAAGGGTTAGTTAGTGATGATTTAGAATAGCCGAAGTAATTTAGGTGAGTCTGGCATAGTTTGTTATGATTTGTACACCTTTTTTTGTAATTTTAAGATGATATGGTTTGGTTTGTTGTGGTAAGGGATAGTTGGGGGTGATTTACGGTGCCCGAAGTAATTTAGGTGATTCTGGTATAGTTTGTTATGATTTTTAGAATTTTTTTGTAATTTTAAAGTGATTGGGCTTAGTTTGTTGCTGTAAAGTGTAGTTGGGGGTGATTTTTGATAGCTGAAGTAATTTAGGTGTGTTTGGCATAGTTTGCTATGGTTAGTAGCATTTTTTTGTAATTTAAAAGTGATTGGGTTTAGTTTGTTGTGGTAAGGGTTAGTTGGTGATGATTTATTGTAGCCGAAGTAATTTAGGTGAGTTTGGCATAGCTTGCTATGGTTACTAGCATTTTTTTGTAATTTTAAAAGTGATTGGGTTTAGTTTGTTGTGGTAAGGGTTAGTTGGTGAAGATTTAGAGTAGCCGAAGTAATTTAGGTAAATCTGGCATAGTTTGTTATGATTTGTACACCTTTTTTTGTAATTTTAAGATGATATGGTTTGGTTTGTTGTGGTAAGGGATAGTTGGGGGTGATTTACGGTAGCCGAAGTAATTTAGGTGATTCTGGTATAGTTTGTTATGATTTTTAGCATTTTTTTGTAATTTTAAAGTGATTGGGTTTAGTTTGTTGCTGTAAAGTGTAGTTGGGGGTGATTTTTGATAGCCGAAGTAATTTAGGTGAGTTTGGCATAGTTTGCTTTGGTTAGTAGCATTTTTTTGTAATTTAAAAGTGATTGGGTCTAGTTTGTTGTGGTAAGGGTTAGTTGGTGATGATTTATGGTAGCCGAAGTAATTTAGGTGAGTTTGGCATAGTTTGCTATGGTTACTAGCATTTTTTTGTAATTTAAAAGTGATTGGGTTTAGTTTGTTGTGGTAAGGGTTAGTTGGTGAAGATTTAGTGTAACCGAAGTAATTTACGTGAGTCTGGCATAGTTTGTTATGATTTGTACACCTTTTTTTGTAATTTTAAGATGATATGATTTGGTTTGTTGTGGTAAGGGATAGTTGGGGGTGATTTATGGTAGCCGAAGTAATTTAGGTGATTCTGGTATTGTTTGTTATGATTTTTAGCATTTTTTTGTAATTTTAAAGTGATTGGGCTTAGTTTGTTGCTGTAAAGTGTAGTTGGGGGTGATTTTTGATAGCCGAAGTAATTTAGATGTGTTTGGCATAGTTTGCTATGGTTAGTAGCATTTTTTTGTAATTTAAAAGTGATTGGGTTTAGTTTGTTGTGGTAAGGGTTAGTTGGTGATGATTTATAGTAGCCGAAGTAATTTAGGTGAGTTTGGCATAGTTTGCTATGGTTACTAGCATTTTTTTGTAATTTAAAAGTGATTGGGTTTAGTTTGTTGTGGTAAGGGTTAGTTAGTGATGATTTAGAGTAGCCGAAGTAATTTAGGTGAGTCTGGCATAGTTTGTTATGATTTGTACACCTTTTTTTTGTAATTTTAAGATGATATGGTTTGGTTTGTTGTGGTAAGGGATAGTTGGGGGTGATTTACGGTAGCCGAAGTAATTTAGGTGATTCTGGTATAGTTTGTTATGATTTTTAGCATTTTTTTGTAATTTTAAAGTGATTGGGCTTAGTTTGTTGCTGTAAAGTGTAGTTGGGGGTGATTTTTGATAGCCGAAGTAATTTAGGTGAATTTGGCATAGTTTGCTATGGTTAGTAGCATTTTTTTGTAATTTAAAAGTGATTGGGTTTAGTTTGTTGTGGTAAGGGTTAGTTGGTGATGATTTATGGTAGCCGAAGTAATTTAGGTGAGTTTGGCATAGTTTGTTATGATTTGTACACCTTTTTTTGTAATTTTAAGATGATATGGTTTGGTTTGTTGTGGTAAGGGATAGTTGGGGGTGATTTACGGTAGCCGAAGTAATTTAGGTGATTTTGGTATAGTTTGTTATGATTTTTAGCATTTTTTTGTAATTTTAAAGTGATTGGGCTTAGTTTGTTGCTGTAAAGTGTAGTTGGGGGTGATTTTTGATAGCCGAAGTAATTTAGGTGTGTTTGGCCTAGTTTGCTATGGTTAGTAGCATTTTTTTTTAATTTAAAAGTGATTGGGTTTAGTTTGTTGTGGTAAGGGTTAGTTGGTGATGATTTATGGTAGCCGAAGTAATTTAGGTGAGTTTGGCATAGCTTGCTATGGTTACTAGCATTTTTTTGTAATTTAAAAGTGATTGGGTTTAGTTTGTTGTGGTAAGGATTAGTTGGTGATGATTTATGGTAGCCGAAGTAATTTAGGTGAGTTTGGCATAGCTTGCTATGGTTATTAGCATTTTTTTGTAATTTTAAAAGTGATTGGGTTTAGTTTGTTGTGGTAAGTGTTAGTTGGTGAAGATTTAGAGTAGCCGAAGTAATTTAGGTAAATCTGGCATAGTTTGTTATGATTTGCACACCTTTTTTTGTAATTTTAAGATGATATGGTTTGGTTTGTTGTGGTAAGGGATAGTTGGGGGTGATTTACGGTAGCCGAAGTAATTTAGGTTATTCTGGTATAGTTTGTTATGATTTTTAGCATTTGTTTGTAATTTTAAAGTGATTGGGTTTAGTTTGTTGCTGTAAAGTGTAGTTGGGGTGATTTTTGATAGCCGAAGTAATTTAGGTGAGTTTGGCATAGTTTGCTTTGGTTAGTAGCATTTTTTTGTAATTTAAAAGTGATTGAGTCTAGTTTGTTGTGGTAAGGGTTAGTTGGTGATGATTTATGGTAGCCGAAGTAATTTAGGTGAGTTTGGCATAGTTTGCTATGGTTACTAGCATTTTTTTGTAATTTAAAAGTGATTGGGTTTAGTTTGTTGTGGTAAGGGTTAGTTGGTGATGATTTAGAGTAACCGAAGTAATTTAGGTGAGTCTGGCATAGTTTGTTATGATTTGTACACCTTTTTTTGTAATTTTAAGATGATATGATTTGGTTTGTTGTGGTAAGGGATAGTTGGGGGTGATTTATGGTAGCCGAAGTAATTTAGGTGATTCTGGTATTGTTTGTTATGATTTTTAGCATTTTTTTGTAATTTTAAAGTGATTGGGCTTAGTTTGGTGCTGTAAAGTGTAGTTGGGGGTGATTTTTGATAGCCGAAGTAATTTAGATGTGTTTGGCATAGTTTGCTATGGTTAGTAGCATTTTTTTGTAATTTAAAAGTGATTGGGTTTAGTTTGTTGTGGTAAGGGTTAGTTGGTGATGATTTATGGTAGCCGAAGTAATTTAGGTGAGTTTGGCATAGTTTGTTATGATTTGTACACCTTTTTTTGTAATTTTAAGATGATATGGTTTGGTTTGTTGTGGTAAGGGATAGTTGGGGGTGATTTACGGTAGCCGAAGTAATTTAGGTGATTTTGGTATAGTTTGTTATGATTTTTAGCATTTTTTTGTAATTTTAAAGTGATTGGGCTTAGTTTGTTGCTGTAAAGTGTAGTTGGGGGTGATTTTTGATAGCCGAAGTAATTTAGGTGTGTTTGGCCTAGTTTGCTATGGTTAGTAGCATTTTTTTGTAATTTAAAAGTGATTGGGTTTAGTTTGTTGTGGTAAGGGTTAGTTGGTGATGATTTATGGTAGCCGAAGTAATTTAGGTGAGTTTGGCATAGCTTGCTATGGTTACTAGCATTTTTTTGTAATTTAAAAGTGATTGGGTTTAGTTTGTTGTGGTAAGGATTAGTTGGTGATGATTTATGGTAGCCGAAGTAATTTAGGTGAGTTTGGCATAGCTTGCTATGGTTATTAGCATTTTTTTGTAATTTTAAAAGTGATTGGGTTTAGTTTGTTGTGGTAAGGGTTAGTTGGTGAAGATTTAGAGTAGCCGAAGTAATTTAGGTAAATCTGGCATAGTTTGTTATGATTTGTACACCTTCTTTTGTAATTTTAAGATGATATGGTTTGGTTTGTTGTGGTAAGGGATAGTTGGGGGTGATTTACGGTAGCCGAAGTAATTTAGGTGATTCTGGTATAGTTTGTTATGATTTTTAGCATTTTTTTGTAATTTTAAAGTGATTGGGTTTAGTTTGTTGCTGTAAAGTGTAGTTGGGGTGATTTTTGATAGCCGAAGAAATTTAGGTGAGTTTGGCATAGTTTGCTTTGGTTAGTAGCATTTTTTTGTAATTTAAAAGTGATTGGGTCTAGTTTGTTGTGGTAAGGGTTAGTTGGTGATGATTTATGGTAGCCGAAGTAATTTAGGTGAGTTTGGCATAGTTTGCTATGGTTACCAGCATTTTTTTGTAATTTAAAAGTGATTGGGTTTAGTTTGTTGTGGTAAGGGTTAGTTGGTGATGATTTAGAGTAACCGAAGTAATTTAGGTGAGTCTGGCATAGTTTGTTATGATTTGTACACCTTTTTTTGTAATTTTAAGATGATATGATTTGGTTTGTTGTGGTAAGGGATAGTTGGGGGTGATTTATGGTAGCCGAAGTAATTTAGGTGATTCTGGTATTGTTTGTTATGATTTTTAGCATTTTTTTGTAATTTTAAAGTGATTGGGCTTAGTTTGGTGCTGTAAAGTGTAGTTGGGGGTGATTTTTGATAGCCGAAGTAATTTAGATGTGTTTGGCATAGTTTGCTATGGTTAGTAGCATTTTTTTGTAATTTAAAAGTGATTGGGTCTAGTTTGTTGTGGTAAGGGTTAGTTGGTGATGATTTATGGTAGCCGAAGTAATTTAGGTGAGTTTGGCATAGTTTGCTATGGTTACTAGCATTTTTTTGTAATTTAAAAGTGATTGGGTTTAGTTTGTTGTGGTAAGGGTTAGTTGGTGATGATTTAGAGTAACCGAAGTAATTTAGGTGAGTCTGGCATAGTTTGTTATGGTTTGTACACCTTTTTTTGTAATTTTAAGATGATATGATTTGGTTTGTTGTGGTAAGGGATAGTTGGAGGTGATTTATGGTAGCCGAAGTAATTTAGGTGATTCTGGTATTGTTTGTTATGATTTTTAGCATTTTTTTGTAATTTTAAAGTGATTGGGCTTAGTTTGTTGCTGTAAAGTGTAGTTGGGGGTGATTTTTGATAGCCGAAGTAATTTAGATGTGTTTGGCATAGTTTGCTATGGTTAGTAGCATTTTTTTGTAATTTAAAAGTGATCGGGTTTAGTTTGTTGTGGTAAGGGTTAGTTGGTGATGATTTATAGTAGCCGAAGTAATTTAGGTGAGTTTGGCATAGTTTGCTATGGTTACTAGCATTTTTTTGTAATTTAAAAGTGATTGGGTTAATTTGTTGTGGTAAGGGTTAGTTAGTGATGATTTAGAGTAGCCGAAGTAATTTAGGTGAGTCTGGCATAGTTTGTTATGATTTGTACACCTTTTTTTGTAATTTTAAGATGATATGATTTGGTTTGTTGTGGTAAGGGATAGTTGGGGGTGATTTATGGTAGCCGAAGTAATTTTGGTGATTCTGGTATTGTTTGTTATGATTTTTAGCATTTTTTTGTAATTTTAAAGTGATTGGGCTTAGTTTGTTGCTGTAAAGTGTAGTTGGGGGTGATTTTTGATAGCCGAAGTAATTTAGATGTGTTTGGCATAGTTTGCTATGGTTAGTAGCATTTTTTTGTAATTTAAAAGTGATTGGGTTTAGTTTGTTGTGGTAAGGGTTCGTTGGTGATGATTTATAGTAGCCGAAGTAATTTAGGTGAGTTTGGCATAGTTTGCTATGGTTACTAGCATTTTTTTGTAATTTAAAAGTGATTGGGTTTAGTTTGTTGTGGTAAGGGTTAGTTAGTGATGATTTAGAGTAGCCGAAGTAATTTAGGTGAGTCTGGCATAGTTTGTTATGATTTGTACACCTTTTTTTGTAATTTTAAGATGATATGGTTTGGTTTGTAGTGGTAAGGGATAGTTGGGGGTGATTTACGGTAGCCGAAGTAATTTAGGTGATTCTGGTATAGTTTGTTATGATTTTTAGCATTTTTTTGTAATTTTAAAGTGATTGGGCTTAGTTTGTTGCTGTAAAGTGTAGTTGGGGGTGATTTTTGATAGCCGAAGTAATTTAGGTGAGTTTGGCATAGTTTGCTATGGTTACTAGCATTTTTTTGTAATTTAAAAGTGATTGGGTTTAGTTTGTTGTGGTAAGGGTTAGTTAGTGATGATTTAGAGTAGCCGAAGTAATTTAGGTGAGTCTGGCATAGTTTGTTATGATTTGTACACCTTTTTTTGTAATTTTAAGATGATATGGTTTGGTTTGTTGTGGTAAGGGATAGTTGGGGGTGATTTACGGTAGCCGAAGTAATTTAGGTGATTCTGGTATAGTTTGTTATGATTTTTAGCATTTTTTTGTAATTTTAAAGTGATTGGGCTTAGTTTGTTGCTGTAAAGTGTAGTTGGGGGTGATTTTTGATAGCCGAAGTAATTTAGGTGAGTTTGGCATAGTTTGCTATGGTTAGTAGCATTTTTTTGTAATTTAAAAGTGATTGGGTTTAGTTTGTTGTGGTAAGGGTTAGTTGGTGATGATTTATGGTAGCCGAAGTAATTTAGGTGAGTTTGGCATAGTTTGTTATGATTTGTACACCTTTTTTTGTAATTTTAAGATGATATGGTTTGGTTTGTTGTGGTAAGGGATAGTTGGGGGTGATTTACGGTAGCCGAAGTAATTTAGGTGATTTTGGTATAGTTTGTTATGATTTTTAGTATTTTTTTGTAATTTTAAAGTGATTGGGCTTAGTTTGTTGATGTAAAGTGTAGTTGCGGGTGATTTTTGACAGCCGAAGTAATTTAGGTGTGTTTGGCCCAGTTTGCTATGGTTAGTAGCATTTTTTTGTAATTTAAAAGTGATTGGGTTTAGTTTGTTGTGGTAAGGGTTAGTTGGTGATGAATTATGGTAGCCGAAGTAATTTAGGTGAGTTTGGCATAGTTTGCTATGGTTTCTTGCATTTTTTTGTAATTTAAAAGCGATTGGGTTTAGTTTGTTGTGGTAAGGGTTAGTTGGTTATGATTTAGAGTAGCCCAAGTAATTTAGGTGAGTCTGGCATAGTTTGTTATGATTTGTACACCTTTTTTTGTAATTTTAAGATGATATGGTTTGGTTTGTTGTGGTAAGGGATAGTTGGGGGTGATTTATGGTAGCCGAAGTAATTTAGGTGATTCTGGTATAGTTTGTTATGATTTTTAGCATTTTTTTGTAATTTTAAAGTGATTGGGCTTAGTTTGTTGCTGTAAAGTGTAGTTGGGGGTGATTTTTGATAGCCGAAGTAATTTAGTTGTGTTTGGCCTAGTTTGCTATGGTTAGTAGCATTTTTTTGTAATTTAAAAGTGATTGGGTTTAGTTTGTTGTGGTAAGGGTTAGTTGGTGATGATTTATAGTAGCCGAAGTAATTTAGGTAAGTCTGGCATAGTTTGTTATGATTTGTACAGCTTTTTTTGTAATTTTAAGATGATATGGTTTGGTTTGTTGTGGTAAGGGATAGTTGGGGGTGATTTACGGTAGCCGAAGTAATTTAGGTGATTCTGGTATAGTTTGTTATGATTTTTAGCATTTTTTTGTAATTTTAAAGTGATTGGGTTTAGTTTGTTGCTGTAAAGTGTAGTTGGGGGTGATTTTTGATAGCCGAAGTAATTTAGGTGAGTTTGGCATAGTTTGCTTTGGTTAGTAGCATTTTTTTTGTAATTTAAAAGTGATTGGGTTTAGTTTGTTGCGGTAAGGGTTAGTTGATGATGATTTATGGTAGCCGAAGTAACTTAGGTGAGTGTGGCATAGTTTGCTATGGTTACTAGCATTTTTTTGTAATTTAAAAGTGATTGGGTTTAGTTTGTTGTGGTAAGGGTTAGTTGGTGATGATTTAGAGTAGCCATAGTAATTTAGGTAAATCTGGCATAGTTTGTTATGATTTGTACACCTTTTTTTGTAATTTTAAGATGATATGGTTTGGTTTGTTGTGGTAAGGGATAGTTGGGGGTGATTTACGGTAGCCGAAGTAATTTAGGTGATTCTGGTATAGTTTGTTATGATTTTTAGCATTTTTTTGTAATTTTAAAGTGATTGGGCTTAGTTTGTTGCTGTAAAGTGTAGTTGGGGGTGATTTTTGATAGCCGAAGTAATTTAGGTGAGTTTGGCATAGTTTGCTATGGTTAGTAGCATTTTTTTGTAATTTAAAAGTGATTGGGTTTAGTTTGTTGTGGTAAGGGTTAGTTGGTGATGATTTATGGTAGCCGAAGTAATTTAGGTGAGTTTGGCATAGTTTGTTATGATTTGTACACCTTTTTTTGTAATTTTAAGATGATATGGTTTGGTTTGTTGTGGTAAGGGATAGTTGGGGGTGATTTACGGTAGCCGAAGTAATTTAGGTGATTTTGGTATAGTTTGTTATGATTTTTAGCATTTTTTTGTAATTTTAAAGTGATTGGGCTTAGTTTGTTGCTGTAAAGTGTAGTTGGGGGTGATTTTTGATAGCCGAAGTAATTTAGGTGTGTTTGGCCCAGTTTGCTATGGTTAGTAGCATTTTTTTGTAATTTAAAAGTGATTGGGTTTAGTTTGTTGTGGTAAGGGTTAGTTGGTGATGATTTATGGTAGCCGAAGTAATTTAGGTGAGTTTGGCATAGCTTGCTATGGTTACTAGCATTTTTTTGTAATTTAAAAGTGATTGGGTTTAGTTTGTTGTGGTAAGGATTAGTTGGTGATGATTTATGGTAGCCGAAGTAATTTAGGTGAGTTTGGCATAGCTTGCTATGGTTATTAGCATTTTTTTGTAATTTTAAAAGTGATTGGGTTTAGTTTGTTGTGGTAAGGGTTAGTTGGTGAAGATTTAGAGTAGCCGAAGTAATTTAGGTAAATCTGGCATAGTTTGTTATGATTTGCACACCTTTTTTTGTAATTTTAAGATGATATGGTTTGGTTTGTTGTGGTAAGGGATAGTTGGGGGTGATTTACGGTAGCCGAAGTAATTTAGGTGATTCTGGTATAGTTTGTTATGATTTTTAGCATTTGTTTGTAATTTTAAAGTGATTGGGTTTAGTTTGTTGCTGTAAAGTGTAGTTGGGGTGATTTTTGATAGCCGAAGTAATTTAGGTGAGTTTGGCATAGTTTGCTTTGGTTAGTAGCATTTTTTTGTAATTTAAAAGTGATTGGGTCTAGTTTGTTGTGGTAAGGGTTAGTTGGTGATGATTTATGGTAGCCGAAGTAATTTAGGTGAGTTTGGCATAGTTTGCTTTGGTTACTAGCATTTTTTTGTAATTTAAAAGTGATTGGGTTTAGTTTGTTGTGGTAAGGGTTAGTTGGTGATGATTTAGAGTAACCGAAGTAATTTAGGTGAGTCTGGCATAGTTTGTTATGATTTGTACACCTTTTTTTGTAATTTTAAGATGATATGATTTGGTTTGTTGTGGTAAGGGATAGTTGGGGGTGATTTATGGTAGCCGAAGTAATTTAGGTGATTCTGGTATTGTTTGTTATGATTTTTAGCATTTTTTTGTAATTTTAAAGTGATTGGGCTTAGTTTGGTGCTGTAAAGTGTAGTTGGGGGTGATTTTTGATAGCCGAAGTAATTTAGATGTGTTTGGCATAGTTTGCTATGGTTAGTAGCGTTTTTTTGTAATTTAAAAGTGATTGGGTTTAGTTTGTTGTGGTAAGGGTTAGTTGGTGATGATTTATGTTAGCCGAAGTAATTTAGGTGAGTTTGGCATAGCTTGCTATGGTTACTAGCATTTTTTTGTAATTTAAAAGTGATTGGGTTTAGTTTGTTGTGGTAAGGATTAGTTGGTGATGATTTATGGTAGCCGAAGTAATTTAGGTGATTTTGGTATAGTTTGTTATGATTTTTAGCATTTTTTTGTAATTTTAAAGTGATTGGGCTTAGTTTGTTGCTGTAAAGTGTAGTTGGGGGTGATTTTTGATAGCCGAAGTAATTTAGGTGTGTTTGGCCTAGTTTGCTATGGTTAGTAGCATTTTTTTGTAATTTAAAAGTGATTGGGTTTAGTTTGTTGTGGTAAGGGTTAGTTGGTGATGATTTATGGTAGCCGAAGTAATTTAGGTGAGTTTGGCATAGCTTGCTATGGTTACTAGCATTTTTTTGTAATTTAAAAGTGATTGGGTTTAGTTTGTTGTGGTAAGGATTAGTTGGTGATGATTTATGGTAGCCGAAGTAATTTAGGTGAGTTTGGCATAGCTTGCTATGGTTATTAGCATTTTTTTGTAATTTTAAAAGTGATTGGGTTTAGTTTGTTGTGGTAAGGGTTAGTTGGTGAAGATTTAGAGTAGCCGAAGTAATTTAGGTAAATCTGGCATAGTTTGTTATGATTTGTACACCTTTTTTTGTAATTTTAAGATGATATGGTTTGTTTTGTTGTGGTAAGGGATAGTTGGGGGTGATTTACGGTAGCCGAAGTAATTTAGGTGATTCTGGTATAGTTTGTTATGATTTTTAGCATTTTTTTGTAATTTTAAAGTGATTGGGTTTAGTTTGTTGCTGTAAAGTGTAGTTGGGGTGATTTTTGATAGCCGAAGTAATTTAGGTGAGTTTGGCATAGTTTGCTTTGGTTAGTAGCATTTTTTTGTAATTTAAAAGTGATTGGGTCTAGTTTGTTGTGGTAAGGGTTAGTTGGTGATGATTTATGGTAGCCGAAGTAATTTAGGTGAGTTTGGCATAGTTTGCTATGGTTACTAGCATTTTTTTGTAATTTAAAAGTGATTGGGTTTAGTTTGTTGTGGTAAGGGTTAGTTGGTGATGATTTAGAGTAACCGAAGTAATTTAGGTGAGTCTGGCATAGTTTGTTATGATTTGTACACCTTTTTTTGTAATTTTAAGATGATATGATTTGGTTTGTTGTGGTAAGGGATAGTTGGGGGTGATTTATGGTAGCCGAAGTAATTTAGGTGATTCTGGTATTGTTTGTTATGATTTTTAGCATTTTTTTGTAATTTTACAGTGATTGGGCTTAGTTTGGTGCTGTAAAGTGTAGTTGGGGGTGATTTTTGATAGCCGAAGTAATTTAGATGTGTTTGGCATAGTTTGCTATGGTTAGTAGCATTTTTTTGTAATTTAAAAGTGATTGGGTCTAGTTTGTTGTGGTAAGGGTTAGTTGGTGATGATTTATGGTAGCCGAAGTAATTTAGGTGAGTTTGGCATAGTTTGCTATGGTTACTAGCATTTTTTTGTAATTTAAAAGTGATTGGGTTTAGTTTGTTGTGGTAAGGGTTAGTTGGTGATGATTTAGAGTAACCGAAGTAATTTAGGTGAGTCTGGCATAGTTTGTTATGGTTTGTACACCTTTTTTTGTAATTTTAAGATGATATGATTTGGTTTGTTGTGGTAAGGGATAGTTGGAGGTGATTTATGGTAGCCGAAGTAATTTAGGTGATTCTGGTATTGTTTGTTATGATTTTTAGCATTTTTTTGTAATTTTAAAGTGATTGGGCTTAGTTTGTTGCTGTAAAGTGTAGTTGGGGGTGATTTTTGATAGCCGAAGTAATTTAGATGTGTTTGGCATAGTTTGCTATGGTTAGCAGCATTTTTTTGTAATTTAAAAGTGATCGGGTTTAGTTTGTTGTGGTAAGGGTTAGTTGGTGATGATTTATAGTAGCCGAAGTAATTTAGGTGAGTTTGGCATAGTTTGCTATGGTTACTAGCATTTTTTTGTAATTTAAAAGTGATTGGGTTTAGTTTGTTGTGGTAAGGGTTAGTTAGTGATGATTTAGAGTAGCCGAAGTAATTTAGGTGAGTCTGGCATAGTTTGTTATGATTTGTACACCTTTTTTTGTAATTTTAAGATGATATGATTTGGTTTGTTGTGGTAAGGGATAGTTGGGGGTGATTTATGGTAGCCGAAGTAATTTAGGTGATTCTGGTATTGTTTGTTATGATTTTTAGCATTTTTTTGTAATTTTAAAGTGATTGGGCTTAGTTTGTTGCTGTAAAGTGTAGTTGGGGGTGATTTTTGATAGCCGAAGTAATTTAGATGTGTTTGGCATAGTTTGCTATGGTTAGTAGCATTTTTTTGTAATTTAAAAGTGATTGGGTTTAGTTTGTTGTGGTAAGGGTTCGTTGGTGATGATTTATAGTAGCCGAAGTAATTTAGGTGAGTTTGGCATAGTTTGCTATGGTTACTAGCATTTTTTTGTAATTTAAAAGTGATTGGGTTTAGTTTGTTGTGGTAAGGGTTAGTTAGTGATGATTTAGAGTAGCCGAAGTAATTTAGGTGAGTCTGGCATAGTTTGTTATGATTTGTACACCTTTTTTTGTAATTTTAAGATGATATGGTTTGGTTTGTTGTGGTAAGGGATAGTTGGGGGTGATTTACGGTAGCCGAAGTAATTTAGGTGATTCTGGTATAGTTTGTTATGATTTTTAGCATTTTTTTGTAATTTTAAAGTGATTGGGCTTAGTTTGTTGCTGTAAAGTGTAGTTGGGGGTGATTTTTGATAGCCGAAGTAATTTAGGTGAGTTTGGCATAGTTTGCTATGGTTACTAGCATTTTTTTGTAATTTAAAAGTGATTGGGTTTAGTTTGTTGTGGTAAGGGTTAGTTAGTGATGATTTAGAGTAGCCGAAGTAATTTAGGTGAGTCTGGCATAGTTTGTTATGATTTGTACACCTTTTTTTGTAATTTTAAGATGATATGGTTTGGTTTGTTGTGGTAAGGGATAGTTGGGGGTGATTTACGGTAGCCGAAGTAATTTAGGTGATTATGGTATAGTTTGTTATGATTTTTAGCATTTTTTTGTAATTTTAAAGTGATTGGGCTTAGTTTGTTGCTGTAAAGTGTAGTTGGGGGTGATTTTTGATAGCCGAAGTAATTTAGGTGAGTTTGGCATAGTTTGCTATGGTTAGTAGCATTTTTTTGTAATTTAAAAGTGATTGGGTTTAGTTTGTTGTGGTAAGGGTTAGTTGGTGATGATTTATGGTAGCCGAAGTAATTTAGGTGAGTTTGGCATAGTTTGTTATGATTTGTACACCTTTTTTTGTAATTTTAAGATGATATGGTTTGGTTTGTTGTGGTAAGGGATAGTTGGGGGTGATTTACGGTAGCCGAAGTAATTTAGGTGATTTTGGTATAGTTTGTTATGATTTTTAGTATTTTTTTGTAATTTTAAAGTGATTGGGCTTAGTTTGTTGCTGTAAAGTGTAGTTGGGGGTGATTTTTGATAGCCGAAGTAATTTAGGTGTGTTTGGCCCAGTTTGCTATGGTTAGTAGCATTTTTTTGTAATTTAAAACTGATTGGGTTTAGTTTGTTGTGGTAAGGGTTAGTTGGTGATGATTTATGGTAGCCGAAGTAATTTAGGTGAGTTTGGCATAGCTTGCTATGGTTACTAGCATTTTTTTGTAATTTAAAAGTGATTGGGTTTAGTTTGTTGTGGTAAGGGTTAGTTGGTGATGATTTATAGTAGCCGAAGTAATTTAGGTAAGTCTGGCATAGTTTGTTATGATTTGTACAGCTTTTTTTGTAATTTTAAGATGATATGGTTTGGTTTGTTGTGGTAAGGGATAGTTGGGGGTGATTTACGGTAGCCGAAGTAATTTAGGTGATTCTGGTATAGTTTGTTATGATTTTTAGCATTTTTTTGTAATTTTAAAGTGATTGGGTTTAGTTTGTTGCTGTAAAGTGTAGTTGGGGGTGATTTTTGATAGCCGAAGTAATTTAGGTGAGTTTGGCATAGTTTGCTTTGGTTAGTAGCATTTTTTTTGTAATTTAAAAGTGATTGGGTTTAGTTTGTTGCGGTAAGGGTTAGTTGATGATGATTTATGGTAGCCGAAGTAACTTAGGTGAGTGTGGCATAGTTTGCTATGGTTACTAGCATTTTTTTGTAATTTAAAAGTGATTGGGTTTAGTTTGTTGTGGTAAGGGTTAGTTGGTGATGATTTAGAGTAGCCATAGTAATTTAGGTAAATCTGGCATAGTTTGTTATGATTTGTACACCTTTTTTTGTAATTTTAAGATGATATGGTTTGGTTTGTTGTGGTAAGGGATAGTTGGGGGTGATTTACGGTAGCCGAAGTAATTTAGGTGATTCTGGTATAGTTTGTTATGATTTTTAGCATTTTTTTGTAATTTTAAAGTGATTGGGCTTAGTTTGTTGCTGTAAAGTGTAGTTGGGGGTGATTTTTGATAGCCGAAGTAATTTAGGTGAGTTTGGCATAGTTTGCTATGGTTAGTAGCATTTTTTTGTAATTTAAAAGTGATTGGGTTTAGTTTGTTGTGGTAAGGGTTAGTTGGTGATGATTTATGGTAGCCGAAGTAATTTAGGTGAGTTTGGCATAGTTTGTTATGATTTGTACACCTTTTTTTGTAATTTTAAGATGATATGGTTTGGTTTGTTGTGGTAAGGGATAGTTGGGGGTGATTTACGGTAGCCGAAGTAATTTAGGTGATTTTGGTATAGTTTGTTATGATTTTTAGCATTTTTTTGTAATTTTAAAGTGATTGGGCTTAGTTTGTTGCTGTAAAGTGTAGTTGGGGGTGATTTTTGATAGCCGAAGTAATTTAGGTGTGTTTGGCCCAGTTTGCTATGGTTAGTAGCATTTTTTTGTAATTTAAAAGTGATTGGGTTTAGTTTGTTGTGGTAAGGGTTAGTTGGTGATGATTTATGGTAGCCGAAGTAATTTAGGTGAGTTTGGCATAGCTTGCTATGGTTACTAGCATTTTTTTGTAATTTGAAAGTGATTGGGTTTAGTTCGTTGTGGTAAGGGTTAGTTGGTGATGATTTAGAGTAGCCGAAGTAATTTAGGTAAATCTGGCATAGTTTGTTATGATTTGTACACCTTTTTTTGTAATTTTAAGATGATATGGTTTGGTTTGTTGTGGTAAGGGATAGTTGGGGGTGATTTACGGTAGCCGAAGTAATTTAGGTGATTCTGGTATAGTTTGTTATGATTTTTAGCATTTTTTTGTAATTTTAAAGTGATTGGGTTTAGTTTGTTGCTGTAAAGTGTAGTTGGGGGTGATTTTTGATAGCCGAAGTAATTTAGGTGAGTTTGGCATAGCTTGCTATGGTTACTAGCATTTTTTTGTAATTTAAAAGTGATTGGGTTTAGTTTGTTGTGGTAAGGGTTAGTTAGTGATGATTTAGAGTAGCCGAAGTAATTTAGGTGAGTCTGGCATAGTTTGTTATGATTTCTACACCTTTTTTTGTAATTTTAAGATGATATGGTTTGGTTTGTTGTGGTAAGGGATAGTTGGGGGTGATTTACGGTACCCGAAGTAATTTAGGTGATTCTGGTATAGTTTGTTATGATTTTTAGAATTTTTTTGTAATTTTAAAGTGATTGGGCTTAGTTTGTTGCTGTAAAGTGTAGTTGGGGGTGATTTTTGATAGCCGAAGTAATTTAGGTGTGTTTGGCATAGTTTGCTATGGTTAGTTGCAATTTTTGTAATTTAAAAGTGATTGGGTTTAGTTTGTTGTGGTAAGGGTTAGTTGGTGATGATTTATGGTAGCCGAAGTAATTTAGGTGAGTTTGGCATAGCTTGCTATGGTTACTAGCATTTTTTTTTTATTTAAAAGTGATTGGGTTTAGTTTGTTGTGGTAAGGGTTAGTTAGTGATGATTTAGAGTAGCCGAAGTAATTTAGGTGAGTCTGGCATAGTTTGTTATGATTTCTACACCTTTTTTTGTAATTTTAAGATGATATGGTTTGGTTTGTTGTGGTAAGGGATAGTTGGGGGTGATTTACGGTGCCCGAAGTAATTTAGGTGATTCTGGTATAGTTTGTTATGATTTTTAGCATGTTTTTGTAATTTTAAAGTGATTGGGCTTAGTTTGTTGCTGTAAAGCGTAGTTGGGGGTGATTTTTGATAGCCGAAGTAATTTAGGTGAGTTTGGCATAGTTTGCTATGATTAGTAGCATTTTTTGTAATTTAAAAGTGATTGGGTTTAGTTTGTTGTGGTAAGGGTTAGTTGGTGATGATTTATGGTAGCCGAAGTAATTTAGGTGAGTTTGGCATAGTTTGCTATGGTTACTAGCATTTTTTTGTAATTTAAAAGTGATTGGGTTTAGTTTGTTGTGGTAAGGGTTAGTTGGTGATGATTTAGAGTAACCGAAGTAATTTAGGTGAGTCTGGCATAGTTTGTTATGATTTGTACACCTTTTTTTGTAACTTTAAGATGATATGATTTGGTTTGTTGTGGTAAGGGATAGTTGGGGGTGATTTATGGTAGCCGAAGTAATTTAGGTGTTTCTGGTATTGTTTGTTATGATTTTTAGCATTTTTTTGTAATTTTAAAGTGATTGGGCTTAGTTTGTTGCTGTAAAGTGTAGTTGGGGGTGATTTTTGATAGCCGAAGTAATTTAGATGTGTTTGGCATAGTTTGCTATGGTTAGTAGCATTTTTTTGTAATTTAAAAGTGATTGGGTCTAGTTTGTTGTGGTAAGGGTTAGTTGGTGATGATTTATGGTAGCCGAAGTAATTTAGGTGAGTTTGGCATAGTTTGCTATGGTTACTAGCATTTTTTTGTAATTTAAAAGTGATTGGGTTTAGTTTGTTGTGGTAAGGGTTAGTTGGTGATGATTTAGAGTAACCGAAGTAATTTAGGTGAGTCTGGCATAGTTTGTTATGATTTGTACACCTTTTTTTTGTAATTTTAAGATGATATGATTTGGTTTGTTGTGGTAAAGGATAGTTGGGGGTGATTTATGGTAGCCGAAGTAATTTAGGTGATTCTGGTATTGTTTGTTATGATTTTTAGCATTTTTTTGTTATTTTAAAGTGATTGGGCTTAGTTTGTTGCTGTAAAGTGTAGTTGGGGGTGATTTTTGATAGCCGAAGTAATTTAGATGTGTTTGGCATAGTTTGCTATGGTTAGTAGCATTTTTTTGTAATTTAAAAGTGATTGGGTTTAGTTTGTTGTGGTAAGGGTTAGTTGGTGATGATTTATAGTAGCCGAAGTAATTTAGGTGAGTTTGGCATAGTTTGCTATCGTTACTAGCATTTTTTTGTAATTTAAAAGTGATTGGGTTTAGTTTGTTGTGGTAAGGGTTAGTTAGTGATGATTTAGAGTAGCCGAAGTAATTTAGGTGAGTCTGGCATAGTTTGTTATGATTTGTACACCTTTTTTTGTAATTTTAAGATGATATGGTTTGGTTTGTTGTGGTAAGGGATAGTTGGGGGTGATTTACGGTAGCCGAAGTAATTTAGGTGATTCTGGTATAGTTTGTTATGATTTTTAGCATTTTTTTGTAATTTTAAAGTGATTGGGTTTAGTTTGTTGCTGTAAAGTGTAGTTGGGGGTGATTTTTGATAGCCGAAGTAATTTAGGTGAGTTTGGCATAGTTTGCTTTGGTTAGTAGCATTTTTTTGTAATGTAAAAGTGATTGGGTCTAGTTTGTTGTGGTAAGGGTTAGTTGGTGATGATTTATGGTAGCCGAAGTAATTTAGGTGAGTTTGGCATAGTTTGCTATGGTTACTAGCATTTTTTTTTAAATTTAAAAGTGATTGGGTTTAGTTTGTTGTGGTAAGGGTTAGTTGGTGATGATTTAGAGTAACCGAAGTAATTTAGGTAAGTCTGGCATAGTTTGTTATGATTTGTACACCTTTTTTTGTAATTTTAAGATGATATGATTTGGTTTGTTGTGGTAAGGGATAGTTGGGGGTGATTTATGGTAGCCGAAGTAATTTAGGTGATTCTGGTATTGTTTGTTATGATTTTTAGCATTTTTTTGTAATTTTAAAGTGATTGGGCTTAGTTTGTTGCTGTAAAGTGTAGTTGGGGGTGATTTTTGATAGCCGAAGTAATTTAGATGTGTTTGGCATAGTTTGCTATGGTTAGTAGCATTTTTTTGTAATTTAAAAGTGATTGGGTTTAGTTTGTTGTGGTAAGGGTTAGTTGGTGATGATTTATAGTAGCCGAAGTAATTTAGGTGAGTTTGGCATAGTTTGCTATGATTACTAGCATTTTTTTGTAATTTAAAAGTGATTGGGTTTAGTGTGTTGTGGTAAGGGTTAGTTAGTGATGATTTAGAGTAGCCGAAGTAATTTAGGTGAGTCTGGCATAGTTTGTTATGATTTGTACACCTTTTTTTGTAATTTTAAGATGATATGGTTTGGTTTGTTGTGGTAAGGGATAGTTGGGGGTGATTTACGGTAGCCGAAGTAATTTAGGTGATTCTGGTATAGTTTGTTATGATTTTTAGCATTTTTTTGTAATTTTAAAGTGATTAGACTTAGTTTGTTGCTGTAAAGTGTTGTTGGGGGTGATTTTTGATAGCCGAAGTAATTTAGGTGAGTTTGGCATAGTTTGCTATGGTTAGTAGCATTTTTTTGTAATTTAAAAGTTATTGGGTTTAGTTTGTTGTGGTAAGGGTTAGTTGGTGATGATTTATGGTAGCCGAAGTAATTTAGGTGAGTTTGGCATAGTTTGTTATGATTTGTACACCTTTTTTTGTAATTTTAAGATGATATGGTTTGGTTTGTTGTGGTAAGGGATAGTTGGGGGTGATTTACGGTAGCCGAAGTATTTTAGGTGATTTTGGTATAGTTTGTTATGATTTTTAGCATTTTTTTGTAATTTTAAAGTGATTGGGCTTAGTTTGTTGCTGTAAAGTGTAGTTGGGGGTGATTTTTGATAGCCGAAGTAATTTAGGTGAGTTTGGCCTAGTTTGCTATGGTTAGTAGCATTTTTTTGTAATTTAAAAGTGATTGGGTTTAGTTTGTTGTGGTAAGGGTTAGTTGGTGATGATTTATGGTAGCCGAAGTAATTTAGGTGAGTTTGGCATAGCTTGCTATGGGTACTAGCATTTTTTTGTAATTTAAAAGTGATTGGGTTTAGTTTGTTGTGGTAAGGGTTAGTTGGTGATGATTTAGAGTAGCCGAAGTAATTTAGGTAAGTCTGGCATAGTTTGTTATGATTTGTACAGCTTTTTTTGTAATTTTAAGATGATATGGTTTGGTTTGTTGTGGTAAGGGATAGTTGGGGGTGATTTACGGTAGCCGAAGTAATTTAGGTGATTCTGGTATAGTTTGTTATGATTTTTAGCATTTTTTTGTAATTTTAAAGTGATTGGGTTTAGTTTGTTGCTGTAAAGTGTAGTTGGGGGTGATTTTTGATAGCCGAAGTAATTTAGGTGAGTTTGGCATAGTTTGCTTTGGTTAGTAGCATTTTTTTTGTAATTTAAAAGTGATTGGGTTTAGCTTGTTGTGGTAAGGGTTAGTTGGTGATGATTTATGGTAGCCGAAGTAACTTAGGTGAGTTTGGCATAGTTTGCTATGGTTACTAGCATTTTTTTGTAATTTAAAAGTGATTGGGTTTAGTTTGTTGTGGTAAGGGTTAGTTGGTGATGATTTAGAGTAACCGAAGTAATTTAGGTGATTCTGGAATAGTTTGTTATGATTTGTACACCTTTTTTAGTAATTTTAAAATGATATGGTTTGGTTTGTTGTGGTAAGGGATAGTTGGGGGTGATTTACGGTAGCCGAAGTAATTTAGGTGATTCTGGTATACTTTGTTATGATTTTTAGCATTTTTTTGTAATTTTAAAGCGATTGGGCTTAGTTCGTTGCTGTAAAGTGTAGGTGGGGGTGATTTTTGATAGCCAAAGTAATTTAGGTGTGTTTGGCATAGTTTGCTATGGTTAGTAGCATTTTTTTGTAATTTAAAAGTGATTGGGTTTAGTTTGTTGTGGTAAGGGTTAGTTGGTGATGATTTATGGTAGCCGAAGTAATTTAGGTGTGTTTGGCATAGTTTGCTATGGTTAGTAGCATTTTTTTGTAATTTAAAAGTGATTGGGTTTAGTTTGTTGTGGTAAGGGTTAGTTGGTGATGATTTATAGTAGCCGAAGTAATTTAGGTGAGTTTGGCATAGTTTGCTATGGTTACTAGCATTTTGTTGTAATTTAAAAGTGATTGGGTTTAGTTTGTTGTGGTAAGGGTTAGTTAGTGATGATTTAGAGTAGCCGAAGTAATTTAGGTGAGTCTGGCATAGTTTGTTATGATTTGTACACCTTTTTTTGTAATTTTAAAGTGATTGGGCTTAGTTTGTTGCTGTAAAGTGTAGTTGGGGGTGATTCTTGATAGCCAAAGTAATTTAGGTGAGTTTGGCATAGTTTGCTATGGTTAGTAGCATTTTTTTGTAATTTAAAAGTGATTGGGTTTAGTTTGTTGTGGTAAGGGTTAGTTGGTGATGATTTATGGTAGCCGAAGTAATTTAGGTGAGTTTGGCATAGTTTGCTATGGTTACTAGCATTTTTTTGTAATTTAAAAGTGATTGGGTTTAGTTTGTTGTGGTAAGGGTTAGTTGGTGATGATTTAGAGTAGCCGAAGTAATTTAGGTAAGTCTGGCATAGTTTGTTATCATTTGTACACCTTTTTTTGTAATTTTAAGATTGTATGGTTTGGTTTGTTGTGGTAAGGGATAGTTGGGGGTGATTTACGGTAGCCGAAGTAATTTAGGTGATTCTGGTATAGTTTGTTATGATTTTTAGCATTTTTTTGTAATTTTAAAGTGATTGGGCTTAGTTTGTTGCTGTAAAGTGTAGTTGGGGGTGATTTGTGATAGCCGAAGTAATTTAGGTGAGTTTGGCATAGTTTGCTATGGTTAGTAGCATTTTTTTGTAATTTAAAAGTGATTGGGTTTATTTTGTTGTGGTAAGGGTTAGTTGGTGATGATTTATGGTAGCCGAAGTAATTTAGGTGAGTTTGGCATAGTTTGCTATGGTTACTAGCATTTTTTTGTAATTTAAAAGTGATTGGGTTTAGTTTGTTGTGGTAAGGGTTAGTTAGTGATGATTTAGAGTAGCCGAAGTAATTTAGGTGAGTCTGGCATAGTTTGTTATGATTTGTACATCTTTTTTTGTAATTTTAAGATGATATGGTTTGGTTTGTTGTGGTAAGGGATAGTTGGGGGTGATTTACGGTAGCCGAAGTAATTTAGGTGATTCTGGTATAGTTTGTTATGTTTTTTAACATTTTTTTGTAATTTTAAAGTGATTGGGCTTAGTTTGTTGCTGTAAAGTGAAGTTGGGGGTGATTTTTGATAGCCGAAGTAATTTAGGTGAGTTTGGCATAGATTGCTATGATTAGTAGCATTTTTTTGTAATTTCAAAGTGATTGGGTTTAGTTTGTTGTGGTAAGGGTTAGTTGGTGATGATTTATGGTAGCCGAAGTAATTTAGGTGAGTTTGGCATAGCTTGCTATGGTTACTAGCATTTTTTTGTAATTTAAAAGTGATTGGGTTTAGTTTGTTGTGGTAAGGGTTAGTTAGTGATGATTTAGAGTAGCCGAAGTAATTTAGGTAAGTCTGGCATAGTTTGTTATGATTTGTACACCTTTTTTTGTAATTTTAAGATGATATGGTTTGGTTTGTTGTGGTAAGGGATAGTTGGGGGTGATTTACGGTAGCTGAAGTAATTTAGGTGATTCTGGTATAGTTTGTTATGATTTTTAGCATTTTTTTGTAATTTTAAAGTGATTGGGTTTAGTTTGTTGCTGTAAAGTGTAGTTGGGGGTGATTTTTGATAGCCGAAGTAATTTAGGTGAGTTTGGCATAGTTTGCTATGGTTACTAGCATTTTTTTGTAATTTAAAAGTGATTGAGTTTAGTTTGTTGTGGTAAGGGTTAGTTAGTGATGATTTAGAGTAGCCGAAGTAATTTAGGTGAGTCTGGCATAGTTTGTTATGATTTGTACACCTTTTTTTGTAATTTTAAGATGATATGGTTTGGTTTGTTGTGATAAGGGATAGTTGGGGGTGTTTTACTGTGCCCGAAGTAATTTAGGTGATTCTGGTATAGTTTGATATGATTTTTAGCATTTTTTTGTAATTTAAAAGTGATTGGGCTTAGTTTGTTGCTGTAAAGTGTAGTTGGGGGTGATTTTTGATAGCCGAAGTAATTTAGGTGAGTTTGGCATAGTTTGCTATGGTTAGGAGCATTTTTTTGTAATTTAAAAGTGATTGGGTTTAGTATGTTGTGGTAAGGGTTAGTTGGTGATGATTTATGGTAGCCGAAGTAATTTAGGTGAGTTTGGCAAAGTTTGCTATGGTTACTAGCATTTTTTTGTAATTTAAAAATGATTGGGTTTAGTTTGTTGTGGTAAGGGTTAGTTGGTGATGAGTTATGGTAGCCGAAGTAATTTAGGTGAGTTTGGCATAGCTTGCTATGGTTACTAGCATTTTTTTGTAATTTAAAAGTGATTGGGTTTAGTTTGTTGTGGTAAGGGTTAGTTGGTGATGATTTAGAGTAGCCGAAGTAATTTAGGTAAGTCTGGCATAGTTTGTTATGATTTGTACACCTTTTTTTTGTAATTTTAAGATGATATGGTTTGGTTTGTTGTGGTAAGGGATAGTTGAAGGTGATTTACGGTAGCTGAAGTAATTTAGGTGATTCTGGTATAGTTTGTTATGATTTTTAGCATTTTTTTGTAATTTTAAAGTGATTGGGTTTAGTTTGTTGCTGTAAAGTGTAGTTGGGGGTGATTTTTGATAGCCGAAGTAATTTAGGTGAGTTTGGCATAGTTTGCTATGGTTAGTAGCATTTTTTTGTAATTTAAAAGTGATTGGGTTTAGTTTGTTGTGGTAAGGGTTAGTTGGTGATGATTTAGAGTAGCCGAAGTAATTTAGGTGAGTCTGGCATAGTTTGTTATGATTTGTACACCTTTTTTTGTAATTTTAAGATGATATAGTTTGGCTTGTTGTGGTAAGTGATAGTTGGGGGTGATTTACGGTAGCCGAAGTAATTTAGGTGATTCTGGTATAGTTTGTTATGATTTTTAGCATTTTTTGTAATTTTAAAGTGATTGGGCTTAGTTTGTTGCTGTAAAGTGTAGTTGGGGGTGATTTTTGATCGCCGAAGTAATTTAGGTGAGTTTGGCATAGTTTGCTATGGTTAGTAGCATTTTTTTGTAATTTAAAAGTGATTGGGTTTAGTTTGTTGTGGTAAGGGTTAGTTGGTGATGATTTAGAGTAGCCGAAGTAATTTAGGTGAGTCTGGCATAGTTTGTTATGATTTGTACACCTTTTTTTGTAATTTTAAGATGATATAGTTTGGCTTGTTGTGGTAAGGGATAGTTGGGGGTGATTTATGGTAGCCGAAGTAATTTAGGTGATTCTGGTTTAGTTTGTTATGATTTTTAGCATTTTTTTGTAATTTCAAAGTGATTGGGCTTAGTTTGTTGCTGTAAAGTGTAATTGGGGGTGATTTTTGATAGCCGAAGTAATTTAGGTGAGTTTGGCATAGTTTGCTATGATTAGTAGCATTTTTTTGTAATTTAAAAGTGATTGGGTTTAGTTTGTTGTGGTAAGGGTTAGTTTGTGATGATTTATGGTAGCCGAAGTAATTTAGGTGAGTTTGGCATAGTTTGCTATGGTTACTAGCATTTTTTTGTAATTTAAAAATGATTGGGTTTAGTTTGTTGTGGTAAGGGTTAGTTGGTGATGATTTATGGTAGCCGAAGTAATTTAGGTGAGTTTGGCAGAGGTTGCTATGGTTACTAGTATTTTTTTGTAATTTAAAAGTGATTGGGTTTAGTTTGTTGTCGTAAGGGTTAGTTGGTGATGATTTAGAGTAGCCGAAGTAATTTAGGTGAGTCTGGCATAGTTTGTTATGATTTGTACACTTTTTTTTGTAATTTTAATGTGATATGGTTTGGTTTGTTGTGGTAAGGGATAGTTGGGGGTGATTTACGGTAGCCGAAGTAATTTAGGTGATTCTGGTATAATTTGTTATGATTTTTAGCAATTTTTTGTAATTTTAAAGTGATTGGGATTAGTTTCTTGCTGTAAAGTGTAGTTGAGGGTGATTTTTGATAGCCGAAGTAATTTAGGTGAGTTTGGCATAGTTTGCTATGGTTAGTAGCATTTTTTTTGTAATTTAAAAGTGATTGGGTTTAGTTTGTTGTGGTAAGGGTTAGTTGGTGATGATTTATGGGAGCCGAAGTAATTTAGGTGAGTTTGGCATAGTTTGCTTTGATTACTAGCATTTTTTTGTAATTTAAAAGTGATTGGGTTTAGTTTGTTGTGGTAAGGGTAAGTTGGTGATGATTTAGAGTAGCCGAAGTAATTTAGGTGAGTCTGGCATAATTTGTTATGATTTGTACACCTTTTTTTGTAATTTTAAGATGATATGGTTTGGTTTGTTGTGGTAAGGGATAGTTGGGGGTGATTTACGGTAGCCGAAGTAATTTAGGTGATTCTGGTATAGTTTGTTATGATTTTTAGCATTTTTTTGTAATTTTAATGTGATTGGGCTTAGTTTGTTGCTGTAAAGTGTAGTTGGGGGTTATTTTTGATAGCCAAAGTAATTTAGGTGAGTTTGGCATAGTTTGCTATGGTTAGTAGCATTTTTTTGTAATTTAAAAATAATTGGGTTTAGTTTGTTGTGGTAAGGGTTAGTTGGTGATGAATTATGGTAGCCGAAGTATTTTAGGTGAGTTTGGCATAGTTTGCTATGGTTACTAGCATTTTTTTGTAATTTAAAAGTGATTGGGTTTAGTTTGTTGTGGTAAGGGTTAGTTGGTGATGATTTAGAGTAGCCGAAGTAATTTGGGTGAGTCTGGCATAATTTGTTATTATTTGTACACCTTTTTTTGTAATTTTAAGATGATAAGGTTTGGTTTGTTGTGGTAAGTGATAGTTGGGGGTGATTTACGGTAGCCGAAGTAATTTAGGTGATTCTGGTATAGTTTGTTATGATTTTTAGCATTTTTTTGTAATTTCAAAGTGATTGGGCTTAGTTTGTTGCTGTAAAGTGTAGTTGGGGGTGATTTTTGATAGCCGAAGTAATTTAGGTGAGTTTGGCATAGTTTGCTATGGTTAGTAGCATTTTTTTGTAATTTAAAAGTGATTCGGTTTAGTTTGTTGTGGTAAGGGTTAGTTTGTGATGATTTATGGTAGCCGAAGTAATTTAGGTGAGTTTGGCATAGTTTGCAAAGGTTACTAGCATTTTTTTGTAATATAAAAGTGATTGGGTTTAGTTTGTTGTGGTAAGGGTTAGTTGGTGATGATTTATGGTAGCCGAAGTAATTTAGGTGAGTTTGGCATAGTTTGCTATGGTTACTAGCATTTTTTTGTAATTTAAAATTGATTGGGTTTAGTTTGTTGTGGTAAGGGTTAGTTGGTGATGATTTTGAGTAGCCGAAGTAATTTAGGTGAGTCTGGCATAGTTTGTTATGATTTGTACACCTTTTTTTGTAATTTTAAGATGATATGGTTTGGTTTGTTGTGGTAAGGGATTGTTGGGGGTGATTTACGGTAGCCGAAATAATTTAGGTGATTCTGGAATAGTTTGTTATGATTTTTAGCATTTTTTTGTAATTTTAAAGTGATTGGGCTTAGTTTGTTGCTGTAAAGTGTAGTTGGGGGTGATTTTTGATAGCCGAAGTAATTTAGGTGAGTTTGGCATAGTTTGCTATGGTTACTAGCATTTTTTTGTAATTTAAACGTGATTGGGTTTAGTTTGTTGTGGTAAGGGTTAGTTGGTGATGATTTATGGTAGCCGAAGTAATTTAGGTGAGTGAGGCATAGTTTGCAATGGTTACTAGCATTTTTTTGTAATTTAAAAGTGATTGGGTTTAGTTTGTTGTGGTAAGGGTTAGTTGGTGATGATTTAGAGTAGCCGAAGTAATTTAGGTGAGTCTGGCAAAGTTTGTTATGATTTGTACACCTTTTTTTGTAATTTTAAGATGATATGGTTTGGTTTGTTGTGGTAAGGGATAGTTGGGGGTGATTTACGGTAGCCGAAGTAATTTAGGTGATTCTGGTAAAGTTTGTTATAATTTTTAGCATTTTTTTGTAATTTTAAAGTGATTGGGCTTAGTTTGTTGCTGTAAAGTGTAGTTGGGTGTGATTTTTGATAGCCGAAGTAATTTAGGTGAGTTTGGCATAGTTTGCTATGGTTAGTAGCATTTTTTTGTTATTAAAAAGTGATTGGGTTTAGTTTGTTGTGGTAAGGGTTAGTTGGTGATGATTTATGGTAGCCGAAGTAATTTAGGTGAGTTTGGCATAGTTTGCAATGGTTACTAGCATTTTTTTGGAATTTAAAAGTGATTGGGCTTAGTTTCTTGCTGTAAAGTGTAGTTGGGGGTGATTTTTGATAGCCGAAGTAATTTAGGTGAGTTTGGCATAGTTTGCTATGGTTAGTAGCATTTTTTTGTTATTAAAAAGTGATTGGGTTTAGTTTGTTGTGGTAAGGGTTAGTAGGTGATGATTTAGAGTAGCCGAAGTAATTTAGGTGAGTTTGGCATAGTTTGCTATGGTTACTAGCATTTTTTTGTAATTTAAAAGCGATTGGGTTTAGTTTGTTGTGGTAAGGGTTAGTTGGTTATGATTTAGTTTAGCCCAAGTAATTTAGGTGAGTCTGGCATAGTTTGTTATGATTTGTACACCTTTTTTTGTAATTTTAAGATGATATGGTTTGGTTTGTTGTGGTAAGGGATAGTTGGGGGTGATTTACGGTAGCCGAAGTAATTTAGGTGATTCTGGTAAAGTCTGTTATAATTTTTAGCATTTTTTTGTAATTTTAAAGTGATTGGGCTTAGTTTGTTGCTGTAAAGTGTAGTTGGGGGTGATTTTTGATAGCCGAAGTAATTTAGGTGAGTTTGGCATAGTTTGCTATGGTTACTAGCATTTTTTTGTAATTTAAAAGCGATTGGGTTTAGTTTGTTGTGGTAAGAGTTAGTTGGTTATGATTTAGATTAGCCCAAGTAATTTAGGTGAGTCTGGCATAGTTTGTTATGATTTGTACACCTTTTTTTGTAATTTTAAGATGATATGGTTTGGTTTGTTGTGGTAAGGGATAGTTGGGGGTGATTTACGGTAGCCGAAGTAATTTATTTGATTCTGGTATAGTTTGTTATGATTTTTAGCATTTTTTTGTAATTTTAAAGTGATTGGGTTTAGTTTGTTGCTGTAAAGTGTAGTTGGGGGTGATTTTTGATAGCCGAAGTAATTTAGGTGAGTTTGGCATAGTTTGCTTTGGTTAGTATCATTTTTTTGTAATTTAAAAGTGATTGGGTTTAGTTTGTTGTGGTAAGGGTTAGTTGGTTATGATTTATGGTAGCCGAAGTAATTTAGGTGAGTCTGGCAAAGTTTGTTATGATTTGTACACCTTTTTTTGTAATTTTAAGATGATATGGTTTGGTTTGTTGTGGTAAGTGATAGTTGGGGGTGATTTACGGTAGCGGAAGTAATTTAGGTGATTCTGGTATAGTTTGTTATGATTTTTAGCATTTTTTTGTAATTTTAAAGTGATTGGGCTTAGTTTGTTGCTGTAAAGTGTAGTTGGGTGTGATTTTTGATAGCCGAAGTAATTTAGGTGAGTTTGGCATAGTTTGCTATGGTTACTAGCATTTTTTTGTAATTTAAAAGTGATTGGGTTTAGTTTGTTGTGGTAAGGGTTAGTTGGTGATGATTTAGAGTAGCCGAAGTAATTTAGGTGAGTCTGGCATAGTTTGTTATGATTTGTACACCTTTTTTTGTAATTTTAAGATGATATGGTTTGGTTTGTTGTGGTAAGTGATAGTTGGGGGTGATTTACGGTAGCGGAAGTAATTTAGGTGATTCTGGTATAGTTTGTTATGATTTTTAGCATTTTTTTGTAATTTTAAAGTGATTGGGCTTAGTTTGTTGCTGTAAAGTGTAGTTGGGTGTGATTTTTGATAGCCGAAGTAATTTAGGTGAGTTTGGCATAGTTTGCTATGGTTAGTAGCATTTTTTTGTAATTTAAAAGTGATTGGGTTTAGTTTGTTGTGGTAAGGGTTAGTTGGTTATGATTTATGGTAGCCGAAGTAATTTAGGTGAGTTTAGCATAGTTTGCTATGGTTACTAGCATTTTTTTGTAATTTAAAAGTGATTGGGTTTAGTTTGTTGTGGTAAGGGTTAGTTGGTGATGATTTAGAGTAGCCGAAGTAATTTAGGTCAGTCTGGCATAATTTGTTATGATTTGTACACCTTTTTTTGTAATTTTAAGATGATATGGTGTGGTTTGTTGTGGTCAGGGAGTGTTGGGGGTGATTTACGGTAGCCGAAGTAATTTAGGTGATTCTGGTATAGTTTGTTATGATTTTTAGCATTTTTTTGTAATTTTAAAGTGATTGGGCTTAGTTTGTTGCTGTAACGTGTAGTTGAGGGTGATTTTTGATAGCCGAAGTTATTTAGGTGAGTTTGGCATAGTTTGCTTAGGTTAGTAGCATTTTTTTGTAATTTAAAAGTGATTGGGTTTAGTTTGTTGTGGTAAGGGTAAGTTGGTGATGATTTACGGTAGCCGAAGTAATTTAGGTGATTCTGGTATAATTTGTTATGACTTTTAGCATTTTTTTGTAATTTTAAAATGATTGGGCTTAGTTTCTTGCTGTAAAGTGTAGTTGGGGGTGATTTTTGATAGCCGAAGTAATTTAGGTGAGTTTGGCATAGTTTGCTATGGTTAGTAGCATTTTTTTGTAATTTAAAAGTGATTGGGTTTAGTTTGTTGTGGTAAGGGTTAGTTGGTGATGATTTATGGTAGCCGAAGTAATTTAGGTGAGTTTGGCATAGTTTGCTATGGTTACTAGCATTTTTTTGTAATTTAAAAGTGATTGGGTTTAGTTTGTTGTGGTAAGGGTTAGTTGGTGATGATTTTGAGTAGCCGAAGTAATTTAGGTGAGTCTGGCATAGTTTGTTATGATTTGTACACCTTTTTTTGTAATTTTAAGATGATATGGTTTGGTTTGTTGTGGTAAGGGATTGTTGGGGGTGATTTACGGTAGCCGAAATAATTTAGGTGATTCTGGAATAGTTTGTTATGATTTTTAGCATTTTTTTGTAATTTTAAAGTGATTGGGCTTAGTTTGTTGCTGTAAAGTGTAGTTGGGGGTGATTTTTGATAGCCGAAGTAATTTAGGTGAGTTTGGCATAGTTTGCTATGGTTACTAGCATTTTTTTGTAATTTAAACGTGATTGGGTTTAGTTTGTTGTGGTAAGGGTTAGTTGGTGATGATTTATGGTAGCCGAAGTAATTTAGGTGAGTGAGGCATAGTTTGCAATGGTTACTAGCATTTTTTTGTAATTTAAAAGTGATTGGGTTTAGTTTGTTGTGGTAAGGGTTAGTTGGTGATGATTTAGAGTAGCCGAAGTAATTTAGGTGAGTCTGGCAAAGTTTGTTATGATTTGTACACCTTTTTTTGTAATTTTAAGATGATATGGTTTGGTTTGTTGTGGTAAGGGATAGTTGGGGGTGATTTACGGTAGCCGAAGTAATTTAGGTGATTCTGGTAAAGTTTGTTATAATTTTTAGCATTTTTTTGTAATTTTAAAGTGATTGGGCTTAGTTTGTTGCTGTAAAGTGTAGTTGGGTGTGATTTTTGATAGCCGAAGTAATTTAGGTGAGTTTGGCATAGTTTGCTATGGTTAGTAGCATTTTTTTGTTATTAAAAAGTGATTGGGTTTAGTTTGTTGTGGTAAGGGTTAGTTGGTGATGATTTATGGTAGCCGAAGTAATTTAGGTGAGTTTGGCATAGTTTGCAATGGTTACTAGCATTTTTTTGGAATTTAAAAGTGATTGGGCTTAGTTTCTTGCTGTAAAGTGTAGTTGGGGGTGATTTTTGATAGCCGAAGTAATTTAGGTGAGTTTGGCATAGTTTGCTATGGTTAGTAGCATTTTTTTGTTATTAAAAAGTGATTGGGTTTAGTTTGTTGTGGTAAGGGTTAGTAGGTGATGATTTAGAGTAGCCGAAGTAATTTAGGTGAGTCTGGCATAGTTTGTTATGATTTGTACACCTTTTTTTGTAATTTTAAGATGATATGGTTTGGTTTGTTGTGGTAAGGGATAGTTGGGGGTGATTTACGGTAGCCGAAGTAATTTAGGTGATTCTGGTATAGTTTGTTATGATTTTTAGCATTTTTTTGTAATCTTAAAGTGATTGGGCTTAGTTTGTTGCTTTAAAGTGTAGTTGGGGGTTATTTTTAATAGCCAAAGTAATTTAGGTGAGTTTGGCATAGTTTGCTATGGTTAGTAGCATTTTTTTGTAATTTAAAAATGATTGGGTTTAGTTTGTTGTGGTAAGGGTTAGTTGGTGATGATTTATGGTAGCCGAAGTAATTTAGGTGAGTTTGGCATAGTTTGCTATGGTTACTTGTATTTTTTTGTAATTTAAAAATGATTGGGTTTAGTTTGTTGTGGTAAGGGATAGTTGGTGATGATTTAGAGTAGCCGAAGTAATTTAGGTGAGTCTGGAATAATTTGTTATGATTTGTACACCTTTTTTTGTAATTTTAAGATGATAAGGTTTGGTTTGTTGTGGTATGGTATAGTTGGGGGTGATTTACGGTAGCCGAAGTAATTTAGGTGATTCTGGTATAGTTTGTTATGATTTTTAGCATTTTTTTGTAATTTCAAAGTGATTGGGCTTAGTTTGTTGCTGTAAAGTGTAGTTGGGGGTGATTTTTGATAGCCGAAGTAATTTAGGTGAGTTTGGCATAGTTTGCTATGGTTAGTAGCATTTTTTTGTAATTTAAAAGTGATTGGGTTTAGTTTGTTGTGGTAAGGGTTAGTTAGTGATGATTTATGGTAGCCGAAGTAATTTAGGTGAGTTTGGCATAGTTTGCAATGGTTACTAGCATTTTTTTGTAATATAAATGTGATTGGGTTTAGTTTGTTGTGGTAAGGGTTAGTTGGTGATGATTTATAGTAGCCGAAGTAATTTAGGTGAGTTTGGCATAGTTTGCTATGGTTACTACCTTTTTTTTGTAATTTAAAAATGATTGGGTTTAGTTTGTTGTGGTAAGGGTTAGTTGGTGATGATTTAGTGTAGCCGAAGTAATTTAGGTGAGTCTGGCATAGTTTGTTATGATTTGTACCTCTTTTTTTGTAATTTTAAGAAGATATTGTTTGGTTTGTTGTGGTAAGGGATAGTTGGGGGTGATTTACGGTAGCCGAAGTAATTTAGGTGATTCTGGTATAATTTGTTATGATTTTTAGCATTTTTTTGTAATTTTAAAGTGATTGGGCTTAGTTTTTTGCTGTAAAGTGTAGTTGGGGGTGATTTTTGATAGCCGAAGTAATTTAGGTGAGTTTGGCATAGTTTGCTATAGTTAGTAGCATTTTTTTGTAATTTAAAAGTGATTGGGTTTAGTTTGTTGTGGTAAGGGTTAGTTGGTGATGATTTATGGTAGCCGAAGTAATTTAGGTGAGTTTGGCATAGTTTGCTATGGTTACTAGAATTTTTTTGTAATTTAAAAGTGATTGGGTTTAGTTTGTTGTGGTAAGGGTTAGTTGGTGATGATTTAGAGTAGCCGAAGTAATTTAGGTGAGTCTGGCATAGTTTGTTATGATTTGTACACCTTTTTTTGTAATTTTAAGATGATATGGTTTGGTTTGTTGTGGTAAGGGATAGTTGGGGGTGATTTACGGTAGCCGAAGTAATTTAGGTGATTCTGGTATAGTTTGTTATGATTTTTAGAATTTTTTTGTAATTTTAAAGTGATTGGGCTTAGTTTGTTGCTGTAAAGTGGAGTTGGGGGTGATTTAAGATAGCCGAAGTAATTTAGGTGAGTTTGGCATAGTTTGCTATGGTTAGTAGCAATTTTTTTGTTATTAAAAAGTGATTGGGTTTAGTTTGTTGTGGTAAGGGTTAGTTGGTGATGATTTATGGTAGCCGAAGTAATTTAGGTGAGTTTGGCATAGTTTGCAATGGTTACTGGCATTTTTTTGTAATTTAAAAGTGATTGGGCTTAGTTTCTTGCTGTAAAGTGTAGTTGGGGGTGATTTTTGATAGCCGAAGTAATTTAGGTGAGTTTGGCATAGTTTGCTATGGTTAGTAGCATTTTTTTTGTAATTTAAAAGTGATTGGGTTTAGTTTGTTGTGGTAAGGGTTAGTTGGTGATGATTTATGTTAGCCGAAGTAATTTAGGTGAGTTTGGCATAGTTTGCTACGGTTACTAGCATTTTTTTGTAATTTAAAAGTGATTGGGTTTAGTTTGTTGTGGTAAGGGTAAATTGGTGATGATTTAGAGTAGCCGAAGTAATTTAGGTGAGTCTGGCATAGTTTGTTATGATTTGTACACCTTTTTTTGTAATTTTAAGATGATATGGTTTGGTTTGTTGTGGTAAGGGATAGTTGGGGGTGATTTACGGTAGCCGAAGTAATTTAGGTGATTCTGGTATAGTTTGTTATGATTTTTAGCATTTTTTTGTAATTATTAAGTGATTGGGCTTAGTTTGTTGCTGTAAAGTGTAGTTGGGGTTTATTTTTGATAGCCAAAGTAATTTAGGTGAGTTTGGCATAGTTTGCTATAGTTAGTAGCATTTTTTTGTAATTTAAAAATGATTAGGTTTAGTTTGTTGTGGTAAGGGTTAGTTGGTGATGATTTATGGTAGCCGAAGTAATTTAGGTGAGTTTGGCATAGTTTGCTATGGTTACTTGCATTTTTTTGTAATTTAAAAGTGATTGGGTTTAGTTTGTTGTGGTAAGGGTTAGTTGGTGATGATTTAGAGTAGCCGAAGTAATTTAAGTGAGTCTGGCATAATTTGTTATGATTTGTACACCTTTTTTTGTAATTTTAAGATGATAAGGTTTGGTTTGTTGTGGTAAGGGATAGTTGGGGGTGATTTACGGTAGCCGAAGTAATTTAGGTGATTCTGGTATAGTTTGTTATGATTTTTAGCATTTTTTGTAATTTCAAAGTGATTGGGCTTAGTTTGTTGCTGTAAAGTGTAGTTGGGTGTGAGTTTTGATAGCCGAAGTAATTTAGGTGAGTTTGGCATAGTTTGCTATGGTTAGTAGCATTTTTTTGTAATTTAAAAGTGATTGGGTTTAGTTTGTTGTGGTAAGGGTTAGCTTGTGATGATTTATGGTAGTCGAAGTAATTTAGGTGAGTTTGGCATAGTTTGCAAAGGTTACTAGCATTTTTTTGTAATATAAAAGTGATTGGGTTTAGTTTGTTTTGGTAAGGGTTAGTTGGTGATGATTTATGGTAGCCGAAGTAATTTAGGTGAGTTTGGCATAGTTTGCTATGGTTACTAGCATTTTTTTGTAATTTAAAAGTGATTGGGTTTAGTTTGTTGTGGTAAGGGTTAGTTGGTGATGATTTAGAGTAGCCGAAGTAACTTAGGTGAGTCTGGCATAGTTTGTTATGTTTTGTACCTCTTTTTTTGTAATTTTAAGATGATATGGTTTGGTTTGTTGTGGTAAGGCATAGTTGGGGGTGATTTACGGTAGCCGAAGTAATTTAGGTGATTCTGGTATAATTTGTTATGATTTTTAGCATTTTTTTGTAATCTTAAAGTGATTGGGATTAGTTTCTTGCTGTAAAGTGTAGTTGTGGGTGATTTTTTGATAGCCGCAGTAATTTAGGTGAGTTTGGCATAGTTTGCTATGGTTAGTAGCATTTTTTTGTAATTTAAAAGTGATTGGGTTTAGTTTGTTGTGGTAAGGGTTAGTTGGTGATGATTTATTTTAGCCGAAGTAATTTAGGTGAGTTTGGCATAGTTTGCTATAATTACTAGCATTTTTTTGTAATTTAAAAGTGATTGGGTTTAGTTTGTTGTGGTAAGGGTTAGTTGGTGATGATTTAGAGTAGCCGAAGTAATTTAGGTGAGTCTGGCATAGTTTTTTATGATTTGTACAATTTTTTTTGTAATTTTAAGATGATATGGTTTGTTTTGTTGTGGTAAGGTATAGTTGGGGGTGATTTACGGTAGCCGAAGTAATTTAGGTGATTCTGGTATAGTTTGTTATGATTTTTAGCATTTTTTTGTAATTTTAAAGTGATTGGGCTTAGTTTGTTGCTGTAAAGTGTAGTTGGGGGTGATTTTTGATAGCCGAAGTAATTTAGGTGAGTTTGGCATAGTTTGCTATGGTTAGTAGCATTTTTTTGTAATTTAAACGTGATTGGGTTTAGTTTGTTGTGGTAAGGGTTAGTTGGTGAAGATTTATGGTAGCCGAAGTAATTTAGGTGAGTTTGCCATAGTTTGCAATGGTTACTAGCATTTTTTTGTAATTTAAAAGTGATTGGGTTTAGTTTGTTGTGGTAAGGGTTAGTTGGTGATGATTTAGAGTAGCCGAAGTAATTTAGGTGAGTCTGGCAAAGTTTGTTATGATTTGTACACCTTTTTTTGTAATTTTAAGATGTTATGGTTTGGTTTGTTGTGGTAAGGGATAGTTGGGGGTGATTTACGGTAGCCGAAGTAATTTAGGTGATTCTGGTAAAGTTTGTTATGATTTTTAGCATTTTTTTGTAATTTTAAAGTGATTGGGCTTAGTTTGTTGCTTTAAAGTGTAGTTGGGTGTGATTTTTGATAGCCGAAGTAATTTAGGTGAGTTTGGCATAGTTTGCTATGGTTAGTAGCATTTTTTTGTTACTAAAAAGTGATTGGGTTTAGTTTGTTGTGGTAAGGGTTAGTTGGTGATGATTTATTATAGCCGAAGTAATTTAGGTGAGTTTGGCATAGTTTGCAATGGTTACTAGCATTTTTTTGGAATTTAAAAGTGATTGGGCTTAGTTTCTTGCTGTAAAGTGTAGTTGGGGGTGATTTTTGATAGCCGAAGTAATTTAGGTGAGTTTGGCATAGTTTGCTATGGTTAGTAGCATTTTTTTGTAATTTAAAAGTGATTGGGTTTAGTTTGTTGTGGTAAGGGTTAGTTGGTGATGATTTATGGTAGCCGAAGTAATTTAGGTGAGTTTGGCATAGTTTGCTATGGTTACTAGCATTTTTTTGTAATTTAAAAGTGATTGGGTTTAGTTTGTTGTGGTAAGGGTTAGTTGGTGATGATTTAGAGTAGCCGAAGTAATTTAGGTGAGTCTGGCATAGTTTGTTATGATTTGTACACCTTTTTTTGTAATTTTAAGGTGATATGGTTTGGTTTGTTGTGGTAAGGGATAGTTGGGGTTGATTTACGGTAGCCGAAGTAATTTAGGTGATTCTGGTATAGTTTGTTATGATTTTTAGCATTTTTTTGTAATTTTAATGTGATTGGGCTTAGTTTGTTGCTGTAAAGTGTAGTTGGGGGTGATTTTTGATAGCCGAAGTAATTTAGGTGAGTTTGGCATAGTTTGCTATGGTTAGTGGCGTTTTTTTGTAATTTAAATTTGATTGGGTTTAGTTTGTTGTGGTAAGGGTTAGTTGGTGATGATTTATGGTAGCCGAAGTAATTTAGGTGAGTTTGGCATAGTTTGCTATGGTTAGTAGCATTTTTTTGTAATTTAAAAGTGATTGGGTTTAGTTTGTTGTGGTAAGGGTTAGTTGGTGATGATTTAGAGTAGCCGAAGTAATTTAGATGAGTCTGGCATAGTTTGTTATGATTTGTACACCTTTTTTTGTAATTTTAAGATGATATGGTTTGGTTTGTTGTGGTAAGGGATAGTTGGGCGTGATTTACGGTAGCCGAAGTAATTTAGGTGATTCTGGTAAAGTTTGTTATGATTTTTAATATTTTTTTGTAATTTTAAAGTGATTGGGCTTAGTTTGTTGCTGTAAAGTGTAGTTGGGTGTGATTTTTGATAGCCGAAGTAATTTAGGTGAGTTTGGCATAGTTTGCTATGGTTAGTAGCATTTTTTTGTTATTAAAAAGTGATTGGGTTTAGTTTGTAGTGGTAAGGGTTAGTTGGTGATGATTTATGGTAGCCGAAGTAATTTAGGTGATTTTGGTATAGTTTGCTATGGTTACTAGCATTTTTTGTAATTTAAAAGTGATTGGGTTTAGTTTGTTGTGGTAAGGGTTAGTTGGTGATGATTTAGAGTAGCCGAAGTAATTTAGGTGAGTCTGGCATAGTTTGTTATGATTTGTACACCTTTTTTTGTAATTTTAAGATGATATGGTTTGGTTTGTTGTGGTAAGGGATAGTTGGGGGTGATTTACGGTAGCCGAAGTAATTTAGGTGATTCTGGTATAGTTTTTTATAATTTTTAGCATTTTTTTGTAATTATATAGTGACCAGCTGAATGTACCCGGCGTTTCCCGGACGTAGATTAAATAAACGCAGTGTTGACAAAAGTGGTGAATTGGTGATGTAGACTAATCGACATTATAATACAATTAAACAGGAATGCTCTAATTTTCCAATCACAAAATAAACAAATTTGCTGAAATTAACCTGCATTGCCAGGACCGGGCACTTCAATATGATTTGGAAAATGACGATAATTTCGTTTCTGGGTGCAAGCTCCTTTGTTGACAGAGAGAAGCTGAAATATATAAATACATAATTTCACACCATAAAAACGATGTATTTGGTGTAGTTTCGGATGATAAGGGTTTTTTTGGGGATTGTTTTGAATGGTTATTGATGGTTGGCGGGGTTTAGCTTTGGCGGATTAAACTAAACTTTTGGTAATTTTAATGTGATTGAGTTTAGTTTGGCTTGGTAAGAAGTGGTTGGGGTGATATAGCGGATGTGGAAGTAATTTATGCGAGTTTAGCGTAGTTTGCTTGAAATTCGTAATTTTTTTACATTTTAGGTTGATCTGGGGTAGTTTTGAATGGCAAGTGTATGATTTTTGAGGGTAGTTTGGAATGGTACATTATGTTTAGGGGTGTTTAACGTATTCAGGTAAAATATACAGAAAATTTGGTAATTATAAAATGAATAATTATAGTGCGAACCTCTTGAGCTCTGTTTTCGGTAATAAAATGCAATAGGAAAGATAGTAAAAAAGACTATTTCCATCACTTTTCAGGAGAATTATACGTGGTGGTATTTGTACCCCGCTTACTATTCTTCCATCTTAGTTATAAATAATGCAGAACAATAATGAACACAATGTACATAAAATAAATAGTGTAAATCGTGTTTAAGCACACATTACTTATGATGTCAGTGAAATCCGGTAAAACTGCAAATTTCGAATTTTGGCCGGAGCAGGTTTGGTGAAGATCAAATACACCACTATCATTAAATGAACGTAAAAATTAGCGTACGGTATATAAGTGGAGTCCGGTATGACGATGGTAATTTTTCGAAAATCGATTGGGGGCAGATTTGGTTAGCGCGAGGATCAAATGTTAAATTAAAATACTTTATTTGATAGCGGTCGACCTTCGAACACTGATGCGTCGCCTCATCGAATTTGGCGACTTTGCAAACAGTTTCCGACGCTGGAGCAGCAATTTTCACAATTGTAGTTGTGTTAAAATTAAACACCGCGATCGAGTACTGCTCCACACGCTGAACCAGCAATTCTCGAATTCTAAGAAACGATAAGAAAAGCTTATCCAACGCTTGGTATGTGCGAATTTCTGCATAGATACTCAATCAAACTAAATTGAGCATCGCCTTTTCACGTTTGTGACCTTGCCCTTGACGTGGCAGGCTCCAGCTGCTTCAATAATGTAAAAATCTTATTCGGCCTCTCCAATAAACTCACATTTGTTTACATTAATACGCATTCCCTCATGGACTTGTGACGAATCACAAACAAATATTGCAACTTCAAGTGTTCCATTTAATTTCGTTTCTGGGTGCAAGCTCCTTTCTTTTCACTCTAGTCAGTCTGAACTTATTACACAGAGTTATATTTTCAAATCCAGGCACCCTAAAGAATTTTGTCGTTGTTTTCAAAAGTTTCAAGAGAAGGAGAGTTGACATAGAAGCTAAATTATTCCAAATTATTCCCATTTAGTTCTCTGACAACGTTAAAGACAATGTTGAAATATATAAATACAAAATTTTACACCATAAAAACGTAGTAAAAAAGTATTTAGGAATTATGTATAAAAAAAGTCGAAGTTATTCTTCGCTCTTGAGCTCTATTTCCGGTATTAAAAATGCACTAGGAAAGATAGTAAGAAAAACTATTTCTATCACTTTTCACGGGAATTATACGTGGTGGTATTTGTTCTCCGCTTACTATTAGATTTTTAAACTGCTCCATCTTAGTTATAAATAATGCAGAACACTAATGAACGCAATGTACGTAAAATAAATAGTGTAAATAAATCGTGTATAAGCATACAATAGTTAAGCGTATGATGTCAGTGAAAATTTCGGATTTTGGCCGGAGCAGGTTTGGTCAAGAACAAATACACCACTATCATTAACTGAACTTAAAAATTAGCGTACGAAAATAAGTGAAGTCCGGTCCGACGCAGGAAATTTTTCGAAAATCGATTGGGGAGAGTTTTGGTTAACGGCAAGATCAAATCGGGAATAGTATATTAAAATAATTTATTTAATAGCGATAGAACTTCGAATACCGATGCGTCGCCTCGACCTTGGCGACGTTGATACCAGCGTTCCAGACGCTGAAGTAGCAATTTTATCAATTATATTAGGTGCACGTGCCTAGTGCCTATAAAAACAATTTGGATAACAAAAGAGATTAATTTGAATGTACCAAATAATACTCGCACAGGTGTACTCGTATGGCCCGTCATAATTTTAACAAAATCAATTTAAGAAATTAACATTCAAAATTAAATAAATATTTTGACGGCAATGTTAAATATCTTATTTGGCCTCTCCGACAAACTAACACTTGTTTATATTAACATGCATTCCTTCATAGACCTGTGACGAATTACAAACAAATATCGAAATTTCAAGTGTTCCATGTCAGTCTGAACTTATTACACAGTGATATTTTCACATTCAGGCGCCTTAAATTATTTTGCCGTTGATTTGTAAAGTTTCTCTGGAAGGAGAGTAGTCAGCAGGGGGCTCGTCAGGTGTGGCAGGGTTGGCAGTGCCACTCCAAATATAAATTTACTATCGAACACAAAAATAGTTCTGTAATTCAACTGCAGAATTTCGAATTTTTTAGATATTTTTACGAAAATCTAGCGCTCACACCGCCTTTATACCTCTTTAAAGTTAAAAACCATAGAGCTATTTATACAAATGCACGCATGTTGAAAAGGTAGGGCTTGCCCCGTCAGCGTGTTGCAATTCAGAAATACGTTTATGTTTGCATCTCAACTGGAACAAATATTTATTGGAAGGTGGAAGAGAATCAAAATAGGTATCAGCATATTTAATATTCAGAATAACGTCTATTAGTCGAAACAATATATTTTATGTGCAGATATTTATTAATATTTTATGATTTAATACGATAAGGAATTTATAAATGACAACCAAATAGAAGATTTTGATTGAAAATGATTATTAATTTATGGTAGCCGAAGTAATTTAAGTGAGTTTGGCATAGCTTGCTATGTTTTGTAGCATTTTTTGTAATTTTAAAGTGATTAGGCTAATTTTGAGGCGGTAAGGGGTAGTTGGGGCGATTTATGGTAGCCGAAGTAATTTAAGTGAGTTTGACATAGCTTGGTATGGTTTGTAACATTTTTTGTCATTTTAAAGTGATTGGGCTTATCTTGGGGTTGTAAGGGGTAGTTCGGGGTGATTTATAGTAGCCGAAGTAATTTAGGTGAGTTAGGCATAGTTTGCTATGATTTGTAGCATTTTTTGTAATTTTATGTGATTGGTTTTATTTTGGGATTGTAAAGGATAGTTGGGGGTGATTTATGGTAGCCGAAGTAATTTAGGAGAGTTTGGCATAGTTTGCTATGGTTTGTAGAATTTTTTGTAATTTTAAAGTGATTGGGCTTATTTTGGGGTGGTAGGGGGTAATTGGGGGTGATTTATGGTAGCCGAAATAATTTAGGTGAGTTAGGCATAGTTTGCTATGGTTTGTAGAATATTTTGTAATTTTAAAGTGATTGGGCTTATTTTGGGGTTGTAAGGGGTTGTAGGGGGTGATTTATGTTAGCTGAAGTAATTTAGGTGAGTTAGGCATAGTTTGCTATGGTTTGTAGCATTTTTTGTAATATTAAAGTGATTGGGATGAGTTAGGGGTGGTAAGGGGTAGTTGGGGGTGATTTATGATAGCCGAAGTAATTTAAGTGAGTTTGGCATAATTTGCTATGGTTTGTAGCATTTTTTGTAATTTTAAAGTGATTGGGCTTATTTTGGGGTAGTAAGGGGTTGTAGGGGGTGATTTATGTTAGCCGAAGTAATTTAGGTGAGTTAGGCATAGTTTGCTATGGTTTGTAGCATTTTTTGTAATATTAAAGTGATTGGGATGAATTAGGGGTGGTAAGGGGTAGTTGGGGGTGATTTATGATAGCCGAAGTAATTTAAGTGAGTTTGGCATAATTTGCTATGGTTTGTAACATTTTTTGTAAATTTAAAGTGATTGGGCTTATTTTGGGGTAGTAAGGGGTTGTTGGGGGTGATTTACGTTAGCCGAAGTAATTTAGGTGTGCTAGGCATAGTTTGCTATGGTTTGTAGCATTTTTTATAATTTTAAAGTGATTGGGCTTATTTTGGGGTAGTAAGGGGTTGTAGGGGGTGATTTATGTTAGCCGAAGTAATTTAGGTGAGTTAGGCATAGTTTGCTATGGTTTGTAGCATTTTTTGTAATTTTAAAGTGATTGGGCTTATTTTGGGGTAGTAAGGGGTTGTAGGGTGTGATTTATGTTAGCCGAAGTAATTTAGGTGAGTTAGGCATAGTTTGCTATGGTTTGTAGCATTTTTTGTAATTTTAAAGTGATTCGGATGATTTAGGGGTGGTAAGGGGTAGTTGGGGGTGATTTATGATAGCCGAAGTAATTTAAGTGAGTTTGGCATAGTTTGCTATGGTTTGTAGCATTTTTTGTAATTTTAAAGTGATTGGGCTTATTTTGGGGTAGTAAGGGGTTGTTGGGGGTGATTTATGTTAGCCGAAGTAATTTAGGTGAGTTAGGCATTGTTTGCTATGGTTTGTAGCATTTTTTGTAATTTTAAAGTGATTGGGATGATTTAGGGGTGGTAAGGGGTAGTTGGGGGTGATTTATGATAACCGAAGTAATTTAAGTGAGTTTGGCATAGTTTGCTATGGTTTGTAGCATTTTTTGTAATTTTAAAGTGATTAGGCTTATTTTGGGGTAGTAAGGGGTTGTAGGGGGTGATTTATGTTAGCCGAAGTAATTTAGGTGAGTTAGGCATAGTTTGCTATGGTTTGTAGCATTTTTTGTAATATTAAAGTGATTGGGATGAGTTAGGGGTGGTAAGGGGTAGTTGGGGGTGATTTATGATAGCCGAAGTAATTTAAGTGAGTTTGGCATAATTTGCTATGGTTTGTAACATTTTTTGTAATTTTAAAGTGATTGGGCTTATTTTGGGGTAGTAAGGGGTTGTTGGGGGTGATTTACGTTAGCCGAAGTAATTTAGGTGTGTTAGGCATAGTTTGCTATGGTTTGTAGCATTTTTTATAATTTTAAAGTGATTGGGCTTATTTTGAAATAGTAAAGGGTAGTTGGGGGTGATTTATGTTAGCCGAAGTAATGTAGGTGAGTTAGGCATAGTTTGCTATGGTTTGTGGTATTTTTTGTAATTTTAAAGTGATTGTGATGAGTAAGGGATGGTAAGGGATAGTTGGGGGTGATTTATGATAGCCGAAGTAATTTAAGTGAGTTTGGCATAGTTTGGTCTGGTTTGTAGCATTTTTTGTAATTTTAAAGTAATTGGGCTTATTTTGGGGAGGTAAGGGGTAGTTGGGGGTGATTTATGGTAGCCGAAGTAATTTAGGTGAGTTAGGCTTAGTTTGCTATGGTTTGTGGCATTTTTTGTAATTTTAAAGTGATTGGGCTTATTTTGGGGTGGTAAGGGGTAGTTTGGGGTGATTTATGGAAGTCAAAGTAATTTGGGTGAGTTTGGCATAGTTTGCTATGATTTGTAACATTTTTTGTAATTTTAAAGTGATTGGGCTTATTTTGGGGTGGTAAGGGGTAGTTGGGGGTGATTTATGGTAGCCGAAGTAATTTAGGTGAGTTAGGCTTAGTTTGCTATGGTTTGTGGCATTTTTTGTAATTTTAAAGTGATTGGGCTTATTTTGGGGTGGTAAGGGGTAGTTTGGGGTGATTTATGGAAGTCAAAGTAATTTGGGTGAGTTTGGCATAGTTTGCTATGATTTGTAACATTTTTTGTAATTTTAAAGTGATTGGGCTTATTTTGGGGTGGTAAGGGGTAGTTGGGGGTGATTTATGGTAGCCGAAGTAATTTAGGTGATTTTGGCATAGTTTGCTATGGTTTGTAGCATTCTTTGTAATTTTAAAGTGATTGGGCTTAGTTTGGGGTGGTAAGGGGTAGTTGGGGGTGAACTTTGGTAGCCGAAATAATGTGTGTGAGTTTGAAATAGTCTGCTGTGGTTTGTGTCATTTTGTTTTATTTTAAAGTGATTGGAGTTACTTGGGGTTGCTAAGGGGTGGTAAAGGATGATTTAAAATAACGGATCTAGTTTATGTCAGTTTGGCATTGTTCGGGAATTTTTTGGGGTTGATTTGGTAAAGTTTGCAGTGGTAAGAGATATTTGAGGATGTTTAATGTTGACGGATTAAATTTGGAGTGCTTTGGTAATTTTTAGTTGAGTCACGGATCGACATTATAATTGAAATCTATATATATAAAGCGAAGTGTCCTCACTGACACACTCATTCATTCACTCATTCATCTACACACTGATTCATAATCAACCCACAGCCCAAACCGTGAGGGCTGGAGACTTGAAATTTTAGACACGGGTGTATCATGTGCCGAAACTGAACACTAAGAAGGGATTTTGCGAAATTCGGCCCGGTTCCTTTGTAATTAAATAAAAACAGGCTAAAATAAACAAAAAATGATCGGATCGCGGAGACCGTGTTTATGTTAGAAGCACGTATCTAGCCAAAACAACTTCGACGACGGGCGACCGGTTTACATTAAAAGCACTTATTTAACCTAAACAATTTCAACGCCGAGTTTCTGCTTTCGTGATCATACTTTTGCCGTACCTAGCGAGGCCGCAGATATTTCAATTATAATTTTGATTTCAATTATAATGTCGATCCGTGACTCAATTAAAAATTACCAAATCACTCCAAATTTAATCCGTCAACATTAAACATCCTCAAATATCTCTTACCACTGCAAACTTTACCAAATCAACCCCAAAAAATTCCCGAACTATGCCAAACTGACATAAACTAGATCCGTTATTTTAAATCATCCCTTACCACCCCTTAGCAACCCCAAGTAACACCAATCACTTTAAAATAAAACAAAATGACACAAATCATGGCAGATTATGTCCAACTCACACATATTATTTCGTCTACCAAAAATCACCCCCAACTACCCCTTACCACCCCAAAATAAGCCCAATCACTTTAAAATTACACAAAATGTTACAAACCTTACCAAACTATGCCAAACTCACTTAAATTACTTCGGCTATCATAAATCACCCCCAACTACCCCTTACCACCCCTAACTCATCCCAATCACTTTAAAATTACAAAAAATGCTACAAACCATAGCAAACTATGCCTAACTCACCTAAATTACTTCGGCTAACATAAATCACCCCCAACTACCCCTTACTACCCCAAAATAAGCCCAATCACTTTAAAATTATAAAAAATGCTACAAACCATAGCAAACTATGCCTAACTCACCTAAATTACTTCGGCTAACATAAATCACCCCCAACAACCCCTTACTACCTTAAAATAAACCCAATCACTTTAAAATTACAAAAAATGCTACAAACCATAGCAAACTATGCCTAACTCACCTAAATTACTTCGGCTAACATAAATCAACCCCAACTACCCCTTACAATCTATATATACAGGGTGAGTCATTAGTGAGGGATCGGTCCATAACTTCTAAATCATGTAAGATACAAAAAAATTTTAAAGACAATTTGTACACCGTTTGTCAGGCTGCACAACATAAAAATATTTTCACGTATACAGGCTGTTCCAAAACTCATAATTACTACACAACTTTGTTTTTTCAAATAGAACTACCAGTATTTTATTTCTCCATTAGAACCCCTTTTCACATAGATTTATGATGATATAAGACATTTTACATTATGGATCACCGTTATCAAATTATCAATTTTTTTTCACATTTTTTGTCATTTACAGAGGTTCACTTAAAAATTTACTGAGAGGTTGTTTTAACAGCTAGAAGGCTCAAGTTTGACAAAAATATGAAGAAAGGATTGCTCTTTACGCTCGATGTGCAAAATATCATTTTTACTATACAGGCTCTGCAAAAATTTGTGTCAAATTATACTATTTTTAAATAAGCTTAACTTAATTTTTTTAAATGGATCTCCCTATATTTTTGTATGTCATCGGATTCGCCTGGAGTCTGGCTACGTTTTTTATTAAGGTTGTTCTATAGCGAAAATTCATCATTTACGAGATATTTGATATTTTTTAATGTGATACAGATTGAGCCAGGATAAGGTAGATAGTGTGCCATGGAAATCATAGAAATCATAGAACTCACATTTCAATACTGCACTGTTGTGTCATCACCGACTTGTTATTTGATTATCCATTCCATTATCCACAATTAATTCGATTTTACAAGAACAAATCGATATGATTTATTGTCTGGAAGAAGGCGAATTGAATCCTTTGCTTGCGGCAAGAATTTACGCTCAACGTTAAATAAATCAACAAATAAACTATTAAAGAAATAAATATAAAAATTCAATAAAGTAAGCTAAACTAAATAATATATTCAATGTTGCGGCCACCTCTCTGTGCACACTTTCACACGGTAGGTGAATAATCTTCCAATATTTCGTAAAATTTGCTGGCAAACGTTTCTAAATGCATTTTAGATTCTTATTTTCATGTTCTCTTTGGTTGTTTCGCTTAATTTCAGACAATAAATCAAATCGATTTGTTCTTGTAAAATAGAATTTATTGTGGATAATGGAATGGATAATCAAATGACAAGTCGGTGACGACACAACTGTGCAGTGTTGAAATGTGAGTTAAAATGATTAACATGGTTTTCATGGCACACTATCTACTTTATCTTGGCTCAATCTGTATCACAGCCAAAAATATCAAATATCTCGTAAATTATAAATTTTAGCTATAGAACAAGCTTAATAAAAAACGTAGCCAGACTACAGACGCATTCGATGGAATACAAAAATATAGGGGGTGTCATTTAAAAAACTAAAGTTAAGCTTATTAGAAAATAGTATAATGCGACACGAATTATTGCAGATCCTGTATAGTAAAAATTATATTTTGCATGCCTGGCGTAAAGAGCAATCTTTTCTTCATACTTATAACAACTTTCAACCTTCTAGCTGCTAAAACGACCTCTCAGTAGATTTTTAAGTAAACCTCAGTAAATGACAAAAAATGTAAAAAAAAAATTATAATTTGATAACGGTGATCCAAAATGTAAAATATCTTATATCACCATAAATCTATGTAAAAGGGGGTTCTAATGGAAAAATAAAATATAGGTAGTTCTATTTGAAAAATCAAAGTTGTATAGCATGCGGTAGTTTTGGAACCCTCTGTATACATTAAAATATTTTTAGGTTGTACAGCCTGGGAAACGGTGTACAAATTGTATTTAAAAAATTTTCCTATCTTACATGGTTAAGGAGTTATGGACCGATCCCCCACTAATGACTCACCCTGTATAAAGCGAAGTGTCCTCACTGACACACTCATGTATACATTCACTGATTGATAATCACAAATACAGCCCAAACCGTGAGGGCTGGCGACTTGAAATTTTAGACACGGGTGTATCATGTGCCGAAACGAAGTAATATAAGGAGATTTTGCAAAATTCGGTCCGGTTCCTTTGTATTTAAATAAAAACCGAATAAAAACCGGTTTAAATCGGCTCGCGGAGACCGTGTTTTTGTTAGAAGCACGTGTCTAGCCAAAACAACTTCGACGTCGGGCGACCGGTTTACACTTTCACTTTCTGCTTTCCTGATCATACTTTTGCCGTAAATACCTAGCGAGGCGCAGATATTTAATTATAATTTTGATTTCAATTATAATGTCGATCCGTGACTCATTTAAAAATTACCAAACCACTCCAAATTTAATCCGTCTACATTAAACATCCTCAAATATCTCTTACCATTGCAAACTTTACCAAATCAACCCCAAAAAATTCCCGAACTACGCCAAACTGACATAAATTAGATCCGTTATCTTAAATCATCCCTTACCACCCCTTAGCAACCCCAAGTAACTCCAATCACTTTAAAATAAAACAAAATGACACAAACCATAGCAGACTATTTCGAACTCACACACATTATTTCGGCTACCAAAATTCACCCCCAACTACCCCTTACCACCCCAAACTAAGAACAATCACTTTAAAATTACAAAAAATGCTACATCCCATAACAAACTATGCCAAAATCACCTAAATTACTACGGCTACCATAAATCACCCCCAACTACCCCTTACCACCCCAAACTAAGAACAATCACTTTAAAATTACAAAAAATGTTACAAATCATAGCAAACTATGCCAAACTCACCCAAATTACTTCGGCTACCATAAATCACCCCCAACTACCCCTTACCACCCCAAAATAAGCCAATTCATTTTAAAATTACAAAAAATGCTACAAATCTTAGCAAACTATGCCAAAATCACTTAAATTACTACGGCTACCATAAATCACCCCCAACTACCCCTTACCACCCCAAAATAAGCCAATTCACTTTAAAATTACAAAAAATGCTACAAATCTTAGCAAACTATGCCAAAATCACCTAAATTACTACGGCTACCATAAATCACCCCCAACTACCCCTTACCACCCCAAAATAAGCCAATTCACTTTAAAATTTAAAAAAATGCTACAAACCATAGCAAACTATGCCTAACTCACCTAAATTACTTCGGCTAACATAAATCAACCCCAACTACCCCTTACAATCTATATATACAGGGTGAGTCATTAGTGAGGGATCGGTCCATAACTTCTAAATCATGTAAGATACAAAAAAATTTTAAAGACAATTTGTACACCGTGACTCAATTAAAAATTACCAAATCACTCCAAATTTAATCCGTCAACATTAAACATCCTCAAATATCTCTTACCACTGCAAACTTTACCAAATCAACCCCAAAAAATTCCCGAACTATGCCAAACTGACATAAACTAGATCCGTTATTTTAAATCATCCCTTACCACCCCTTAGCAACCCCAAGTAACACCAATCACTTTAAAATAAAACAAAATGACACAAATCATGGCAGATTATGTCCAACTCACACATATTATTTCGTCTACCAAAAATCACCCCCAACTACCCCTTACCACCCCAAAATAAGCCCAATCACTTTAAAATTACACAAAATGTTACAAACCTTACCAAACTATGCCAAACTCACTTAAATTACTTCGGCTATCATAAATCACCCCCAACTACCCCTTACCACCCCTAACTCATCCCAATCACTTTAAAATTACAAAAAATGCTACAAACCATAGCAAACTATGCCTAACTCACCTAAATTACTTCGGCTAACATAAATCACCCCCAACTACCCCTTACTACCCCAAAATAAGCCCAATCACTTTAAAATTATAAAAAATGCTACAAACCATAGCAAACTATGCCTAACTCACCTAAATTACTTCGGCTAACATAAATCACCCCCAACAACCCCTTACTACCCCAAAATAAACCCAATCACTTTAAAATTACAAAAAATGCTACAAACCATAGCAAACTATGCCTAACTCACCTAAATTACTTCGGCTAACATAAATCAACCCCAACTACCCCTTACAATCTATATATACAGGGTGAGTCATTAGTGAGGGATCGGTCCATAACTTCTAAATCATGTAAGATACAAAAAAATTTTAAAGACAATTTGTACACCGTTTGTCAGGCTGCACAACATAAAAATATTTTCACGTATACAGGCTGTTCCAAAACTCATAATTACTACACAACTTTGTTTTTTCAAATAGAACTACCAGTATTTTATTTCTCCATTAGAACCCCTTTTCACATAGATTTATGATGATATAAGACATTTTACATTATGGATCACCGTTATCAAATTATCAATTTTTTTTCACATTTTTTGTCATTTACAGAGGTTCACTTAAAAATTTACTGAGAGGTTGTTTTAACAGCTAGAAGGCTCAAGTTTGATAAAAATATGAAGAAAGGATTGCTCTTTACGCTCGATGTGCAAAATATCATTTTTACTATACAGGCTCTGCAAAAATTTGTGTCAAATTATACTATTTTTAAATAAGCTTAACTTAATTTTTTTAAATGGATCTCCCTATATTTTTGTATGTCATCGGATTCCCCTGGAGTCTGGCTACGTTTTTTATTAAGGTTGTTCTATAGCGAAAATTCATCATTTACGAGATATTTGATATTTTTTAATGTGATACAGATTGAGCCAGGATAAGGTAGATAGTGTGCCATGGAAATCATAGAAATCATAGAACTCACATTTCAATACTGCACTGTTGTGTCATCACCGACTTGTTATTTGATTATCCATTCCATTATCCACAATTAATTCGATTTTACAAGAACAAATCGATATGATTTATTGTCTGGAAGAAGGCGAATTGAATCCTTTGCTTGCGGCAAGAATTTACGCTCAACGTTAAATAAATCAACAAATAAACTATTAAAGAAATAAATATAAAAATTCAATAAAGTAAGCTAAACTAAATAATATATTCAATGTTGCGGCCACCTCTCTGTGCACACTTTCACACGGTAGGTGAATAATCTTCCAATATTTCGTAAAATTTGCTGGCAAACGCTTCTAAATGCATTTTAGATTCTTATTTTCATGTTCTCTTTGGTTGTTTCGCTTAATTTCAGACAATAAATCAAATCGATTTGTTCTTGTAAAATAGAATTTATTGTGGATAATGGAATGGATAATCAAATGACAAGTCGGTGACGACACAACTGTGCAGTGTTGAAATGTGAGTTAAAATGATTAACATGGTTTTCATGGCACACTATCTACTTTATCTTGGCTCAATCTGTATCACAGCCAAAAATATCAAATATCTCGTAAATTATAAATTTTAGCTATAGAACAAGCTTAATAAAAAACGTAGCCAGACTACAGACGCATTCGATGGAATACAAAAATATAGGGGGTGTCATTTAAAAAACTAAAGTTAAGCTTATTAGAAAATAGTATAATGCGACACGAATTATTGCAGATCCTGTATAGTAAAAATTATATTTTGCATGCCTGGCGTAAAGAGCAATCTTTTCTTCATACTTATAACAACTTTCAACCTTCTAGCTGCTAAAACGACCTCTCAGTAGATTTTTAAGTAAACCTCAGTAAATGACAAAAAATGTAAAAAAAAAATTATAATTTGATAACGGTGATCCAAAATGTAAAATATCTTATATCACCATAAATCTATGTAAAAGGGGGTTCTAATGGAAAAATAAAATATAGGTAGTTCTATTTGAAAAATCAAAGTTGTATAGCATGCGGTAGTTTTGGAACCCTCTGTATACATTAAAATATTTTTAGGTTGTACAGCCTGGGAAACGGTGTACAAATTGTATTTAAAAAATTTTCCTATCTTACATGGTTAAGGAGTTATGGACCGATCCCCCACTAATGACTCACCCTGTATAAAGCGAAGTGTCCTCACTGACACACTCATGTATACATTCACTGATTGATAATCACAAATACAGCCCAAACCGTGAGGGCTGGCGACTTGAAATTTTAGACACGGGTGTATCATGTGCCGAAACGAAGTAATATAAGGAGATTTTGCAAAATTCGGTCCGGTTCCTTTGTATTTAAATAAAAACCGAATAAAAACCGGTTTAAATCGGCTCGCGGAGACCGTGTTTTTGTTAGAAGCACGTGTCTAGCCAAAACAACTTCGACGTCGGGCGACCGGTTTACACTTTCACTTTCTGCTTTCCTGATCATACTTTTGCCGTAAATACCTAGCGAGGCGCAGATATTTAATTATAATTTTGATTTCAATTATAATGTCGATCCGTGACTCATTTAAAAATTACCAAACCACTCCAAATTTAATCCGTCTACATTAAACATCCTCAAATATCTCTTACCATTGCAAACTTTACCAAATCAACCCCAAAAAATTCCCGAACTACGCCAAACTGACATAAATTAGATCCGTTATCTTAAATCATCCCTTACCACCCCTTAGCAACCCCAAGTAACTCCAATCACTTTAAAATAAAACAAAATGACACAAACCATAGCAGACTATTTCGAACTCACACACATTATTTCGGCTACCAAAATTCACCCCCAACTACCCCTTACCACCCCAAACTAAGAACAATCACTTTAAAATCACAAAAAATGCTACATCCCATAACAAACTATGCCAAAATCACCTAAATTACTACGGCTACCATAAATCACCCCCAACTACCCCTTACCACCCCAAACTAAGAACAATCACTTTAAAATTACAAAAAATGTTACAAATCATAGCAAACTATGCCAAACTCACCCAAATTACTTCGGCTACCATAAATCACCCCCAACTACCCCTTACCACCCCAAAATAAGCCAATTCATTTTAAAATTACAAAAAATGCTACAAATCTTAGCAAACTATGCCAAAATCACTTAAATTACTACGGCTACCATAAATCACCCCCAACTACCCCTTACCACCCCAAAATAAGCCAATTCACTTTAAAATTACAAAAAATGCTACAAATCTTAGCAAACTATGCCAAAATCACCTAAATTACTACGGCTACCATAAATCACCCCCAACTACCCCTTACCACCCCAAAATAAGCCAATTCACTTTAAAATTTAAAAAAATGCTACAAACCATAGCAAACTATGCCAAAATCACCTAAATTACTACGGCTACCATAAATCACCCCCAACTACCCCTTACTACCCCAAACTAAGAACAATCACTTTAAAATTACAAAAAATGTTACAAATTATTACAAACTATGCCAAACTCACCCAAATTACTTCGGCTACCATAAATCACCCCCAACTACCACTTACCACCCCAAAATAAGCCAATTCACTTTAAAATTACAAAAAATGCTACAAATCTTAGCAAACAATTCCAAACTCATCTAAATTACTTCGGCTACCATAAATCACCCCCAACTACCCCTTACCACTCCAAACTAAGAACAATCACTTTAAAATTACAAAAAATGTTACAAATCATAGCAAACTATGCCAAAATCACCTAAATTACTACGGCTACCATAAATCACCCCCAACTACCCCTTACCACCCCAAAATAAGCCAATTCACTTTAAAATTTAAAAAAATGCTACAAACCATAGCAAACTATGCCAAAATCACCTAAATTACTACGGCAACCATAAATCACCCCCAACTACCCCTTACCACCCCAAACTAAACCAAATCACATTGATAAGTTATCGACCACTGAGAGAGAAAGATTTCAATTTTAAAGTTGCAATATTGACCCTATTGCGCAACTGTGCATTAAAGTAAAAATACTAATATCGCTATTATGCTAAATCATAAAAAAAATTGTCCAAAAAATAAAAATAAAAATCTGGGGATTCCGCCGTTTCGGAGGAGTTCCATAACAAATACCGTGACACAAGATTTTTAAATAGATTTATTTATTTAAATATATAGATTTTTTACATAATGGATTTTAATAATATTAGGGCTAGGGCCTCGGTGGCCGCCACGGCCCCTTCCGCCGCTACGGCCTCGGTAGCCGCCACGGCCTCTTCCGCCGCTGTGGCCTCGGTGGCCGCCACGGACCCGGCCGCCGCTACGGCCTCGGTGGCCGCGACGGTCACTGTCGCCGCCACGTCCACGGCCACTGTCGCCGCCACGGCCGCTGTTGGCATGGCCTTCGGCGGCCGGCTGGACCGCTTCTTCGCGTGGCCCCTGGTCTTCCGCCTCCATGGGAGACTCCGGGGCTGCCGCAGGTGGCAAAGTCGTGGGCTGCTGGTACGTTTCAGCCATCTCAAATCAAAAACAAGAAAAATAAATTTGTTATAAGATAATTCTTAAATACTTTCGGTTTTGTGATTTGATATTTTGTATTTTGAAGGGGACATATTTCAACTCGCGTTTTACGTCGTCAGAAAGCCAAAATGGATAGAATTTGGAATAATTTAGCTTCTCTGTCAACACTCCGTCCCGGCAAACTTTACAAATCATAACAATAAAATTATTTGGAGAGCGGCTGGATTTAAAAATACAACAATATCATGTGTAATGAATTTAGACTTACTTACCGTGGATAAAATGTCACCTCCCTGAGTGCAGAAACGAAATGAAACGGAACACTTGAAGTTGCGATATATAATTTTTTTTTCGTTACAGGTTCATGAAGGAATACATTGCCTTAGGCACCACGCGCACTGAATCGACTCGGATCGGTTGGATCGGCACGGCACGATCGGCATGTTTTGGTATACATGAAATTAAATGAGGGCCCGCACACTGGATCGGATCGGTCGGTTCAGACCGGTCGGATCGTTTCGGCATCGGCAGAGAATGATCGAAGAGGCAAAAACTGCCGAAAGGTCCGACGTCTTTCCGCATTTCGGTCCACATCTGCAATTGTAAAGTAATCTGCAAATGTAAATATGCATCCAAAAAATAGCCGTGCCGCCTTCACCACCATAAGGTGATCAACATAAATACTCTGTTTTACGAAAAAACCACCACGGTACAATTAAACTGTTATTAATTATCCGATTTTAATCATTCAACAACCACATAAGACATCTATAGGAGCATATTTTTTAGTATATTTTTATATATTATATATTATGTAAATGGTTGTTAAAAACAAACTGTACTAAATGAGCTGCTGAAATCACCAAAGGTGTCGACTGCCGATTGTGCCGATTCAATGCGCGGTATACGCTGCTGTGCCGATCGTACCGTGCCGATCCGACCGGTCCGAGTCGATTCAGTGCGCGTGGTGCCTTATTCTAAACAAGTGTGAGTCCGTCCGAGAGGCCGAATCAAAGTATTACATTTTTGAAACAGCTTGCGAGAGCAAGGGCAAAGTTACAAAGGCAAAAAGACGATGTTCCATTAGTTTTTATTAAAAATTCGCACATACTAAGCATAGGATATCGCTATTTCTTATTGCTTTTCGAGTATACGAAAATTGCTGGTTCAGCATAGCTCTGTTAATTAATACTAAATTTTGTCGCTTTTGTACATAATTCTGGAGATGCCGAGTCAGCGTCTGGATAGTTTGGCGCTGTTGACTGGTTCGGCTTGTGGCTGATAATGCATTGAAATGGGAACGCATGATTGAACTCACACGGGCCACACGCTGACATCTGGCCCGACGACTGTCTCACCGTTTGTAACTATCGGTTTGTCGCTGTCGTGTGGTTCGGGAGTGGTCCGTCTGAGCTCAGCCTTAACCCAATCTGCCCGAAACCGGTTTCTAAACATTTTCACTGTCGGACCAGACTCTTTTTTACTTATCTTACGCTTATTTTTAAGTTCCGTTGGTGAGAGTGATTTGTTCTTCATCAAATTTGCCCCGGCTGAAATCAGAAAATTTGTAGCGTTGAACCGGACTTCACTCACACTTCACACACTTAAGTATTCGGTTCATATAAACATTTTACACCATTTATTTTTGGAATTTTTAGTTTTTCAGTATTTTTTTACATTGCGTTCATTATTGCTCTAATCTATTGTTTATAAGTAAGATGGAGCAGTTTGAAATTCTAATAGTAAACGGAGTACAAATACCACACCGTGTAATTCCCGTGAAAGGTGATGGAAATTGTCTTTTTTACTCTCTTTCCTATTGCATTTTTAACACCGTAAATAGAGCTCAAGAGGTTCGCACATTAATTGTTCAACACGTTGCGGCCAATTGGGCCAGGTTTCAATTATTATCGTGCAACCGAGAAGGGAATAATTATGCTGACCAGTTTGTTTATTCTGAAGATATGTCAAAATTTTCTACATATGGTTCTATTTGTGAGTTGACTGCAGCAGGAGAAATGTTTCCATTTTGTTTTCAAGTATATCATAACGGTAGTTTTTATGCGCAATTTGGTGAACATAATCAGTCAATTCGCAAACTTAGATTTTCCGGAAATTTATCTAACGGTCATTTCGATGTCCTTGAATCACTTCCCGAGCCACGACTTATAGAACATTCCCAAATTGCGCTTTCGTCTGAAGAGTCTATTCAAGATAATTATTCTCAGACATCAAATAAAAGGAAACGCCGTGCGCGTGTTTCAAACAGAATTAGAAACACCCAATTAAAAATAGCTGCCGCGAAACATACATCACAAAATAAAGAGCGCAAAAAGGCTGCTTCAGTGAAATACGCAAAAAAAAATCCAGAAGTTCATAGAGCTGCTGTAGCTAAATATGCCCAAAAACATCCCGAAGTTAATAGAGCTGCTGTTGCGAAATATGCGCAACAACATCCGGAAGTTAATAGAGCTGCTGTTTGAAATATGCGCAAGAACATCCGGAAGTTAAAAGAGCGGCTGCTGCGAAATATGCGCAACAACATCCGGAAGTTAATAGAGCTGCTGTTGCGAAATATGCGCAAGAACATCCGGAAGTTAACAGAGCTGCTGTTGCGAAACATGCGCAAGAACATCCCGAAGGTCATAGAGCTGCCGTTCGTAGATATACACAACAGCACCCAGAGGTTAACAGAAACGCTGTTGCGCGTTATGATCCACGCAACGAAAAAAGAATTCAACGAAGGACACTTTCTTGGACGCAAAAGGCTAATTCTGCATTCCGATATGACCCATGTATTGCATACGACGCAGAAAAAACTATACAATTGGGTGAAATGAGCATAATATGCCAATGGTGCAAAGCCCTCAAGTGGAAGGGGGAGACAACTGGCATGTGTTGCAACAATGGAAAGGTGCAATTAGTACCATTCGAACAACAACCTGAACCTATAAGGAGCCTTTTGTCCTTTTTACATCCGAAATCAAAACATTTTCTAAATTCTATTAGGAAATATAACGGTTGTTTTCAAATGACATCTTTTGCGGCTAAAGAGGTTTCTGAAGGTAACTTTAGGCCCACATTTAAAGTTCAAGGTCAGGTGTACCATTTAGCTGGGAGTTTGTTGCCACCTAATGCTAACGAAGAACCTAAATTCCTTCAGATATATTTTGTGGGAGAAGACGAGAAAGAGACTACTCTTAGGTGTCGGAATTTTACAGATGTAAATAATGCTTTGGTGGCGCAACTACAAAAGATGCTTCACGAGAATAACAAATACGTTAGAGATTTTAAAGCTACCATAGAAAATATTCCACAAAATACAGAAGATTTCCGTGTAGTCATACATGCCGAAAGAAAACCCATAAACGCTCATCGAGGTCGTTACAATAATCCTATCGCCAATGAAATTGCTATAGTAATGGAAGGTCAGATATTTGAAAAAAAAGACATTGTGTTGCACAGTCGCGATGACAAGTTACAACGAATAAGTGAGTTGAACAGAGCATACGACGCGTTGCAATATCCCTTAATGTTTTGTAGAGGTGAGGATGGTTATTCCATAACAGTACCTCAAACTGACCCTGTTTCAAAGATGCCTTTAAATAAAACCGTTTCGGCAGCAAATTTCTATGCTTATCGCATTATGATTAGACAGAACGAAATTAATCATCTTCTCTGTTACCGAAGCTTACTAAGTCAATTTTTAGTTGACATGTATGCAAAAATCGAAACAGAAAGATTAAATTTTATCAAGAATAATCAAACAAAATTAAGAGCGGAAAATTACGTTCATTTACAAGATGCAATTAAAAAGGCTGATGCCAATGCTGCAGAGTTAGGTCGATTAGTAATTCTCCCGTCAACTTTCACTGGCGGACCCAGGTATATGCATGAACGTACCCAAGACGCGTTGACATATGTACGCCACTACGGCCGTCCAGATTTATTTATTACTTTTACGTGCAACCCAAAGTGGAAAGATATTACAGATGTATTATTGTTCGATCAACAGCCGCATGATCGACATGACGTCATTAGCCGCGTCTTTCGTCTGAAAGTGAGAACAATGATGAACCTATTGACCAAGGCTCAAATATTTGGACGCGTTCGCTGTTACATGTATTCGGTAGAATGGCAGAAACGAGGACTTCCGCATGTACATATTTTGCTATGGTTGGAAAACCGAATTTGTGCTGATAAAATAGATGACGTGATCTGTGCAGAAATTCCATCTACCGAAGAAGATCCGATTCTTCACGAAATAATTAAATCCAATATGATTCATGGACCGTGCGGTAACATAAATAGAGATTCTCCGTGTATGATTGATGGAATCTGTTCAAAGAAGTATCCTCGACAATTAATAAGAGATACACAGACAGGTGAGGATGGTTATCCTAAGTACCGACGAAGATCACCCCAAGATGGTGGGTTCACTGTTGAAATTAAAGGCAAACAACTCGACAACCGGTGGGTTGTACCGTTTAATCTGGTCCTGTCCCGCACTTTTAATGCACACATTAACGTAGAGTACTGTAATTCTGTCAAATCTATCAAATATATCTGCAAATACGTTAATAAAGGCAGCGATCAGGCGGCCTTTGCACTACAAAATGAACTAGATGAGGTGGCAATCTATAAAACGGGAAGGTATATAAGCACTTCGGAAGCTGTTTGGCGCATTCTATGTTTTCCCATTCACGAAAGATTTCCTCCTGTTGTTCATCTTTCCGTCCATTTGGAAAATGGACAGAGAATCTATTTTAATGAAGACAATCTTTTGGATAGGGTCAATAACCCTCCAAAAACCACATTAATGGCCTTTTTTGATTTATGCACAAACGACGATTTTGCCAAAACCCTTTTTTACCACGAAGTGCCTTCATATTATACGTGGAACAAGAATAAATTTCAACGTAGAAAGCTAGGAAAAAATATTGATGAATATCCGGGTGTAAAAAAAGATAACGTCCTTGGAAGGGTTTATACAGTACATCCCAACAATGCCGAGTGTTACTACCTTCGCCTACTATTGCATGAGGTTCGTGGACCTACTTCTTTCTTAAGTCTTAGGATGGTTAATGGCATAGTACATTCTACTTTTCAATCCGCATGTAAAGCCCTGGGATTGTTGGAAGATGACAAACATTGGGACAACACACTAGAAGATGCTACTATCTCAGAATCACCGATTAAACTGAGAGAATTATTTGCAATAATGTTAGTGTTTTGTCATGTATCCGACCCATTGCAGCTTTGGGAGAAATACAAAGACAGTATGTCCGAGGATATTCTCAGAAGGGTGGCAAGAGAGCTGGCAGTTGAAGAATTACATGCCAAAACGGAGGTGTACAACAAGGCATTGATTCTTCTAGATGATGTTATTCTAACAATCGGTGATCAACCCTTAACACATTTTGGATTGCCGCAACCGAAGCGCAATACCAACGAGATTACGGAAAATTTGGTTTATATCAGAGAAAAAAACTACGATATTGAAGTTTTATTACAAATGGTTGAAGAAAACGAACCGTTACTTACAAGTGAACAGAAAGATGTTTACTTAGAAATTTTAGAAAACTTAGACTACGGCAAAGTTTTCTTTTTAGATGCACCTGGGGGTACAGGAAAAACATTTCTTATAAATTTGTTATTATCGAAAATTCGCAGTTCCAATAAAATTGCTATCGCGGTGGCCTCTTCGGGAATTGCAGCAACTTTGCTACAGGGTGGTAGAACTGCCCATTCTGTTTTTAAATTGCCTCTAAACTTAAACTCCACAGATAATCCGTTATGCAACATATCAAAACAAAGCGACGTGGCTCGATTGCTTTATGACTGCAGTCTAATTGTGTGGGACGAATGTACCATGGCGCACAAAAAAGCAGTTGAGGCTCTCGACCGTACATTAAGAGACATTAGAAATAATGATTTGATTATGGGAAAAGTTACCGTTGTATTAGCAGGAGATTTCAGACAAACGCTGCCTGTTGTACCAAGAGGAACTCGGGCTGATGAAGTTAATGCTTGCTTGAAATCGTCCTATTTGTGGCCCAAAATACAAAAAATTTCATTATCTAAAAACATGCGAGTATACCTAAGAGGTGATACTGGAGCTGGTGAATTTGCGCAACTTTTATTAAATTTAGGTGAGGGTCGTACGCCAGAAATAGATGGGAAAATCGAAATTTCGTCAAGCCTGGCAACGGTCGTTCAAAATGTTGCCGATTTATTAGATAAGATTTATCCGGATATTCGAAATTTGAAAGATAAATCTATGTCCTGGTTGCGAGAACGAGCCATTTTATCACCGAAAAATGATAGTGCTAATGAATTAAATAATATTATCTTTGATGGCTTTGAGAGTGAAGAGTTGACATACAAATCTGTCGACTCGGTATTGAATACTGATGAAGCCGTCAATTATCCGGTGGAATTTTTGAATTCATTAAATCCTCCTGGAATGCCTGTCCATAAACTCAAATTGAAGATTGGCGCTCCTATAATGTTGCTGCGTAACTTGAAACCGCCCAAACTTTGCAATGGTACAAGGCTTCAGATCACGAAACTGTACCAAAACGTAATTGAAGCAAGTATATTTACTGGTTGTGCGCAGGGCGAATCTGTATTCATCCCCCGAATCCCGCTCATTCCATCGGATTACCCCTTTGAATTTAAAAGATTGCAATTCCCTGTGAAGGTATGTTTTGCAATGACGATAAATAAATCTCAGGGACAGTCTTTAAAAGAAGCAGGTATTGATCTGAGGGGGGATTGTTTTTCGCATGGGCAGTTGTATGTGGCATGCTCAAGAGTCAGTAATCCATCTTCTTTGGTTATATTGGCACCGGATAATAAAGCTGCCAATATTGTTTACAAAGAAGCGATCTCAAAATGAGAACAGAATGATACAGAATAAAAGTGGCGTTTCATTTTTAGATTAAACCTCACTTTCGATGTCCTATAATCGCTTCTGGGTGTTTAGAGCTTTGAATATTTCTTTGGGCTGGTTGAGTTGGATTTTACATATTATTCTCGAAACAATTTTTTTTGGGATAGGACACCGTCTATTTCCATTCGATTTTTACTGTGCGCAGGCATACGCCTGATACTTGATGCATATAAAAATACTAGCTGAATGTACCCGGCGTTGCCCGGACGTAGATTAAATAAACGCAGTGTTGACAAAAGTGGTGTATATGTGATGTAGACTAATCGACATTATAATACAATTAAACAGGAATGCTCTACTTTTCCAATCACAAAATAAACAAATTTGCTGAAATTAACCTGCATTGCCAGGACCGGGTACTTCAATATGATTTGGAAAATTACGATAATTTCGTTTCTGGGTGCAAGCTCCTTTTTTTTCACTCTTTTTCACTCTTCAAGAGAAGGAGAGTTGACAGAGAAGCTGAACTATTCCAAATTATTCCCATTTAGTTCTCTAACAACGTTAAAGAATGTCGTCGAAGAATGTTGAAATATATAAATACATAATTTCACACCATAAAAACGATGTATTTGGTGTAGTTTCGGATGATAAGGTTTTTTTTGGGGATTGTTTTGAATGGTTATTGATGGTTGGCGGGGTTTAGCTTTGGCGGATTAAACGAAACTTTTGGTAATTTTAATGCGATTGGGTTTAGTTTGGCTTGGTAAGAAGTGGTTGGGGTGATATAGCGAAAGTACAAGTAATTTATGCGAGTTTAGCGTAGTTTGCTTGTAATTCGTAATTTTTTTACATTTTAGGTTGATGTGGGGTAGTTTGGAATGGCAAGTGTATGATTTTTGAGAGTAGTTTGGAATGGTACATTATGTTTAGAGGTGTTTAACGTATTCAGGTAAAATATACAGAAAATTTGGTAATTTAAAAATGAACAATTATAGTGCGAACCTCTTGAGCTCTATTTTCGGTAATAAAATGCAATAGGAAAGATAGTAAAAAAAACTATTTCCATCACTTTTCAGAGGAATTATACGTGGTGGTATTTGTACCCCGCTTACTATTCCTCCATCTTAGTTATAAATAATGCAGAACAATAATGAACACAATGTACATAAAATAAATAGTGTAAATCGTGTATAAGCACACATTACTTATGATGTCAGTGAAATCCGGTAAAACTGCAAATTTCGGATTTTGGCCGGAGCAGGTTTGGTGAAGATCAAATACACCACTATCATTAAATGAACGTAAAAATTAGCGTACGGTATATAAGTGGAGACCGGTACGACGATGGTAATTTTTCGAAAATCGATTGGGGAGATATTTACTTAACGTCAAGAACAAATCGGGAATATTATATTAAAAAAATTAATTTAATAGCGATAGAACTTCGAATACTGATGCGTCGCCTCGACCTTGGCGACGTTGAGTACCAGCGTTCCAGACACTGAAGCAGTAATTTTAAAAATTATATTAGGTGCACGTGCCTAGTGCGTATTAAAAGAATTTGGATTACCAAATAATACTCGCGCAGGTGTACTCGACTGGCCCGTCATAATTTACACTAAATGAATTAACATACTAAAGTAAATAAATATTTTGACGGGAATGTGGTGGGTGTAAAAATCTTATTCGGCATCTCCGACAAACTAACACTTGTTTACATTAACATGCATGCCTTCATGGACCTGTGACAAATTACAAACAAATATCTAAATTGTGTTCAAGTGTTCCATTTGATTTCGTTTCTGGATGCAAGCGGTTTTTTTCACTCTTGTCAGTCTGAACTTATTACATAGTGATATTTTTACATCCAAATGCCTTAAATTTATTTTGCCGCTGATTTCAAAAATTTTTCTGGAAGGAAAGTAGTCAGCAGTGGGGCTCGTCAGGGGTGGCAGGTTTGGCAGTGCCACTCCAAGTATAAATTTACTATCGAACACAAAATTAGTTCTGTAATTCAGTTGCAGAATTATGAATTTTTCAGATATTTTCACGAAAATTTAGCGCATACCGCCACTGGTATGAATGTCAGTGATATCTGGTACATACAACGGTGAAAATTTCGGGGCAAATTTGGTGAAAAACAAATACACCACTATCATTAACTAAACGTAAAAATTAGCGTACAAATATAAGTGGAGTCCGGTCCGATGCTGATAATTTTTCGAAAATTGATTGGGGGCAGATTTGGTTAACGCGAGGATCAAATGTTAAATTAAAATACTTTATTTGATAGCGGTAGACCTTCGAACACTGTTGCGTCGCCTCAGCGAATTTGGCGACTTTGCGAACAGTTTCCGACGCTGGAGCAGCAATTTTCACAATTGTAGTTGTGTTAAAATTAAACACCGCGATCGAGTACTGCTCCACACGCTGAACCAGCAATTCTCGAATTCTAAGAAACGATAAGAAAGGCTTATCCAACGCTTGGTATGTGCGAATTTCTGCATATATATTTATGCATACATTCTGCATCAAACTAAATCGAGCATCGCCTTTTCACGTTTCTGACCTTGCCCTTGACGTGGCAGGCTCCAGCTGCTTCAATAATGTAAAAATTTTATTCGGCCTCTCCAATAAACTCACATTTGTTTACATTAACACGCATTCCCTCATGGACTTGTGACGAATTACAAACAAATATTTCAACTTCAAGTGTTTCATTTAATTTCGTTTCTGGATGCAAGCTCCTTTCTTTTCACTCTAGTCAGTCTAAACTTATTACACAGAGTTATATTTTCAAATCCAGGCGCCCTAAAGAATTTTGTCGTTGTTTTCAAAAGTTTCAAGAGAAGGAGAGTTGACATAGAAGCTAAATTATTCCAAATTATTCCCATTTAGTTCTCTGACAACGTTAAAGACAATGTTGAAATATATAAATACAAAATTTTACACCATAAAAACGAAGTATTTAGGAATCTATATATATAAAGCGAAGTGTCCTCACTGACACACTCATCTACACATCTACACATCTACACATCTACACATGCACTGATTCACCGACAACCTACAGCCCAAACCGGGAGGGCTGGAGACTTGAAATTTTAGACACGGGTCTATCAAGGGCCGAGAATGAACGCTAATAAGGAGATTTTGCAAAATTCGGTCCGGTTCCTTTGTATTTAAATAAAAACCGAATAAAAACCGGTTAAAATAAGCAAAAAATGATCGGCTCGCGGAGACCGGGTTTTTTTTAGAAGCACGTGTCTAGCCAAAACAACTTCGACGTCGGGCGACCGGTTTACATTAAAAGCACTTTCACTTTCTGCGTTCCTGATCATACTTTTGCCGTACCTAGCGAGGCGCAGATATTTCAATTATAATTTTGATTTCAATTATAATGTCCCCGATCCGTGACTCATTTAAAAATTACCAAACCACTCCAAATTTAATCCGCCTACATTAAAAATCCTCAAATATCTCTTACCATTACAAACTTTACCAAATCAACCCCAAAAAATTCCCGAACTACGCCAAACTGACAAATTAGATCCGTTATCTTAAATCATCCCTTACCACCCCTTAGCAACCCCAAGTAACTCCAATCACTTTAAAATAAAACAAAATGACACAAACCATAGCAGACTATTCTCACACTCACACACATTATTTCGGCTACCAAAATTCACCCCCAACTACCCCTTACCGCCCCAAACTAAGCCCAATCACTTTAAAATTAGAAAAAATGCTACAAACAATAGCAAAACTATGCCAAACTCACCCAAATTACTTCGGCTATCATAAATCACCCCCAACTACCCCTTACCACCCCAAACTAAGCCCAATCACTTTAAAATTACAAAAAATGCCACAAACCATAGCAAACTATGCCAAACTCACCCAAATTACTTCGGCTACCATAAATCACCCCCAACTACCCCTTACCACCCCAAACTAAGCGCAATCACTTTAAAATTACAAAAAATGTTACAAATCATACTAAACTATGCCAAACTCAACCAAATTACTTCGGTTACCATAAATCAACCCCCAACTACCCCTTACCACCCCAAACTAAACCAAATCACTTTAAAATTACAAAAAATGCTACAAACCATAGCAAACTATGCCAAACTCACCCAAATTACTTCGGCTATCATAAATCACCCCCAACTACCCCTTACCACCTCAAACTAAGCCCAATCACTTTAAAATTACAAAAAATGCCACAAACCATAGCAAACTATGCCAAACTCACCCAAATTACTTCGGCTATTATAAATCACCCCCAACTACCCCTTACCGCCCCAAACTAAGCCCACTCACTTTAAAATTACAAAAAATGATACAAACCATAGCAAACTATGCCAAAATCACCCAAATTACTACGGCTACCATAAATCACCCCCAACTACTCCTTACCGCCACAAACTAAGCCCAATCACTTTAAAATTACAAAAAATGCTACAAACCATAGCAAACTATGCCAAACTCACCCAAATTACTTCGGCTATCCTAAATCACCCCCAACTACCCCTTACCACCCCAAACTAAGCCCAATCACTTTAAAATTACAAAAAATGCCACAAACCATAGCAAACTATGCCAAACTCACCCAAATTACTTCGGCTATTATAAATCACCCCCAACTACCCCTTACCGCCCCAAACTAAGCCCACTCACTTTAAAATTACAAAAAATGATACAAACCATAGCAAACTATGCCAAAATCACCCAAATTACTTCGGCTACCATAAATCACCCCCAACTACCCCTTACCGCCACAAACTAAGCCAAATCACTTTAAAATTACAAAAAATGCCACAAACCATAGCAAACTATGCCAAACTCACCCAAATTACTTCGGCTATCCTAAATCACCCCCAACTACCCCTTACCACCCCAAACTAAGCCCAATCACTTTAAAATTACAAAAAATGCCACAAACCATAGCAAACTATGCCAAACTCACCCAAATTACTTCGGCTATTATAAATCACCCCCAACTACCCCTTACCGCCCCAAACTAAGCCCACTCACTTTAAAATTACAAAAAATGATACAAACCATAGCAAACTATGCCAAAATCACCCAAATTACTTCGGCTACCATAAATCACCCCCAACTACTCCTTACCGCCACAAACTAAGCCAAATCACTTTAAAATTACAAAAAATGCCACAAACCATAGCAAACTATGCCAAACTCACCCAAATTACTTCGGCTACCATAAATCACCCCCAACTACCCCTTACCGCCCCAAACTAAGCCCAATCACTTTAAAATTACAAAAATGCCACAAACCATAGCAAACTATGCCAAACTCACCCAAATTACTTCGGCTATTATAAATCACCCCCAACTACCCCTTACCGCCCCAAACTAAGCCCAATCACTTTAAAATTAGAAAAAATGATACAAACCATAGCAAACTATGCCAAACTCACCCAAATTACTTCGGCTATTATAAATCACCCCCAACTACCCCTTACCGCCCCAAACTAAGCCCAATCACTTTAAAATTACAAAAAATGATACAAACCATAGCAAACTATGCCAAAATCACCCAAATTACTTGGGCTACCATAAATCATCCCCAACTACCCCTTACCACCCCAAACTAAGCTAAATCACTTTAATATTACAAAAAATGATACAAACCATAGCAAACTATGCCAAACTCACCCAAATTACTTCGGCTACCATAAATAACCCCCAACTACCCCTTACCTCCACAAACTAAGCCAAATCACTTTAAAATTACAAAAAATGATACAAACCATAGCAAACTATGCCAAACTCACCTAAACTACTTCGGTTACCATAAATTAATAATCATTTTCAATCAAAATCTTCCATTTGGTTGTGTCATTTATAAATGCCTTATCGTATTAAATCATAAAATATTAATAAATATCTGCACATAAAACATATTGTTTCGACTAATAGACGTTATTCTGAATACTAAATTTGCTAATACCAATTTTGATTTTCTTCCACTTTCCAATAATTATTTGTTCCAGTTGAGATGCAAACATAAACGTATTTCTGAATTGCAACACGCTGACGGGGCAAGCCCTACCTTCTCAACATGCGTGAATTTGTATAAACAGCTCTATGGTTTTTAACTTTAAAGCGGTATAAACGCGGTGTAAACCCTAGATTTTCGTGTAAATATCTGAAAATTTCGAAATTCTGCAATTGAATTACAGAACTATTGTTGTGTTCGATAGTAAATTTATATTTGGAGTGGCACTGCCAACTCTGCCACCCCTGACGAGCCCCTTGCTGAATACTCTCCTTCCAGGGAAACTTTTGAAATCAACGGCAAAATAATTTAGGGCGCCTGAATGTGAAAATATCACTGTGTAATAAGTTCAGACTGACGTGGAACACTTGAAATTTCGGTATTCGTTTGTAATTCGTCACAGGTCCATGAAGGAATGCATGTTAATGTAAACAAGTGTTAGTTTGTCGGAAAGGCCGAATAAGATTTTTAACATTCCCGTCAAAATATTTATTTACTTTAGAATGTTAATTTCTTAAATTCATTTCGTGAAAATTATGACGGGCCATACGAGTACACCTGTGCGAGTATTATTTGGTACATACAAATTAATCTCTTTTGTTATCCAAATTGTTTTTATACGCACTAGGCACGTGCACCTCATATAATTGTGAAAATTGCTGCTTCAGCGTCTGGAACGCTGGTATTCAACGTCGCCAAGGTCGAGGCGACGCATCGGTATTCGAAGTTCTATCGCTATTAAATAAATTATTTTATTCCCGATATTCCCGATTTGTTCTTGCCGTTAACCACAACTCTCCCCAATCGATTTTCGAAAAATTTCCAGCGTCGGACCGGACTTCACTTATTATCGTACGCTAATTTTTACGTTCAGTTAATGATAGTGGTGTATTTGTTCTTCACCAAACCTGCTCCGGCCAAAATCCGAAATTTTCACTGACATCATACGCTTAAGTATTGTGTGCTTATACACGATTTACACTATTTATTTTACGTACATTGCGTTCATTAATGGTTCTGCATTATTTATAACTAAGATGGAGCAGTTTGAAAATCTAATAGTAAGCGGAGAACAAATACCACCATGTATAATTCCCGTGAAAAGTGATGGAAATAGTCTTTTTTACTATTTTTCCTATTGCATTTTTAATACCGAAAATAGAGCTCAAGAGGTTCGCACTTTAATTCTTCATTTTAAAATTACCAAAATTTTTGTAAAATTTACCTGAATACGTTAAACACCCCAAACATAACGCACCATTCCAAACTATCCCTAAAAGTCATACACTTACCATTCAAAACTACTCCAGGTCAACCCATAATTAAAAAAAAATTACGAATTCTAAGCAAACTACGCCAAACTCGCATAAATGACTTCGAATTCCCCTAAATCACCCCAACCACTTCTTACCAAGCCAACCAAAGCCCAATCACATTATAATTACCAAAAATTTCGTTTAATCCGCCAAAGCTAAACCCTGCCAACCATCAATAACCATTCCAAACAATCCTCAAAGAAACCCATATCATCCGAAACAACCCCAAATCAACCTAATATTTTTGCATTTTTTTGAACCATAGCAAATCACGCCAAATTAACATAAATAACTTCGACTTTTTTTATACATAATTCCCAAATACTTCGTTTTTATGGTGTGAAATTTTGTATTTATATATTTCAACATTGTCTTTAACGTTGTCAGAGAACTAAATGGGAATAATTTGGAATAATTTAGCTTCTCTGTCAACTCTCCTTCTCTTGAAACTTTTGAAAACAACGACAAAATTATTTGGGGCACCTGGATTTGAAAATATCACTCTGTGTAATAAGTTCAGACTGACTAGAGTGAAAAGAAAGGAGCTTGCACCCAGAAACGAAATTAAATGGAACACTTGAAGTTGCAATATTTGTTTGTAATTCGTCACAAGTCCATGAAGGAATGCGTGTTAATGTAAACAAATGTGAGTTTATTGGAGATGCCGAATAAGATTTTTACATTATTGAAGCAGCTTGAGCCTGCCACGTCAAGGGCAAGGTCACAAACGTGAAAAGGCGATGCTCGATTTGGTTTTATTCAATATCTATGCAGAAATTCGCACATTCCAAGCATTGGATAAGCCTTTCTTATCGTTTCTTAGAATTCGAGAATTGCTGGTTCAGCGTGTGGAGCAGTACTCGATCGCGGTGTTTAATTTTAACACAACTACAATTGTGAAAATTGCTGCTCCAGCGTCGGAAACTGTTCGCAAAGTCGCCAAATTCGATGAAGCGACGCATCAGTGTTCGAACGTCTACCACTATCAAATAAAGTATTTTAATTTAACATTTGATCCTCGCGTTAACCAAATCTGCCCCCAATCAATTTTCGAAAAATTACCAGCGTCGAACCGGACTCCACTTATATTTGTACGCTAATTTTTACGTTCAGTTAATGGTAGTGGTGTATTTGTTTTTCACCAAATTTGCCCTGGCTGAAATCCGAAATTTTCACCGTTGTATGTACCAGACATCACTGACATTCATACCCTTAATAATTATGTGCTTATACACGTTTTACACTATTTATTTTACGTACAATGTGTTCATTATTGCTTTACATCATTTATAACTAAGATGGAGAAGTTTGAAAATCTAGCGATGTACAATTACCACACCGTATTATGAAAGGTGATGGAAATTGTCTTTTTTAATATCTATGGTATTGGTATTGATATTTTAATACTGGAACGGGAGCACAAGAGGTTCGCACTTTAATTGTTCAACAAGTTTGTGTTAATGTAAACAAGTGTGAGTTCGTCGGAGAAGCCGAATAAGATTTTTACATCCACCATATTCCCGTCAAAATATTTATTTATTTTATATAGAATGTTAATTTTGCCGTTAACCAAATTTGCTCCCAATCACCATCGTCGTACCGGACCGTTCAGTTAATGATAATGTTGTTTTTATTTTTCACCAAATCTGCCTCGGCTGAAATCCAAAATTTACAGCGTTGGATCAGACTTTACTGACATTGATACGCGTTTTACACTATTTATTTTACGTAAATACATTGTGTTCATTATTGCTTTACATCATTTATAACTAAGATGGACAAGTTTGAAAATCTAGCGATGCACAAATACCACCAAATACCACATTTTACCACATACCAAAATTTTAATACTGGAAAGGGAGCTCAAAAAGTTCGCACTGTAATTGTCCAACCAGTTGCGGCCAGGTTTTAATAATTTTTGTGCAGTTTAGAAGAAGATAATTATGCTGAAGTGTTTGTTTATTCTGAAGATAAGTCAAAATCATCTACATACTGTTCTGTTTGTGAGTTGACTGCAGCAAAAGGAATGGTTCCATTGTGTTTTCAATTTTATCATAACATGATCAGCTAATTTGTAAACTTCGATTTCCCCGAAATTTATCTAAAGTTAATTTCGATTTCCTGGAATCGCTTATAGAACAACTGCGTCTTTGCCTAAAGAGTCTATTCAAGATTTTTCATCTCAGATATCAACCAAGGTATCCTCTTTGTCCAAATCATATTGAAGTACCCGGTCCTGACAACGAAGGTTAATTTCAACAAATTTGTTTATTTTGTGATTGAAAAAGTAGAGGATTCCTGTTTAATTGTATTATAATGTCGATTAGTCAACATCACCACTTTAGTCAACACTGCGTTTATTTAATCTACGTCCGGGCAACGCCGGGTACATTCAGCTAGTTATGTATAAAAAAAGTCGAAGTTATTCTTCGCTCTTGAGCTATATTTCCGGTATTAAAAATGCAATAGGAAAGATAGTAAGAAAGACTATTTCCATCACTTTTCACGTGAATTATACGTGGTGGTTTTTGTTCTCCGCTTACTATTAGATTTTCAAACTGCTCCATCTTAGTTATAAATAATGCAGAACAATAATGTACGCAATGTACGTAAAATAAATAGTGTAAATAAATCGTGTATAAGCATACAATACTTAAGCGTATGATGTCAGTTAAAATTTCGGATTTCGGCCGGAGCAGGTTTGGTGAAGAACAAATACACCACTATCATTAACTGAACGTAAAAATTAGCGTACGAAAATAAGTGAAGTCCGGTCCGAAAATCGATTGGGGAGAGTTTTGGTTAACGGCAAGAACAAATCGGGAATATTATATTAAAATAATTTATTTAATAGCGATAGAACTTTGAATACCGATGCGTCGCCTCGACCTTGGCGACGTTGAGTACCAGCGATCCAGACGCTGAAGCAGCACTTTTCACAATTATATGAGGTGTACGTGCCTAGTGCGTATAAAAACAATTTGGATAACAAAAGATATTAATTTGTATGTACCAAATAATACTCGCACAGGTGTACTCGTATGGCCCGTCATAATTTTCACAAAATCAATTTAAGAAATTAACATTCTAAAGTAAATAAATATTTTGACAGGAATGTAAAAAATCTTATTCGGTCTCTCCGACAAACTAACACTTGTTTACATTAACATGCATTCCTTCATGGACCTGTGACGAATTACAAACAAATATCGAAATTTCAAGTGTTCCATGTCAGTCTGAACTTATTACACAGTGATATTTTCACATTCAGGCGCCCTAAATTATTTTGACGTTGATTTATAAAGTTTCCCTGGAAGGAGAGTAGTCAGCAGGTGCCTCGTCAGGGGTGGCAGGGTTGGCAGTGCCACTCCAAGTTCAAATTTACTATCGAACACAAAGATAGTTCTGATTCAATTGCAGAATTTCGAATTTTTCAGATATTTTTACGAAACTCTAGCGCTTACACCGCCTTTATACCTCTTTAAAGTTAAAAACCATAGAGCTGTTTATACAAATGCACGCATGTTGAAAAGGTAGGGCTTGCCCCGTCAGCGTGTTGCAATTCAGAAATACGTTTATGTTTGCATCTCAACTGGAACAAATATTTATTGGAAGGTGGAAGAGAATCAAAATAGGTATCAGCATATTTAATATTCAGAATAACGACTATTAGTCGGAACAATATATTTTATGTGCAGATATTTATTAATATTTTATGATTTAATACGATAAGGCATTTATAAATAACACAACCAAATAGAAGATTTTGATTGAAAACGATTATTAATTTATGGTAGCCGAAGTAATTTAAGTGAGTTTGGCATAGCTTGCTATGTTTTGTAGCATTTTTGTAATTTTAAGTGATTAGGCTAATTTTGGGGCGGTAAGGGGTAGTTGGGGGTGATTTAAGGTAGCCGAAGTAATTTAGGTGAGTTTGGAATAGTTTGCTATGGTTTGTTGCATTTTTTGTAATTTTAAAGTGATTGGGCTTAGTTTGGGGTGGTAAGGGGTAGTTGGGGGTGATTTATGGTAGCCGAAGTAATTCAGGTGAGTTTGAGATAGTTTGCTATGGCTTGTAGCATTTTTCGTAATTTTAAAGTGATTGCGCTTATTTTGGGGTGGTAAGGGGTAGTTGGGTGTGATTTATGTTAGCCGAAGTAATTTAGGTGAGTTAGGCATAGTTTGCTAAGGTTTGTAGCATTTTTTGTAATTTTAAAGTGATTGGGATGAGTTAGGGGCGGTAAGGGGGTAGTTGGGGGTGATTTATGATAGCCGAAGTAATTTAAGTGAGTTTGGCATAGTTTGCTATGGTTTGTAGCATTTTTTGTAATTTTAAAGTGATTGGGTTTAGTTTGTGGTTGGTAAGGGGTAGTTGGGGGTGATTTATGGTAGCCGAAGTAATTTAGGTGAGTTTGGAATAGTTTGCTATGGTTTGTAGCATTTTTTGTAATTTTAAAGCGATTGGGCTTAGTTTGGGGTGGTAAGGGGTAGTTGGGGGTGATTTATGGTAGCCGAAGTAATTCAGGTGAGTTTGAGATAGTTTGCTATGGTTTGTAGCATTTTTCGTAATTTTAAAGTGATTGGGCTAATTTTAGGGTTGTAAGGGGTAGTTGGGGGTGATTTATGGTAGCCGAAATAATTTAGGTGAGTTAGGCATAATTTGCTATGATTTGTTGAATATTTTGTAATTTTAAAGTGATTGGGCTTATTTTGGGGTTGTAAGGGGTAGTTCGGGGTGATTTATGGTAGCCGAAGTAATTTAGGGGAGTTTGGCATAGTTTGCTACGGTTTGTAGAATTTTTTTGTAATTTTAAAGTGATTGAGCCTATTTTGGGGTGGTTAGGGGTAGTTGGGGGTGATTTATAAAAGCCAAAGTAATTTAAGTGAGTTTGGCATAGTTTGCTATGGTTTGTAGCATTTTTTGTAATTTTAAAGTGATTGGGATGAGTTAGGGGTGGTAAGGGGTAGTTGGGGGTGATTTATGTTAGCCGAAGTAATTTAAGTGTGTTTGGCATAGTTTGCTATGGTTTGTAGCATTTTTTGTAATTTTAAAGTGATTGGGCTTATTTTGGGGTAGTAAGGGGTAGTTGGGGGTGATTTATGGTAGCCGAAGTAATTTAGGTGAGTTAGGCATAGTTTGCTATGGTTTGTAGCATTTTTTGTAATTTTAAAGTGATTTGGATGAGTTAGGGGTGGTAAGGGGTAGTTGGGGGTGATTTATGATAGCCGAAGTAATTTAAGTAAGTTTGGCATAGTTTGCTATGGTTTGTAGCATTTTTTGTAATTTTAAAGTGATTGGGCTTATTTTGGGGTAGTAAGGGGTTGTTGGGGGTGATTTATGTTAGCCGAAGTAATTTAAGTGAGTTAGGCATAGTTTGCTATGGTTTGTAGCATTTTTTGTAATTTTAAAGTGATTGGGATGAGTTAGGGGTGGTAAGGGGTAGTTGGGAGTGATTTATGATAGCCGAAGTAATTTAAGTGAGTTTGGCATAGTTTGCTATGGTTTGTAGCATTTTTTGTAATTTTAAAGTGATTGGGCTTATTTTGGGGTAGTAAGGGGTTGTTGGGGGTGATTTATGTTAGCCGAAGTAATTTGGGTGAGTTAGGCATAGTTTGCTATGGTTTGTAGCATTTTTTGTAATTTTAAAGTGATTGGGATGAGTTAGGGGTGGTAAGGGGTAGTTGGGGGTGATTTATGATAGCCGAAGTAATTTAAGTGAGTTTGGCATAGTTTGCTATGGTTTGTAGCATTTTTTGTAATTTTAAAGTGATTGGGCTTATTTTGGGGTAGTAAGGGGTTGTTGGGGGTGATTTATGTTAGCCGAAGTAATTTAGGTGAGTTAGGCATAGTTTGCTATGGTTTGTAGCATTTTTTATAATTTTAAAGTAATTGGGCTTATTTTGGGGTGGTAAGGGGTAGTTGGGGGTGATTTTTGGTAGACGAAATAATATGTGTGAGTTCGAAATAGTCTGCTATGGTTTGTGTCATTTTGTTTTATTTTAAACTGATTGGAGTTACTTGGGGTTGCTAAGGGGTGGTAAGGGATGATTTAAAATAACGGATCTAGTTTATGTCAGTTTGGCATAGTTCGGGAATTTTTTGGGGTTGATTTGGTAAAGTTTGCAGTGGTAAGAGATATTTGAGGATGTTTAATGTTGACGGATTAAATTTGGAGTGGTTTGGTAATTATTAATTGAGTCACGGATCGACATTATAATTGAAATCAAAATTATAATTGAAATATCTGCGGCCTCGCTAGGTACGGCAAAAGTATGATCACGAAAGCAGAAACTCGACGTTGAAATTGTTTAGGTTAAATAAGTGCTTTTATTGTAAACCGGTCGCCCGTCGTCGAAGTTGTTTTGGCTAGATACGTGCTTCTAACATAAACACGGTCTCCGCGATCCGATCATTTTTTGTTTATTTTAGCCTGTTTTTATTTAATTACAAAGGAACCGGGCCGAATTTCGCAAAATCCCTTCTTAGTGTTCAGTTTCGGCACATGATACACCCGTGTCTAAAATTTCAAGTCTCCAGCCCTCACGGTTTGGGCTGTGGGTTGATTATGAATCAGTGTGTAGATGAATGAGTGAATGAATGAGTGTGTCAGTGAGGACACTTCGCTTTATATATATAGATTGGGCTTAGTTTGTTGCTGTAAAGTGTAGTTGGGGGTGATTTTTGATAGCCGAAGTAATTTAGGTGAGTTTGGCATAGTTTGCTATGGTTAGTAGCATTTTTTTGTAATTAAAAAGTGATTGGGTTTAGTTTGTTGTGGTAAGGGTTAGTTGGTGATGATTTATGGTAGCCGAAGTAATTTAGGTGAGTTTGGCATAGTTTGCTATGGTTACTAGCATTTTTTTGTAATTTAAAAGTGATTGGGTTTAGTTTGTTGTGGTAAGGGTTAGTTGGTGATGATTTAGAGTAGCCGAAGTAATTTAGGTGAGTCTGGCATAGTTTGTTATGATTTGTACACCTTTTTTTGTAATTTTAAGATGATATGGTTTGGTTTGTTGTGGTAAGGGATAGTTGGGGGTGATTTACGGTAGCCGAAGTAATTTAGGTGATTCTGGTTTAGTTTGTTATGATTTGTAGCATTTTTTTGTAATTTTATAGTGATTGGACTTAGTTTGTTGCTGTAAAGTGTAGTTGGGGGTGATTTTTGATAGCCGAAGTAATTTAGGTGAGTTTGGCATATTTTGCAAAGGTTAGCAGCATTTTTTTGTAATTTAAAAGTGATTGGGTTTAGTTTGTTGTGGTAAGGGTTAGTTGGTAATGATTTAGGGTAGCCCAAGTAATTTAGGTGAGTCTGGCATAATTTGTTATGATTTGTACACCTTTTTTTGTAATTTTAAGATGATATGGTTTGGTTTGTTGTGGTAAGGGATAGTTGGGGGTGATTTACGGTAGCCGAAGTAATTTAGGTGATTCTGGTATAGTTTGTTATGATTTTTAGCATTTTTTTGTAGTTTTAAAGTGATTGGGCTTAGTTTGTTGCTGTAAAGTGTAGTTGGGGGTGATTTTTGATAGCCGAAGTAATTTTGGAGAGTTTGGCATAGTTTGCTATGGTTAGTAGCATTTTTTTTGTAATTTAAAAGTGATTGGGTTTAGTTTGTTGTGGTAAGGGTTAGTTGGTGATGATTTATGGTAGCCGAAGTAATTTAGGTGAGTTTGGCATAGTTTGCTATGGTTACTAGCATTTTTTTGTAATTTAAAAGTGATTGGGTTTAGTTTGTTGTGGTAAGGGTTATTTGGTGATGATTTAGAGTAGCCGAAGTAATTTAGGTGAGTCTGGCATAGTTTGTTATTATTTGTACACCTTTTTTTGTAATTTTAAGATTATATGGTTTGGTTTGTTGTGGTAAGGGATAGTTGGGGGTGATTTACGATAGCCGAAGTAATTTAGGTGATTCTGGTAAAGTTTGTTATGATTTTTAGCATTTTTTTGTAATTTTAAAGTGATTGGGCTTAGTTTGTTGCTGTAAAGTGTAGTTGGGTGTGATTTTTGATAGCCGAAGTAATTTAGGTGAGCTTGGCATAATTTGCTATGGTTAGTTGCATTTTTTTGTAATTAAAAAGTGATTGGGTTTAGTTTGTTTTGGTAAGGGTTAGTTGGTGATGGTTTATGGTAGCCGAAGTAATTTAGGTGAGTTTGGCATAGTTTGCTATGGTTACTAGCATTTTTTGTAATTTAAATGTGATTGGGTTTAGTTTGTTGTGGTAAGGGTTAGTTGGTGATGATTTAGAGTAGCCGAAGTAATTTAGGTGAGTCTGGCATAGTTTGTTATGATTTGTACACCTTTTTTTGTAATTTTGAGATGATATGGTTTGGTTTGTTGTGGTAAGGGATAGTTGGGGGTGATTTACGATAGCCGAAGTAATTTAGGTGATTCTGGTAAAGTTTGTTATGATTTTTAACATTTTTTTGTAATTTTAAAGTGATTGGGCTTAGTTTGTTGCTGTAAAGTGTAGTTGGGTGTGATTTTTGATAGCCGAAGTAATTTAGGTGAGCTTGGCATAATTTGCTATGGTTAGTTGCATTTTTTTGTAATTAAAAAGTGATTGGGTTTAGTTTGTTTTGGTAAGGGTTAGTTGGTGATGATTTATGGTAGCCGAAGTAATTTAGGTGAGTTTGGCATAGTTTGCTATGGTTACTAGCATTTTTTGTAATTTAAAAGTGATTGGGTTTAGTTTGTTGTGGTAAGGGTTAGTTGGTGATGATTTAGAGTAGCCGAAGTAATATAGGTGAGTCTGGCATAGTTTGTTATGATTTGTACACCTTTTTTTGAAATTTTAAGATGATATGGTTTGGTTTGTTGTGGTAAGGGATAGTTGGGGGTGATTTACGGTAGCCGAAGTAATTTAGGTGATTCTGGTATAGTTTGTTATGATTTTAAGCATTTTTTTGAAATTTTATTGTGATTGGGCTTAGTTTGTTGCTGTAAAGTGTAGTTGGAGGTGATTTTTGATAGCCGAGGTAATTTAGGTGAGTTTGGCATAGTTTGCTATGGTTAGTAGCATTTTTTTGTAATTAAAAAGTGATTGGGTTTAGTTTGTTGTGGTAAGGGTTAGTTGGTGATGATTTAGAGTAGCCGAAGTAATTTAGGTGAGTCTGGCATAGTTTGTTATGATTTGTACACCTTTTTTTGTAATTTTAAGATAATATGGTTTGGTTTGTTGTGGTAAGGGATAGTTGGGGGTGATTTACGGTTGCCGAAGTAATTTAGGTGATTCTGGTATAGTTTGTTATGATTTGTAGCATTTTTAGTAATTTTATAGTGATTGGACTTAGTTTGTTGCTGTAAAGAGTAGTTGGGGGTGATTTTTGATAGCCGAAGTAATTTAGGTGAGTTTGGCATATTTTGCAAAGGTTAGTAGCATTTTTTTGTAATTTAAAAGTGATTGGGTTTAGTTTGTTGTGGTAAGGCTTTGTTGGTGATGATTTATGGTAGCCGAAGTAATTTAGGTGAGTTTGGCATAGTTTGCTATGGTTACTAGCAATTTTTTGTAATTTAAAAGTGATTGGGTTTAGTTGTTGTTATGATTTTTAGCATTTTTTGTAATTTTATTGTGATTGGGCTTAGTTTGTTGCTGTAAAGTGTAGTTGGGGGTGATTTTTATAGCCGAAGTAATTTAGGTGAGTTTGGCATAGTTTGCTATGGTTAGTAGCATTTTTTTGAAATTAAAAAGTGATTGGGTTTAGTTTGTTGTGGTAAAGGTTAGTTGGTGATGATTTATGGTAGCCGAAGTAATTTAGGTGAGTTTGGCATAGTTTGCTATGGTTGCTAGCATTTTTTTGTAATTTAAAAGTGATTGGGTTTAGTTTGTTGTGGTAAGGGTTAGTTGGTAATGATTTAGGGTAGCCCAAGTAATTTAGGTGAGTCTGGCATAATTTGTTATGATTTGTACACCTTTTTTTGTAATTTTAAGATGATATGGTTTGGTTTGTTGTGGTAAGGGATAGTTGGGGGTGATTTACGGTAGCCGAAGTAATTTAGGTGATTCTGGTATAGTTTGTTATGATTTGTAGCATTTTTAGTAATTTTATAGTGATTGGACTTAGTTTGTTGCTGTAAAGAGTAGGGGTGATTTTTGATAGCCGAAGTAATTTAGGTGAGTTTGGCATATTTTGCAAAGGTTAGTAGCATTTTTTTGTAATTTAAAAGTGATTGGGTTTAGTTTGTTGTGGTAAGGGTTCGTTGGTGATGATTTATGGTAGCCGAAGTAATTTAGGTGAGTTTGGCATAGTTTGCTATGGTTACTAGCAATTTTTTGTAATTTAAAAGTGATTGGGTTTAGTTGTTGTTATGATTTTTAGCATTTTTTTGTAATTTTATTGTGATTGGGCTTAGTTTGTTGCTGTAAAGTGTAGTTGGGGGTGATTTTTTATAGCCGAAGTAATTTAGGTGAGTTTGGCATAGTTTGCTATGGTTAGTAGCATTTTTTTGTAATTAAAAAGTGATTGGGTTTAGTTTGTTGTGGTAAAGGTTAGTTGGTGATGATTTATGGTAGCCGAAGTAATTTAGGTGAGTTTGGCATAGTTTGCTATGGTTACTACCATTTTTTTGTAATTTAAAAGTGATTGGGTTTAGTTTGTTGTGGTAAGGGTTAGTTGGTGATGATTTAGAGTAGCCGAAGTAATTTAGGTGAGTCTGGCATAGTTTGTTATGATTTGTACACCTTTTTTTGTAATTTTGAGATGATATGGTTTGGTTTGTTGTGGTAAGGGATAGTTGGGGGTGATTTACGGTAGCCGAAGTAATTTAGGTACTGGCATTTTTTTGTAATTTAAAATTGATTGGGTTTAGTTTGTTGTGGTAATGGTTAGTTGGTGATGATTTAGAGTAGCCGAAGTAATTTAGGTGAGTCTGGCATAGTTTGTTATGATTTGTACACCTTTTTTTGTAATTTTAAGATGATATGGTTTGGTTTGTTGTGGTAAGGGATAGTTGGGGGTGATTTACGTTAGCCGAAGTAATTTAGGTGATTCTGGTATAGTTTGTTATGATTTTTAGCATTTTCTTGTAATTTTAAAGTGATTGGGCTTAGTTTGTTACTGTAAAGTGTAGTTGAGGTGATTTTTGATAGCCGAAGTAATTTAGGTGAGTTTGGCATAGTTTGCTATGGTTAGTAGCATTTTTTTGTAATTTAAAAGTGATTGGGTTTAGTTTGTTGTGGTAAGGGTTAGTTGGTGATGATTTATGGTAGCCGAAGTAATTTAGGTGAGTTTGGCATAGTTTGCTATGGTTACTAGCATTTTTTTGTAATTTAAAAGTGATTGGGTTTAGCTTGTTGTGGTAAGGGTTAGTTGGTGATGATTTAGAGTAGCCGAAGTAATTTAGGTGAGTCTGGCATAGTTTGTTATGATTTGTACACCTTTTTTTGTAATTTTAAGATGATATGGTTTGGTTTGTTGTGGTAAGGGATAGTTGGGGGTGATTTACGGTAGCCGAAGTAATTTAGGTGATTCTGGTATAGTTTGTTATGATTTTTAGCATTTTTTTGTAATTTTAAAGTGATTGGGCTTAGTTTGTTGCTGTAAAGTGTAGTTGGGGGTGATTTTTGATAGCCGAAGTAATTTAGGTGAGTTTGGCATAATTTGCTATGGTTAGTAGCATTTTTTTGTAATTTAAAAGTGATTGGGTTTAATTTGTTGTGGTAAGGGTTAGTTGGTGATGATTTATGGTAGCCGAAGTAATTTAGGTGAGTTTGGCATAGTTTGCTATAGTTACTAGCATTTTTTTGTAATTTAAAAGTGATTGGGTTTAGTTTCTTGTGGTAAGGGTTAGTTGGTGATGATTTAGAGTAGCCGAAGTTATTTAGGTGAGTCTGGCATAGTTTGTTATGATTTGTACACCTGATTTTGTAATTTTAAGATGATATGGTTTGGTTTGTTGTGGTAAGGAATAGTTGGGGGTGATTTACGGTAGCCGAAGTAATTTAGGTGATTCTGGTATAGTTTGTTTTGATTTTTAGCATTTTTTTGTAATTTTACAGTGATTGGTCTTAGTTTGTTGCTGTAAAGTGTAGTTGGGGTTGATTTTTGATAGCCGAAGTAATTTAGGTGAGTTTGGCATAGTTTGCTATGGTTAGTAGCATTTTTTTGTAATTTAAAAGTGATTGGGTTTAGTTTGTTGTGGTAAGGGTTAGTTGGTGATGATTTATGGTAGCCGAAGTAATTTAGGTGAGTTTGGCATAGTTTGCTATCGTTACTAGCATTTTTTTGTAATTTAAAAGTGATTGGGTTTAGTTTGTTGTGGTAAGGGTTAGTTGGTGATGATTTAGAGTAGCCGAAGTAATTTATGTGAGTCTGGCATAGTTTGTTATGATTTGTACACCTTTTTTTGTAATTTTAAGATGATATGGTTTGGTTTGTTGTGGTAAGGGATAGTTGGGGGTGATTTACGGTAGCCGAAGTAATTTAGGTAATTCTGGTATAGTTTGTTATGATTTTTAGCATTTTTTTGTAATTTTAAAGTGATTGGGTTTAGTTTGTTGCTGTAAAGTGTAGTTGGGGGTGATTTTTGATAACCGAAGTAATTTAAGTGAGTTTGGCATAGTTTGCTATGGTTAGTAGCATTATTTAGTAATTTAAAAGTGATTGGGTTTAGTTTGTTGTGGTAAGGGTTAGTTGGTGATGATTTATGGTAGCCGAAGTAATTTAGGTGATTCTGGTATAGTTTGTTATGATTTTTTGAATTTATTAGTAACTTTAAAGTGATTGGGCTTAGTTTGTTGCTGTAAAGTGTAGTTGGGGGTGATTTTTGATAGCCGAAGTAATTTAGGTGAGTTTGGCATAGTTTGCTATGGTTAGTAGAATTTTTTTGTAATTTAAAAGAGATTGGGTTTAGTTTGTTGTGGTAAGGGTTAGTTGGTGATGATTTATGGTAGCCGAAGTAATTTAGGTGAGTTTGGCCTAGCTTGCTATGGTTAGTAGCATTTTTTTGTAATTTAAAAGTGATTGGGTTTAGTTTGTTGTGGTAAGGGTTAGTTGGTGATGATTTAGAGTAGCCGAAGTAATTTAGGTGAGTCTGGCATAGTTTGTTATGATTTGTACACCTTTTTTTGTAATTTTTAAGATGATATGGTTTGGTTTGTTGTGGTAAGGGATAGTTGGGGGTGATTTACGGTAGCCGAAGTTATCTATGTGATTCTAGTATAGTTTGTTACGATTTTTAACTTTTTTTTGTAATTTTAAAGTTATTGGGCTTAGTTTGTTGCTGTAAAGCGTAGTTGGGGGTGATTTTTGATAGCCGAAGTAATTTAGGTGAGTTTGGCATAGTTTGCTATGGTTAGTAGCATTTTTTTGTAATTTAAAAGTGATTGGGTTTAGTTTGTTGTGGTAAGGGTTAGTTGGTGATGATTTATGGTAGCCGAAGTAATTTAGGTGAGTTTGGCATAGTTTGCTATGGTTACTATCATTTTTTTGTAATTTAAAAGTGATTGGGTTTAGTTTGTTGTGGTAAGGGTTAGTTGGTGATGATTTAGAGTAGCCGATGTAATTTAGGTGAGTCTGGCATAGTTTGTTATGATTTGTACACCTTTTTTTGTAATTTTAAGATGATATGGTTTGGTTTGTTGTGGTAAGGGATAGTTGGGGGTGATTTACGGTAGCCGAAGTAATTTAGGTGATTCTGGTATACTTTGTTATAATTTTTAGCATTTTTTTGTAATTTTAAAGCGATTGGGCTTAGTTCGTTACTGTAAAGTGTAGTTGGGGGTGATTTTTGATAGCCGAAGTAATTTAAGTGTGTTTGGCATAGTTTGCTATGGTTAGTAGCATTTTTTTTTAATTTAAAAGTGATTGGGCTTAGTCTGTTGTGGTAAGGGTTAGTTGGTGATGATTTATGGTAGCCGAAGTAATTTAGGTGAGTTTGGCATAGTTTGCTATGGTTACTAGCATTTTTTTGTAATTTAAAAGTGATTGGGTTTAGTTTGTTGTGGTAAGGGTTAGTTGGTGATGATTTATGGTAGCCGAAGTAATTTAGGTGAGTTTGGCATAGTTTGCTATGGTTACTAGCATTTTTTTGTAACTTAAAAGTAATTGGGATTAGTTTGTTGTGGTAAGGGTTAGTTAGTGATGATTTAGAGTAGCCGAAGTAATTTAGGTGAGTCTGGCATAGTTTGTTATGATTTGAACACCTTTTTTTTGTAATTTCAAGATGATATGGTTTGGTTTGTTGTGGTAAGGAATAGTTGGGGGTGATTTACGGTGGCCGAATTCATTTAGGTGATTCTGGTATAGTTTGTTATGATTTTTAGCATTTTTTTGTAATTTTAAAGTGATTGGGCTTAGTTTGTTGCTGTAAAGTGTAGTTGGAGGTGCTTTTTGATAGCCGAAGTAATTTAGGTGAGTTTGGCATAGTTTGCTATGGTTACTAGCATTTTTTTGTAATTTAAAAGTGATTGGGTTTAGTTTGTTGTGGTAAGGGTTATATGGTGATGATTTATGGTAGCCGAAGTAATTTAGGTGAGTTTGGCATAGTTTGCTATGGTTACTAGCATTTTTTTGTAACTTAAAAGTGATTGGGTTTAGTTTGTTGTGGTAAGGGTTAGTTAGTGATGATTTAGAGTAGCCGAAGTAATTTAGGTGAGTCAGGCATAGTTTGTTATGATTTGTACACCTTTTTTTTGTAATTTTAAGATGATATGGTTTGGTTTGTTGTGGTAAGGAATAGTTGGGGGTGATTTACGGTGGCCGAAGTCATTTAGGTGATTCTGGTATAGTTTGTTATGATTTTTAGCATTTTTTTGTAATTTTAAAGTGATTGGGCTTAGTTTGTTGCTGTAAAGTGTAGTTGGAGGTGCTTTTGGATAGCCGAAGTAATTTAGCTGAGTTTGGCATAGTTTGCTATGGATAGTAGCATTTTTTTATAATTTAAAAGTGATTGGGTTTAGTTTGTTGTGGTAAGGGTTAGTTGGTGATGATTTATGGTAGCCGAAGTAATTTAGGTAAGTTTGGCATAGTTTGCTATGGTTACTAGCATTTTTTTGTAATTTAAAAGTGATTGGGTTTAGTTTGTTGTGGTAAGGGTTAGTTGGTGATGATTTAGAGTAGCCGAAGTAATTTAGGTGAGTTTGGCATAGTTTGTTATGATTTGTACACCTTTTTTTGTAATTTTAAGATGATATGGTTTGGTTTGTTGTGGTAAGGGATAGTTGGGGGTGATTTACGGTAGCCGAAGTAATTTAGGTGATTCTGGTATAGTTTGTTATGATTTTTAGCATTTTTTTGTAATTTTAATGTGATTGGGCTTAGTTTGTTGCTGTAAAGTGTAGTTGGGTGTGATTTTTGATAGCCGAAGTAATTTAGGTGAGTTTGGAATAGTTTGCTATGGTTAGTAGCATTTTTTTGTAATTTAAAAGTGATTGGGTTTAGTTTGTTGTGGTAAGGGTTAGTTGGTGATGATTTAGAGTAGCCGAAGTAATTTAGGTGAGTCTGGCATAGTTTGTTATGATTTGTACACCTTTTTTTGTAATTTTAAGATGATATGGTTTGGTTTGTTGTGGTAAGTGATAGTTGGGGGTGATTTACGGTAGCCGAAGTAATTTAGGTGATTCTGGTATAGTTTGTTATGATTTTTAGCATTTTTTTGTAATTTTAAAGTGATTGGGCTTAGTTTGTTGCTGTAAAGTGTAGTTGGGGATGATTTTTGATAGCCGAAGTAATTTAGGTGAGTTTGGCATAGTTTGCTATGGTTACTAGCATTTTTTTGTAATTTAAAAGTGATTGGGTTTAGTTTGTTGTGGTAAGGGTTAGTTTGTGATGATTTATGGTAGCCGAAGTAGTTTAGGTGAGTTTGGCATAGTTTGCTATGGTTACTAGCATTTTTTTGTAATTTAAAATTGATTGGGTTTAGTTGGTTGTGGTAAGGGTTAGTTGGTGATGATTTATGGTAGCCGAAGTAATTTAGGTGAGTTTGGCAGAGTTTGCTATGGTTACTAGCATTTTTTTGTAATTTAAAAGTGATTGGGTTTAGTTTGTTGTGGTAAGGGTTAGTTTGTGATGATTTATGGTAGCCGAAGTAGTTTAGGTGAGTTTGGCATAGTTTGCTATGGTTACTAGCATTTTTTTGTAATTTAAAATTGATTGGGTTTAGTTGGTTGTGGTAAGGGTTAGTTGGTGATGATTTATGGTAGCCGAAGTAATTTAGGTGAGTTTGGCAGAGTTTGCTATGGTTACTAGTATTTTTTTGTAATTTAAAAGTGATTGGGTTTAGTTTGTTGTGGTAAGGGTTAGTTGGTGATGATTTAGAGTAGCCGAAGTAATTTAGGTGAGTCTGGCATAGTTTGTTATGATTTGTACACTTTTTTTTGTAATTTTAATCTGATATGGTTTGGTTTGTTGTGGTAAGAGATAGTTGGGGGTGATTTACGGTAGCCGAAGTAATTTAGGTGATTCTGGTATAATTTGTTATGATTTTTAGCATTTTTTTGTAATTTTAAAGTGATTGGGCTTAGTTTCTTGCTGTAAAGTGTAGTTGGGGGTAATTTTTGATAGCCGAAGTAATTTAGGTGAGTTTGGCATAGTTTGCTATGGTTAGTAGCTTTTTTTTGTAATTTAAAAGTGTTTGGGTTTAGTTTGTTGTGGTAAGGGTTAGTTGGTGATGATTTAGGGTAGCCAAAGTAATTTAGGTGAGTTTGGCATAGTTTGCTATGGTTACTAGCATTTTTTTGTAATTTAAAAGTGATTGGGTTTAGTTTGTTGGGGTAAGGGTAAGTTGGTGATGATTTAGAGTAGCCAAAGTAATTTAGGTGAGTCTGGCATAGTTTGTTATGATTTGTACACCTTTTTTTGTAATTTTAAGATGATATGGTTTGGTTTGTTGTGGTAAGGGATAGTTGGGGGTGATTTACGGTAGCCGAAGTAATTTAGGTGATTCTGGTATAGTTTGTTATGATTTTTAGCATTTTTTTGTAATTTCAAAGTGATTGGGCTTAGTTTGTTGCTGTAAATTGTAGTTGGGGGTGATTTTTGATAGCCGAAGTAATTTAGGTGAGTTTGGCATAGTTTGCTATGGTTAGTAGCATTTTTTTGTAATTTAAAAGTGATTGGGTTTAGTTTGTTGTGGTAAGGGTTAGTTTGTGATGATTTATGGTAGCCGAAGTAATTTAGGTGAGTTTGGCATAGTTTGCAAAGGTTACTAGCATTTTTTTGTAATATAAAAGTGATTGGGTTTAGTTTGTTGTGGTAAGGGTTAGTTGGTGATGATTTATGGTAGCCGAAGTAATTTAGGTGAGTTTGGCATAGTTTGCTATGGTTAGTAGCATTTTTTTGTAATTTAAAAGTGATTGGGTTTAGTTTGTTGTGGTAAGGGTTAGTTTGTGATGATTTATGGTAGCCAAAGTAATTTAGGTGAGTTTGGCATAGTTTGCTATGGTTACTAGCATTTTTTTGTAATTTAAAAGTGATTGGGTTTAGTTTGTTGTGGTAAGGGTTAGTTTGTGATGATTTATGGTAGCCGAAGTAATTCAGGTGAGTTTGGCAGAGTTTGCAATGATTACTAGCATTTTTTTGTAATTTAAAAGTGATTGGGTTTAGTTTGTTGTGGTAAGGGTTAGTTGGTGATGATTTAGAGTAGCCGAAGTAATTTAGGTAAGTCTGGCATAGTTTGTTATGATTTGTACACCTTTGTTTGTGATTTTAAGATGATATCGTTTGGTTTGTTGTGGTAAGGGATAGTTGGGGGTGATTTACGGTAGCCGAAGTAATTTAGGTGATTCTGGTATAACTTGTTATGACTTTTAGCATTTTTTTGTAATTTTAAAATGATTGGGCTTAGTTTCTTGCTGTAAAGTGTAGTTGGGGGTGATTTTTGATAGCCAAAGTAATTTAGGTGAGTTTGGCATAGTTTGCTATTGTTAGTAGCATTTTTTTGTAATTTAAAAATGATTGGGTTTATTTTGTTGAGGTAAGGGTTAGTTATTGATGATTTATGGTAGCCGAAGTAATTTAGGTGAGTTTGGCATAGTTTGCTATGGTTACTAGCATTTTTTTGTAATTTAAAAGTGATTGGGTTTAGTTTGTTGTAGTAAGGATTAGTTGGTGATGATTTAGAGTAGCCGAAGTAATTTAGGTGAGTCTGGCATAATTTGTTATGATTTGTACACCTTTTTTTGTAATTTTAAGATGATATGGTTTGGTTTGTTGTGGTAAGGGATAGTTGGGGGTGATTTACGGTAGCCGAAGTAATTTAGGTGATTCTGGTATAGTTTGTTATGATTTTTAGCATTTTTTTGTAATTTTAAAGTGATTGGGCTTAGTTTGTTTCTGTAAAGTGTAGTTGGGGGTAATTTTTGATAGCCGAAGTAATTTAGGTGAGTTTGGCATAGTTTGCTATGGTTAGTAGCATTTTTTTGTAATTTAAAAGTGATTGGGTTTAGTTTGTTGTGGTAAGGGTTAGTTTGTGATGATTTATGATAGCCGAAGTAATTTAGGTGAGTTTGGCATAGTTTGCTATGGTTACTAGCATTTTTTTGTAATTTAAAAGTGATTGGGTTTAGTTGGTTGTGGTAAGGGTTAGTTGGTGATGATTTATGGTAGCCGAAGTAATTTAGGTGAGTTTGGCAGAGTTTGCTATGGTTACTAGTATTTTTTTGTAATTTAAAAGTGATTGGGTTTAGTTTGTTGTGGTAAGGGTTAGTTGGTGATGATTTATGGTAGCCGAAGTAATTTAGGTGAGTTTGGCATAGTTTGCTATGGTTAGTAGCATTTTTTTGTAATTTAAAAGTGTATTGGGTTTAGTTTGTTGTGGTAAGGGTTAGTTTGTGATGATTTATGGTAGAAGAAGTAATTTAGGTGAGTTTGGCATAGTTTGCTATGGTTACTAGCATTTTTTTGTAATTTAAAAGTGATTGGGTTTAGTTTGTTGTGGTAAGGGTTAGTTGGTGATGATTTATGGTAGCCGAAGTAATTCAGGTGAGTTTGGCAGAGTTTGCTATGGTTACTAGCATTTTTTTGTAATTTAAAAGTGATTGGGTTTAGTTTGTTGTGGTAAGGGTTAGTTGGTGATGATTTAGAGTAGCCGAAGTAATTTAGGTAAGTCTGGCATAGTTTGTTATGATTTGTACACCTTTGTTTGTGATTTTAAGATGATATCGTTTGGTTTGTTGTGGTAAGGGATAGTTGGGGGTGATTTACGGTAGCCGAAGTAATTTAGGTGATTCTGGTATAATTTGTTATGACTTTTAGCATTTTTTTGTAATTTTAAAATGATTGGGCTTAGTTTCTTGCTGTAAAGTGTAGTTGGGGGTGATTTTTGATAGCCAAAGTAATTTCGGTGAGTTTGGCATTGTATTGTATTGTATTGTATTGTAGGGGGGTCGTTTGGCTACTGAAGCCCTTCGTCACTGCGACCATTGTTGGTCTATTGTGAATAACCCTGCTTCCTATTGGAATCCCAGGGAGTCTAGCCCCCTGATGAAGTGGGCCAGATCCTTGGGAGTTGATTTACGTATCTGGGCGGCCGTGAGTGCAGCCGCACCCAGATGTTGTAACCTATTATGAGCGATGGTGTTGCACTCACAGAGAATGTGTTCGGCCGTTTCTACCGCCGATCTACAGAGTCGACATGTAGCGACTTCTGCTTTCCCCATTTTCTGGAGATGGTATCTGACTGGACCGTGTCCTGTCAGGAGGCCAGTTACTTGCCTCAGATCATTCTTTTCCAGTTTGAGAAGCATCTTAGTCTTCTTTGACGAATAGTGTATGAACTTTTTCGCCTGGCGTTGGCCTGGAGTATTTCTCCAGTAGGATTCTTTCTGTTCCTTTTCCCATTTATGGATGTCGGACATTCTCTGGGCTTTGGTTAGCCCGCAGAATGGTTCTGGTCCAATAAATGGAGCTGTCGCACCTTTCTTGGCGAGGGCGTCTGCCATTTCATTTCCTTCAATCCCCTCATGCCCTGGAATCCACAACAGAGAGATTCTGTTGCCCATCGCCAGTTGCTTCAGGGATTGTTTGCATTCCCAGACAGTCCTCTGTACACAGCGGTAGGCTCTCAGGGCCTTTAAGGCTGCTTGACTGTCTGACAGTATGTAGATATTTGCACCCTTTATGCGCCTTTCGAGGCATTTCCGAGCACAAACATCTATGGCACATATTTCGGCCTGATGAATCGAGGGGGTACTTCCTAAGGGTTGATGGATCCTGGTCTGCGGACCATAGACTCCTATTCCAGTCCCCTGCTGCGATTTTGACCCGTCTGTGTACCAGACGAGTGAGTTCTTTGGAAGTCGAGTCGTATCGAATGTTCCACATTGGCGGCCTAAAATGGCCACTTCGAATGGAACATCGAAGTCGAGTTCGGCTGTCATTACGTCCGTTGGTTGGTTCCAGGACTCTGCTCTTATCAGATTCATAATCCTGCAGTGACCAACCATGTCCCCTAGTTTTAGATTTTTTGTCTGTGTTGACCTCAAGGCACTCAGTGCTGCCTCCTTCCTCACATGTAGATGTAAAGGAAGAAGATCAAGCAGCGCCTCTAAGGCGGCCGTAGGGGTGGAGCGCATTGAGCCCGTCACGCCTAGACAAGCAAGCCTTTGCAATTTCTGCATTTTGCTTTGCGTTGTTGTTTCTTCAGTTTTTGGCCACCACAGCAGGGATGCATAGGTTAACACGGGTCTTACCACCGTCAGGTATGACCAGTAGATCATCTCCGGTTTGAGTCCCCAAGTTCTCCCAAAGAGCCTGCGGCAACACCAAAGTGCCGCTGTGCCTTTTGTAAGAGTTTTGTCAACATGCGTTTTCCAGTTGAGTTTCGCGTCTAGATTTACACCTAGATATTTGACCTCTCTGGAGAACTGCAGCTTTTTCCCGTGCAGAGTTGGAGCTGTTAAATTTAGCTTCCTTCTCTTCGTAAAGGGAACTAGAACAGTTTTGCTCGGATTAACATTGAGCTGTTCGTCCGAGCACCATCTTGAGATGATGTTTAGGGCATTTTGCGCTAGGCCAGAGATCGTGCCTTCGTGTTTGCCCCTGATGAGTACAACCAGGTCATCTGCGTAACCTTGGGTATAGATTCCCGAGTCATTGAGCTTGCTCAGTAGGTCGTCGACAACAATCGACCACAGTAGGGGCGATAGAACTCCGCCTTGCGGACACCCTTTTACTGTGGTGACCATCGTCTCCTCTCCACCGACGCTTGCCGTTATGACTCGGCTCCTCAGCATGGATTTTATCCATTCTACGGTTGAGGTTTCGACGCCTCTTAGTAAAGCAGCTCTTTCGATGGATTCATAGGAGGTATTGTCGAAGGCTCCCTCTACGTCAATGAATATTCCCAGAGCTACTTGTTTAGCCATCAGCGTCCTTTCAATGCCCTTGATGAGGCAATGTAGGGCGTCTACTGTGGATTTGCCTGCTTGATAAGCAAATTGATTATTATGAAGAGGAGTTTGCTTTAGGATAGCTCCTCTGATGTAGTTATCAATTATTTTCTCCATGGTTTTGAGGAGAAAGGAAGTGAGGCTTATGGGGCGGTAAGATTTAGCCTCTTTAGGAGGCCTTCTACCGCTTTTTGGTATGAATACCACTTTAGCCTCTCTCCAGGTCTCGGGTATATATCCGAGAATGTAGCTAGCTTTGAATATTCTCATTAAGCTGGGTATCAGGTAGTCTGTTCCCCTTTGGAGCAGGGCTGGAAAGATTCCGTCTCTGCCCGGCGATTTGAACGGCTTGAAGCTGTTGATCGCCCATTGTATTTTGTTAGCAGTAAACATTTTTCCTGCTAGGCTCTTGGTTTGCCGGGTTGGGCGTGTTATCGGCCCTTGAGTCACGTCTCTGATCTCTATGTCTGTTAGTTTGGCATATTTTGCTATTGTTAGTAGCATTTTTTTGTAATTTAAAAATGATTGGGTTTATTTTGTTGAGGTAAGGGTTAGTTGGTGATGATTTATGGTAGCCGAAGTAATTTAGGTGAGTTTGGCATAGTTTGCTATGGTTACTAGCATTTTTTGTAATTTAAAAGTGATTGGGTTTAGTTTGTTGTAGTAAGGGTTAGTTGGTGATGATTTAGAGTAGCCGAAGTAATTTAGGTGAGTCTGGCATAATTTGTTATGATTTGTACACCTTTTTTTGTAATTTTAAGATGATATGGTTTGGTTTGTTGTGGTAAGGGATAGTTGTGGGTGATTTACGGTAGCCGAAGTAATTTAGGTGATTCTGGTATAGTTTGTTATGATTTTTAGCATTTTTTTGTAATTTCAAAGTGATTGAGCTTAGTTTGTTGCTGTAAAGTGTAGTTGGGGGTGATTTTTGATAACCGAAGTAATTTAGGTGAGTTTGGCATAGTTTGCTATGGTTAGTAGCATTTTTTTGTAATTTAAAAGTGATTGGGTTTAGTTTGTTGTGGTAAGGGTTAGTTTGTGATGATTTATGGTAGCCGAAGTAATTTAGGTGAGCTTGGCAGAGTTTGCTATGGTTACTAAAATTTTTTTGTAATTTAAAAGTGATTGGGTTTAGTTTGTTGTGGTAAGTGTTAGTTGGTGAAGATTTAGAGTAGCCTGAGGGTTGAGATACCTACCGGGGGCGTCCCCAGGTGGTGGATAGGGGAACGGTGGATGCCTTTACGGGCTGAAACTAGTGGGAGTAAGTAGGGAAGCCTCAGGAGTAAAACCCTGCATGGTGGAACGAAAACAACCGCCGCCAACCATCTCCCACGTGTTTGTGCCGTGCGTGGCGTCCCGTGACGGAGGATGAAAGGATCCTGGTGGTTGAGTTGGGCCCAGGTACGCCTGGAGTCCCAGCAACACACCACTTTGGCCTGGATTTCTCCTAGACGGGCGGTCGGAACTAACCCACTCCGATCAACCGGCTGTGTCGTCCCGTCAGAGGGCCGATAGGGTGAGACTTCTGGAGGCAGAGGGGCGCGTGGGAGACTGCGAAGCTGGGCACCGGTGGCTCCGGTGTACAGCGACGCACAACCTCCTCTCTGCGTTGCTCGCCTCTGGGGTCTATATCCAAACAGTAGCCCTGACGTCCACATGGGCTTGCCATGTGGCGTCCCCGTATGGGACTCCGTGGTGGGTGGGGAGCTGGGAGGATGAAACCTCAAACTCAGGTATGGACAATACAAAAGCCAACCAAAAAACAGTGGCTGAGCGCCAACGCTCGCCACAACCACCAACAGTGGCAGAGCAGCCATGCTCGCCACAAAAAACATCCGTCTCCTCGCAGGAACGGAAAGAAGGCCGACGCAGAGGGAAGCGACTCTGTGGGGCGGAGGTCAAGAGGAGGAAGAAGGCAAAAATGCAGGCTGCTGCCCAAGCACAGCTGCCCTCTACCTCTGGCGGACCAAAACAAGCGCAGGTAGTGCCTCCCAAAGGTGTGCCGCCTCCGAAAAGGGGACAACATCCCCCCAAGGAGGCTAGGAACCCTAGTGGAGTGCCGCCGGCGTCGACAAAAACCAGGGGAGCAAACCCCCCCTCGAAAAAACGCAGCCGGTCGGATAATTCGTCGGAGGTGACGCCGAGACGTCACAAAAGGACCAGAACGGCCCCTCCACCGACCAGTTATAAAGAAGCAGCCACGAGCCACCTCAAAGTTGCAATAATAGATAGGAGCAACCCCCTCGGCAAAATAACCGCAGAGAGGGCCGCTCTTGTCAAACGAGCCATGACGGAGGCCCTCGACAAAACAATACTGTCGCCTTCGTCAAGCTCGCAAACTCCAACGTTCAAGTCGTGGACATACTCTGGTGAGATAATCAGGGTTGTCTGCGACAACGACAAAGGAATACAGTGGCTTAAGGCCACTGTAAACACCCTAAAGCCCTGGAAGGACGCGGAGCTTGCCGTCATCCGTTCGGACCAGCTTCCTAGGCTGACGAAGGCATCGCTCTGGATCCCTGAGGAGGAGGAAACTCCCCTCGCCGAGAAGGAGCTTGTCATCCGTCGCCTAGCGAGTCAGAACGTGGAGGTGACGGTGAGCAAATGGTGCGTCTTCCACCATGAGGCGAAGACCAACCCGCGAGGGCATCTCCTCGTCTTCGGCATCGGAGATGAGGACATGAAGACCCTAAGAGAGGAAGGCATGAAAATTTCTTATCTCTTCCGCCACCTCACCCTTAGGGTCAAAAAGGAAGAACCAGGAAAGGAGGAAGCAGCAACACACGAAGCTGCACCTCCAGACCTGGAAACAACAGCGGCCAAGGCAGCCTCCCCACAAGGGATGGAAACCGAGGCCACCAACTAAAAACAACCACCAGGCAGCCCAATGGGCACTGCAAATAAGGAGGTAAAAATAGTCCAGTGCAATCTGCACCATAGCAGGGCTGCAACGGCAACTTTATGCCGGCACCTGGACATGGATCAGAATGCACTGGCACTAATTCAGGAACCCTGGATAGTCAAATCCAAGATTTCAGGGTTATCAAAACTAACTGGACGTACTTTTAGCACGCCCACTACAGAGAAGCCGAGGACAGCGGTCTACGTCCCTCGGCATATAAAAACCGAACCACTCCAACACCTGTCAACATCTGACCTAACGGCCGTAAAGGTGGAATGGGTAGTGGCCGGCAAACCGACCGTTTTAGTCCTAGCTTCAGCGTACCTCCCAATAGACGCGACCATCCCACCACCAACAAGGGAACTGGAGGACCTGATAGCGTACTGTCACTCCCAGAAATGGGAAGTCATCGTGGGATGCGACGCAAACGCACACCACGTGACCTGGGGCAGTAAGGACAACAACGCAAGGGGTGAGTCTCTTTTCGATTACATAAGCGGAAACAGCCTCTGCATCACCAACAGAGGCTGCGTTCCGACATTTGTCAACGCTAAGAGTCAAACTGTAATAGATATAACGATCGCTACGGCGCACATATCGAGAACAATCCGCAACTGGCGCGTATCAGATTCGATTACGATGTCTGACCACCAATGGATAAAATTCGAAATCGACCTCACTAGGACACCCGCGAGATTGTTTAGGGACCCCCGAAGGACAGACAGAGATAAATATCTTAGTCAACTCCGGGAGGGACTTAAGCATACACAATGTCGCGCACCTAACAGCTGCGTCGAAATAGAACAATATGTCAAGGACATACAAAATAAGATTAAAAAAGCTTTTGAAACATCCTGCCCCCTGAGGACATCGGCTCAACCTGGAGAAGCTACCAAATGGTGGACCCAGGAATTGAGCGACCTCAAAATTAGAACTCGGGCAGCTTTCAACAAAGCCAAACGAAAGGGACCCGGCTCAGACTGGGACCAATACAAAACACTTCTAAGAGAGTTTAAAAAAACAGTCAGGAAAAGACAAAGAGCAGCGTGGAGAGCCTACTGCGAAGAGATCGAAAATCACTCGCAGGTGGCAAGACTTTATAAGATCCTCGCAAAAGATAAGGAGCACGACTTGGGTCTCCTAACCAAGGAGGATGGTACACGAACCACCGACCTACAAGAAAGCCTAGAGCTGCTTATGCAGACTCACTTCCCGGACTCGGTTCCAACCGAACGGGAAGAATGGCCAGATGAACCTGACACCAACCCTTCGGATCCGGAATGGGAATTTTCAGAACGAATTATTGGAGAAGATAGAATAAGATGGGCACTACAGAGCTTCTCCCCATTCAAATCACCAGGAAGCGACGGCATACATCCAGCACTACTCCAATGGGGCCTGGAAGAACTGCTGCCGCACCTGGTGGGACTGTTCAGGTCGTGCCTTGCACACCAGTACATCCCAAAAGACTGGAGAGAGGTAAAAGCCGTGCTCATCCCAAAAGCGGGGAGAATGGATTACACCACCCCCAAAGCATACCGGTCCATAAGCCTGACCTCGTTCTTACTAAAGACGATGGAAAGACTGTGCGAACGCCACCTGAGGGAAACAATTGCTGACACATTGCATCCCAACCAACAGGCATACACTCCAGGCAGATCCACCGACAGTGCCCTACACTTGGTCACCAGTCGGATTGAAAGATCGTTGGACAACAAAGAGTCCACCCTGGGTATATTTCTAGACATAGAAGGTGCATTTGATAAAACCACCTTCCAAAAGATTGATGCAGCCCTGACGGAAAGGAACGTACACCCCACCATCCGGGGCTGGATAGCAAACATGCTCTCAAACAGAGCAGTAAAAATCAGTGTGGGAGACAAGATGGTGAGATGTAAAGTCGCGAGAGGCTGTCCGCAGGGCGGAGTTTTATCTCCGCTGCTGTGGAACTTAGTTCTCGACAGTCTTTTGCGTCGACTCAACTCCCAAGGCTTCTACACCATTGCATACGCAGACGATTTAACAATCCTGCTTAGTGGTAAGTTCGAAAGCATCCTGTGCGACAGAGCACAGGAGGCGCTGAGAATAACTGAAAAATGGTGCAGAGAACACACTCTGTCTGCAAACCCCAGGAAGACAGAGATGGTTCTCTTCACGAAAAAAAGAAAGACGGAGAAGCTAAAAGCACCAAGCTTTCTAAACACAAAACTAAGCTTTGCGACCGAAGTGAAATACCTTGGAGTAACCTTTGATAGCAAGCTAACATGGAACCTTCACATCGACAGAAGGATAAAAAAGGCGTACATCTTCTACGAGCAGTGCCGCAGGACCGTGGGGAAAACCTGGGGAATGAAACCCAAGGTCCTGATGTGGGTATACACTGCAATTGTGAGACCGATGATTGCCTATGGTAGCGTCGTCTGGTGGCCAAAAAGTCAACAGACAACAGCCAAACACAAACTTAGCCGACCACAAAGAACCGCATGTCTGTGCATAACCGGCGCTATGCGGACAACACCGACACGAGCGATGGAAGTGATGTTGTGCTTGCCACCTCTTGATATCTATCTCGAGGAAACGGCACTGACAACGATGGCACGCCTCAAGAGTTTCGGTGTACAGTCCAGCGTAGGATGTGGCGAGATAAGGCGCCGACTGTGGGATGAGGCGGTCAAGAAGATACCTCAACTACAGGCAGGCACCAACGATATCTCCCCCCAGTTTGTCTTTAACAAACCCTACGCAATCGACATAAAACCAAACGAAACATCCGATGAAGAGACCATAAAGGTCTTCACGGATGGATCGAAAAAGAAAGAAGGAGCGGGCTGTGGAATATTTTCAAGAAGCCTGCGAATTCGAAGCAGCTGGACTATGGATAAATACGCCAGCGTAACGGATACCGAGCTGGCAGGTATATCCATAGCCGCAAAAGAAATTGCACGCAGACAGGCCAGCGGCAAAAAGATACGAATCTACACAGATAGTAGACAAGCACTACTGTCCCTTCAAAGATACAAAACTGTATCGAGGGCAGTATTAGAAACCCATAAAGCGCTCGCGGAGATCGCCACAGCGAACACAATTTCTGTTTGCTGGGTTAGAGGCCACGCGGAAAACATGGGTAACATAAAAGCTGACGAGTTGGCGGCGAGGGCAGCCAAAAGAAAGATCTTAGGCCCCTCAAATACGCTATCAACCTCAGCAAGAACAAAACTTATAAAGGAAAACACCCACTCTCAATTCAAAGAGAGATGGGATGACACAACCAGCTGTCGCCATGCCAAGGAATTACTAATGTATCCTAGCAAGGACGCAGCAAACAAATTTTTGACAATGACCAAGAAGAACCTGCGCCTCGCGACTGGCATTCTGACCGGGCACTGTCATTTAAGAAAACACCTTCACCAAATGAAGCTAGAACACACACCACTTTGTAGAGGATGTGAACAAGAAGACGAAACAGTGCAGCACGTACTTTGCGAATGCACTGCGCTTTCGTCCATCAGAGAATCCATACTTGGGGACAAATGGCCATCAATGGCCAACATAAGGGAGATCCCCCTGGGCACGGTGGTCAACTATTTCAACCAAATAGGATGGCTATCGACCCAGCTGGAGTGATCCCCTAACGGAGGCAGGACAAGGGGCCCGCTGGGGCCTAAGTCCAGTGGTCGCACAGACTACCCTCCACTAATTTACATACATACACATACATAGAGTAGCCGAAGTAATTTAGGTGAGTCTGGCATAGTTTGTTATGATTTGTACACCTTTTTTTGTAATTTTAATCTGATATGGTTTGGTTTGTTGTGGTAAGAGATAGTTGGGGGTGATTTACGGTAGCCGAAGTAATTTAGGTGATTCTGGTATAATTTGTTATGATTTTTAGCATTTTTTTGTAATTTTAAAGTGATTGGGCTTAGTTTCTTGCTGTAAAGTGTAGTTGGGGGTGATTTTTGATAGCCGAAGTAATTTAGGTGAGTTTGGCATAGTTTGCTATGGTTAATAGCATTTTTTTTGTAATTTAAAAGTGATTGGGTTTAGTTTGTGGTGGTAAGGGTTAGTTGGTGATGATTTATGGTAGCCGAAGTAATTTAGGTGAGTTTGGCATAGTTTGCTATGGTTACTAGCATTTTTTTGTAATTTAAAAGTGATTGGGTTTAGTTTGTTGGGGTAAGGGTAAGTTGGTGATTATTTAGAGTAGCCGAAGTAATTTAGGTGAGTCTGGCATAGTTTGTTATGATTTGTACACCTTTTTTTGTAATTTTAAGATGATATGGTTTGGTTTGTTGTGGTAAGGGATAGTTGGGGGTGATTTACGGTAGCCGAAGTAATTTAGGTGATTCTGGTATAGTTTGTTATGATTTTTAGCATTTTTTTGTAATTTCAAAGTGATTGGGCTTAGTTTGTTGCTGTAAATTGTAGTTGGGGGTGATTTTTGATAGCCGAAGTAATTTAGGTGAGTTTGGCATAGTTTGCTATGGTTAGTAGCATTTTTTTGTAATTTAAAAGTGATTGGGTTTAGTTTGTTGTGGTAAGGGTTAGTTTGTGATGATTTATGGTAGCCGAAGTAATTTAGGTGAGTTTGGCATAGTTTGCAAAGGTTACTAGCATTTTTTTGTAATATAAAAGTGATTGGGTTTAGTTTGTTGTAGTAAGGGTTAGTTGGTGATGATTTATGGTAGCCGAAGTAATTTAGGTGAGTTTGGCATAGTTTGCTATGGTTACTAGCATTTTTTTGTAATTTAAAAGTGATTGGGTTTAGTTTGTTGTGGTAAGGGTTAGTTGGTGATGATTTAGAGTAGCCGAAGTAATTTAGGTGAGTCTGGCATAGTTTGTTATGTTTTGTACCCCTTTTTTTGTAATTTTAAGATGATATGGTTTGGTTTGTTGTGGTAAGGGATAGTTGGGGGTGATTTACGGTAGCCGAAGTAATTTAGGTGATTCTGGTATAATTTGTTATGACTTTTAGCATTTTTTTGTAATTTTAAAATGATTGGGCTTAGTTTCTTGCTGTAAAGTGTAGTTGGGGGTGATCTTTGATAGCCAAAGTAATTTCGGTGAGTTTGGCATAGTTTGCTATTGTTAGTAGCATTTTTTGTAATTTAAACATGATTGGGTTTATTTTGTTGAGGTAAGGGTTAGTTGGTGATGATTTATGGTAGCCGAAGTAATTTAGGTGAGTTTGGCATAGTTTGCTATGGTTACTAGCATTTTTTGTAATTTAAAAGTGATTGGGTTTAGTTTGTTGTAGTAAGGGTTAGTTGGTGATGATTTAGAGTAGCCGAAGTAATTTAGGTGAGTCTGGCATAATTTGTTATGATTTGTACACCTTTTTTTGTAATTTTAAGATGATATGGTTTGGTTTGTTGTGGTAAGGGTTAGTTGTGGGTGATTTACCGTAGCCGAAGTAATTTAGGTGATTCTGGTATAGTTTGTTATGATTTTTAGCATTTTTTTGTAATTTCAAAGTGATTGAGCTTAGTTTGTTGCTGTAAAGTGTAGTTGGGGGTGATTTTTGATAGCCGAAGTAATTTAGGTGAGTTTGGCATAGTTTGCTATGGTTAGTAGCATTTTTTTGTAATTTAAAAGTGATTGGGTTTAGTTTGTTGTGGTAAGGGTTAGTTTGTGATGATTTATGGTAGCCGAAGTAATTTAGGTGAGTTTGGCAGAGTTTGCTATGGTTACTAGAATTTTTTTGTAATTTAAAAGTGATTGGGTATAGTTTGTTGTGGTAAGGGTTAGTTGGTGAAGATTTAGAGTAGCCGAAGTAAGTTAGGTGAGTCTGGCATAGTTTGTTATGATTTGTACACCTTTTTTTGTAATTTTAATCTGATATGGTTTGGTTTGTTGTGGTAAGAGATAGTTGGGGGTGATTTACGGTAGCCGAAGTAATTTAGGTGATTCTGGTATAATTTGTTATGATTTTTAGCATTTTTTTGTAATTTTAAAGTGATTGGGCTTAGTTTCTTGCTGTAAAGTGTAGTTGGGGGTCATTTTTGATAGCCGAAGTAATTTAGGTGAGTTTGGCATAGTTTGCTATGGTTAGTAGCATTTTTTTTGTAATTTAAAAGTGATTGGGTTTAGTTTGTTGTGGTAAGGGTTAGTTGGTGATGATTTATGGTAGCCGAAGTAATTTAGGTGAGTTTGGCATAGTTTGCTATGGTTACTAGCATTTTTTTGTAATTTAAAAGTGATTGGGTTTAGTTTGTTGGGGTAAGGGTAAGTTGGTGATTATTTAGAGTAGCCGAAGTAATTTAGGTGAGTCTGGCATAGTTTGTTATGATTTGTACACCTTTTTTTGTAATTTTAAGGTGATATGGTTTGGTTTGTTGTGGTAAGGGATAGTTGGGGGTGATTTACGGTAGCCGAAGTAATTTAGGTGATTCTGGTATAGTTTGTTATGATTTTTAGCATTTTTTTGTAATTTCAAAGTGATTGGGCTTAGTTTGTTGCTGTAAATTGTAGTTGGGGGTGATTTTTGATAGCCGAAGTAATTTAGGTGAGTTTGGCATAGTTTGCTATGGTTAGTAGCATTTTTTTGTAATTTAAAAGTGATTGGGTTTAGTTTGTAGTGGTAAGGGTTAGTTTGTGATGATTTATGGTAGCCGAAGTAATTTAGGTGAGTTTGGCATAGTTTGCAAAGGTTACTAGCATTTTTTTGTAATATAAAAGTGATTGGGTTTAGTTTGTTTTGGTAAGGGTTAGTTGGTGATGATTTATGGTAGCCGAAGTAATTTAGGTGCGTTTGGCATAGTTTGCTATGGTTACTAGCATTTTTTTGTAATTTAAAAGTGATTGGGTTTAGTTTGTTGTGGTAAGGGTTAGTTGGTGATGATTTAGAGTAGCCGAAGTAATTTAGGTGAGTCTGGCATAGTTTGTTATGATTTGTACACCTTTTTTTGTAATTTTAAGATGATATGGTTTGGTTTGTTGTGGTAAGGGATAGTTGGGGATGATTTACGGTAGCCGAAGTAATTTAGGTGATTCTGGTATAGTTTGTTATGATTTTTAGCATTTTTTTGTAATTTTAAAGTGATTGGGCTTAGTTTGTTGCTGTAAAGTGTAGTTGGGGGTGATTTTAGATAGCCGAAGTAATTTCGGTGAGTTTGGCATAGTTTGCTATGGTTAGTAGCATTTTTTTGTAATTTAAACGTGATTGGGTTTAGTTTGTTGTGGTAAGGGTTAGTCGGTGATGATTTATGGTAGCCGAAGTAATTTAGGTGAGTTTGGCATAGTTTGCTATGGTTACTAGCATTTTTTTGTAATTTAAAATTGATTGGGTTTAGTTTGTTGTGGTAAGGGTTAGTTGGTGATGATTTAGAGTAGCCGAAGTAATATAGGTGAGTCTGGCAAAGTTTGTTATAATTTGTACACCTTTTTTGTAATTTGAAGATGATATGGTTTTTTTTGTTGTGGTAAGGGATAGTTGGGGGTGATTTACGGTAGCCAAAGTAATTTAGGTGATTCTGGTAAAGTTTGTTATGATTTTTAGCATTTTTTTGTAATTTTAAAGTGATTGGGCTTAGTTTGTTGCTGTAAAGTGTAGTTGGGTGTGATTTTTGATAGCCGAAGTAATTTAGGTGAATTTGGCATAGTTTGCTATGGTTAGTAGCATTTTTTTGTTATTAAAAAGTGATTGGGTTTAGTTTGTTGTGGTAAGGGTTAGTTGGTGATGATTTATGGTAGCTGAAGTAATTTAGGTGAGTTTGGCATAGTTTGCAATGGTTACTAGCATTTTTTTGTAATTTAAAAGTGATTGGGCTTAGTTTCTTGCTGTAAAGTGTAGTTGGGGGTGATTTTTGATAGCCGAAGTAATTTAGGTGAGTTTGGCATAGTTTGCTATGGTTAGTATGTATGTAATGTATGTAAATTAGTGGAGGGTAGTCTGTACGACCACTGGACTTAGGCCCCAGCGGGCCCCTTGTCCTGCCTCCGTTAGGGGGTCACTCCTGCTGGGTCGATAGCCATCCTATTTGGTTGAAATAGTTGACCACCGAGCCCAGGGGGATCTCCCTTATGTTGGCCATTGATGGCCATTTGTCCTCAAGTATGGATTCTCTGATGGACGAAAGCGCAGTGCATTCGCAAAGTACGTGCTGCACTGTTTCGTCTTCTTGTTCACATCCTCTACAAAGTGGTGTGTGTTCTAGCTTCATTTGGTGAAGGTGTTTTCTTAAATGACAGTGCCCGGTCAGAATGCCTGTCGCGAGGCGCAGGTTCTTCTTGGTCATTGTCAAAAATTTGTTCGCTGCGTCCTTGCTGGGATACATTAGTAATTCCTTGGCATGGCGACAGCTGGTTGTGTCATCCCATCTCTCTTTGAATTGAGAGTGGGTGTTTTCCTTTATAAGTTTTGTTCTTGCTGAGGTTGATAGCGTATTTGAGGGGCCTAAGATCTTTCTTTTGGCTGCCCTCGCCGCCAACTCGTCAGCTTTTATGTTTCCCATGTTTTCCGCGTGACCTCTAACCCAGCAAACAGAAATTGTGTTCGCTGTGGCGATCTCCGCAAGCGATTTATGGGTTTCTAATACTGCCCTCGATACAGTTTTGTATCTTTGAAGGGACAGTAGTGCTTGTCTACTATCTGTGTAGATTCGTATCTTTTTGCCGCTGGCCTGTCTGCGTGCAATTTCTTTTGCGGCTATGGATATACCTGCCAGCTCGGTATCCGTTACGCTGGCGTATTTATCCATAGTCCAGCTGCTTCGAATTCGCAGGCTTCTTGAAAATATTCCACAGCCCGCTCCTTCTTTCTTTTTCGATCCATCCGTGAAGACCTTTATGGTCTCTTCATCAGATGTTTCGTTTGGTTTTATGTCGATTGCGTAGGGTTTGTTAAAGACAAACTGGGGGGAGATATCGTTGGTGCCTGCCTGTAGTTGAGGTATCTTCTTGACCGCCTCATCCCACAGACGGCGCCTTATCTCGCCACATCCTACGCTGGACTGTACACCGAGACTCTTGAGGCGTGCCATCGTTGTCAGTGCCGTTTCCTCGAGATAGATATCAAGAGGTGGCAAGCACAACATCACTTCCATCGCTCGTGTCGGTGTTGTCCGCATAGCGCCGGTTATGCACAGACATGCGGTTCTCTGTGGTCGGCTAAGTTTGTGTTTGGCTGTTGCCTGTTGACTTTTTGGCCACCAGACGACGCTACCATAGGCAATCATCGGTCTCACAATTGCAGTGTATACCCACATCAGGACCTTGGGTTTCATTCCCCAGGTTTTCCCCACGGTCCTGCGGCACTGCTCGTAGAAGATGTACGCCTTTTTTATCCTTCTGTCGATGTGAAGGTTCCATGTTAGCTTGCTATCAAAGGTTACTCCAAGGTATTTCACTTCGGTCGCAAAGCTTAGTTTTGTGTTTAGAAAGCTTGGTGCTTTTAGCTTCTCCGTCTTTCTTTTTTTCGTGAAGAGAACCATCTCTGTCTTCCTGGGGTTTGCAGACAGAGTGTGTTCTCTGCACCATTTTTCAGTTATTCTCAGCGCCTCCTGTGCTCTGTCGCACAGGATGCTTTCGAACTTACCACTAAGCAGGATTGTTAAATCGTCTGCGTATGCAATGGTGTAGAAGCCTTGGGAGTTGAGTCGACGCAAAAGACTGTCGAGAACCAAGTTCCACAGCAGCGGAGATAAAACTCCGCCCTGCGGACAGCCTCTCGCGACTTTACATCTCACCATCTTGTCTCCCACACTGATTTTTACTGCTCTGTTTGAGAGCATGTTTGCTATCCAGCCCCGGATGGTGGGGTGCACGTTCCTTTCCGTCAGGGCTGCATCAATCTTTTGGAATGTGGTTTTATCAAATGCACCTTCTATGTCTAGAAATATACCCAGGGTGGACTCTTTGTTGTCCAACGATCTTTCAATCCGACTGGTGACCAAGTGTAGGGCACTGTCGGTGGATCTGCCTGGAGTGTATGCCTGTTGGTTGGGATGCAATGTGTCAGCAATTGTTTCCCTCAGGTGGAGTTCGCACAGTCTTTCCATCGTCTTTAGTAAGAACGAGGTCAGGCTTATGGACCGGTATGCTTTGGGGGTGGTGTCATCCATTCTCCCCGCTTTTGGGATGAGCACGGCTTTTACCTCTCTCCAGTCTTTTGGGATGTACTGGTGTGCAAGGCACGACCTGAACAGTCCCACCAGGTGCGGCAGCAGTTCTTCCAGGCCCCACTGGAGTAGTGCTGGATGTATGCCGTCGCTTCTTGGTGATTTGAATGGGGAGAAGCTCTGTAGTGCCCATCTTATTCTATCTTCTCCAACAATTCGTTCTGAAAATTCCCATTCCGGATCCGAAGGGTTGGTGTCAGGTTCATCTGGCCATTCTTCCCGTTCGGTTGGAACCGAGTCCGGGAAGTGAGTCTGCATAAGCAGCTCTAGGCTTTCTTGTAGGTCGGTGGTTCGTGTACCATCCTCCTTGGTTAGGAGACCCAAGCCGTGCTCCTTATCTTTTGCGAGGATCTTATAAAGTCTTGCCACCTGCGAGTGATTTTTGATCTCTTCGCAGTAGGCTCTCCACGCTGCTCTTTGTCTTTTCCTGACTGTTTTTTTAAACTCTCTTAGAAGTATTTTGTATTGGTCCCAGTCTGAGCCGGGTCCCTTTCGTTTGGCTTTGTTGAAAGCTGCCCGAGTTCTAATTTTGAGGTCGCTCAATTCCTGGGTCCACCATTTGGTAGCTTCTCCAGGTTGAGCCGATGTCCTCAGGGGGTAGGATGTTTCAAAAGCTTTTTTAATCTTATTTTGTATGTCCTTGACATATTGTTCTATTTCGACGCAGCTGTTAGGTGCGCGACATTGTGTATGTTTAAGTCCCTCCCGGAGTTGACTGAGATATTTATCTCTGTCCGTCCTTCGGGGGTCCCTAAACAATCTCGCGGGTGTCCTAGTGAGGTCGATTTCGAATTTTATCCACTGGTGGTCAGACATCGTAATCGAATCTGATACGCGCCAGTTGCGGATTGTTCTCGATATGTGCGCCGTAGCGATCGTTATATCTATTACAGTTTGACTCTTAGCGTTGACAAATGTCGGAACGCAGCCTCTGTTGGTGATGCAGAGGCTGTTTCCGCTTATGTAATCGAAAAGAGACTCACCCCTTGCGTTGTTGTCCTTACTGCCCCAGGTCACGTGGTGTGCGTTTGCGTCGCATCCCACGATGACTTCCCATTTCTGGGAGTGACAGTACGCTATCAGGTCCTCCAGTTCCCTTGTTGGTGGTGGGATGGTCGCGTCTATTGGGAGGTACGCTGAAGCTAGGACTAAAACGGTCGGTTTGCCGGCCACTACCCATTCCACCTTTACGGCCGTTAGGTCAGATGTTGACAGGTGTTGGAGTGGTTCGGTTTTTATATGCCGAGGGACGTAGACCGCTGTCCTCGGCTTCTCTGTAGTGGGCGTGCTAAAAGTACGTCCAGTTAGTTTTGATAACCCTGAAATCTTGGATTTGACTATCCAGGGTTCCTGAATTAGTGCCAGTGCATTCTGATCCATGTCCAGGTGCCGGCATAAAGTTGCCGTTGCAGCCCTGCTATGGTGCAGATTGCACTGGACTATTTTTACCTCCTTATTTGCAGTGCCCATTGGGCTGCCTGGTGGTTGTTTTTAGTTGGTGGCCTCGGTTTCCATCCCTTGTGGGGAGGCTGCCTTGGCCGCTGTTGTTTCCAGGTCTGGAGGTGCAGCTTCGTGTGTTGCTGCTTCCTCCTTTCCTGGTTCTTCCTTTTTGACCCTAAGGGTGAAGTGGCGGAAGAGATAAGAAATTTTCATGCCTTCCTCATGGTGGAAGACGCACCATTTGCTCACCGTCACCTCCACGTTCTGACTCGCTAGGCGACGGATGACAAGCTCCTTCTTGGCGAGGGGAGTTTCCTCCTCCTCAGGGATCCAGAGCGATGCCTTCGTCAGCCTAGGAAGCTGGTCCGAACGGATGACGGCAAGCTCCGCGTCCTTCCAGGGCTTTAGGGTGTTTACAGTGGCCTTAAGCCACTGTATTCCTTTGTCGTTGTCGCAGACAACCCTGATTATCTCACCAGAGTATGTCCACGACTTGAACGTTGGAGTTTGCGAGCTAGACGAAGGCGACAGTATTGTTCTGTCGAGAGCCTCCGTTATGGTTCGTTTGACAAGAGCGGCCCTCTCTGCGGTTATTTTGCCGAGGGGGTTGCTCCTATCTATTATTGCAACTTTGAGGTGGCTCGTGGCTGCTTCTTTATAACTGGTCGGTGGAGGGGCCGTTCTGGTCCTTTTGTGACGTCTCGGCGTCACCTCCGACGAATTATCCGACCGGCTGCGTTTTTTCGAGGGGGGGTTTGCTCCCCTGTTTTTTGTTGACGCCGGCGGAACTCCACTAGGCTTCCTAGCCTCCTTGGGGGGACGTTGTCCCCTTTTCGGAGGCGGCACACCTTTGGGAGGCACTACCTGCGCTTGTTTTGGTCCGCCAGAGGTAGAGGGCAGCGGTGAAGGCTGTGCTTGGGCAGCAGCCTGCATTTGTGCCTTCTTCCTCCTCTTGACCTCCGCCCCACAGAGTCGCTTCCCTCTGCGTCGGCCTTCTTTCCATTCCTGCGAGGGAACAGATGTTTTTTGTGGCGAGCATGGCTGCTCTGCCACTGTTGGTAGTTGTGGCGAGCGTTGGCGCTCAGCCACTGGTTGTAGGTTGGCTTCTGTGGTTTCCATACCTGAGTTTTATGGTTTCATCCACCCAGCTCCCCACCCACCACGGAGTCCCACACGGGGACGCCACATGGCAAGTCCATTTGGACGTCAGTGCTACTGTTTGGATATAGACCCCAGAGGCGAGCAACGCAGAGAGGAGGTTGTGCGTCGCTGTACACCGGAGCCACCGGTGCCCAGCTTCGCAGTCTCCCACGCGCCCCTCTGCCTCCAGAAGTCTCACCCTATCGGCCCTCTGACGGGACGACACAGCCGGTTGATCGGAGTGGGTTAGTTCCGACCGCCCGTCTAGGAGAAATCCAGGCCAAAGTGGTGTGTTGCTGGGACTCCAGGCGTACCTGGGCCCAACTCAACCACCAGGATCCTTTCATCCTCCGTCACGGGACGCCACGCACGGCACAAACACGTGGGAGATGGTTGGCGGCGGTTGTTATCGTTCCACCATGCAGGGTTTTACTCCTGAGGCTTCCCTACTTACTCCCACTAGTTTCAGCCCGTAAAGGCATCCACCGTTCCCCTATCCACCACCTGGGGACGCCCCCGGTAGGTATCTCAACACTCAGGTTAGTTAGTAGTAGTTAGTTAGTAGCATTTTTTTTGTAATTTAAATGTGATTGGGTTTAGTTTGTTGTGGTAAGGGTTAGTTGGTGATGATTTGTGGTAGCCGAAGTAATTTAGGTGAGTTTGGCATAGTTTGTTATGGTTACTAGCATTTTTTTGTAATTTAAAAGTGATTGGGTTTAGTTTGTTGTGGTAAGGGTAAGTTGGTGATGATTTAGAGTAGCCGAAGTAATTTAGGTGAGTCTGGCATAGTTTGTTATGATTTGTACACCTTTTTTTGTAATTTTAAGATGATATGGTTTGGTTTGTTGTGGTAAGGGATAGTTGGGGGTGATTTACGGTAGCCGAAGTAATTTAGGTGATTCTGGTATAGTTTGTTATGATTTTTAGCATTTTTTTGTAATTTTAAAGTGATTGGGCTTAGTTTGTTGCTGTAAAGTGTAGTTGGGAGTTATTTTTGATAGCCAAAGTAATTTAGGTGAGTTTGGCATAGTTTGCTATGGTTAGTAGCATTTTTTTGTAATATAAAAATGATTGGGTTTAGTTTGTTGTGGTAAGGGTTAGTTGGTGATGATTTATGGTAGCCGAAGTAATTTAGGTGAGTTTGGCATAGTTTGCAATGGTTAATAGAATTTTTTTAGAATTTAAAAGTGATTGGGCTTAGTTTCTTGCTGTAAAGTGTAGTTGGGGATGATTTTTGATAGCCGAAGTACTTTAGGTGAGTTTGGCATAGTTTGCTATGGTTAGTAGCATTTTTTTTGTAATTTAAAAGTGATTGGGTTTAGTTTGTTGTGGTAAGGGTTAGTTGGTGATGATTTATGGTAGCCGAAGTAATTTAGGTGAGATTGGCATAGTTTGCTATGGTTACTTGCATTTTTTTGTAATATAAAAGTGATTGGGTTTAGTTTGTTGTGGTAAGGGTTAGTTGGTGATGATTTAGAGTAGCCGAAGTAATTTAGGTGAGTCTGGCATAATTTGTTATGATTTGTACACCTTTTTTTGTAATTTTAAGATGATAAGGTTTGGTTTGTTGTGGTAAGGGATAGCTGGGGGTGATTTACGGTAGCCGAAGTAATTTAGGTGATTCTGGTATAATTTGTTATGATTTTCAGCATTTTTTTGTAATTTTAAAGTGATTGGGCTTAGTTTCTTGCTGTAAAGTGTAGTTGGGGGTGATCTTTGATAGCCGCAGTAATTTAGGTGAGTTTGGCATAGTTTGCTATGGTTAGTAGCATTTTTTTGTAATTTAAAAGTGATTGGGTTTAGTTTGTTGTGGTAAGGGTTAGTTTGTGATGATTTATGATAGCCGAAGTAATTTAGGTGAGTTTGGCATAGTTTGCTATGGTTACTAGCATTTTTTTGTAATTTAAAAGTGATTGGGTTTAGTTTGTTGTGGTAAGGGTAAGTTGGTGATGATTTAGAGTAGCTGAAGTAATTTAGGTGAGTCTGGCATAGTTTGTTATGATTTGTACACCTTTTTTTGTAATTTTATGATGATATGGTTTGGTTTGTTTTGGTAAGGGATAGTTGGGGGTGATTTACGGTAGCCGAAGTAATTTAGGTGATTCTGATATAGTTTGTTATGATTTTTAGCATTTTTTTGTCATTTTAAAGTGATTAGGTTTAGTTTGTTGCTGTAAAGTGTAGTTGGGGGTTATTTTTGATAGCCAAAGTAATTTAGGTGAGTTTGGCATAGTTTGCTATGGTTACTAGCATTTTTTTGTAATTTAAAAGTGATTGGGTTTAGTTTGTTGTGGTAAGGGTAAGTTGGTGATGATTTAGAGTAGCTGAAGTAATTTAGGTGAGTCTGGCATAGTTTGTTATGATTTGTACACCTTTTTTTGTAATTTTATGATGATATGGTTTGGTTTGTTTTGGTAAGGGATAGTTGGGGGTGATTTACGGTAGCCGAAGTAATTTAGGTGATTCTGATATAGTTTGTTATGATTTTTAGCATTTTTTTGTCATTTTAAAGTGATTAGGTTTAGTTTGTTGCTGTAAAGTGTAGTTGGGGGTTATTTTTGATAGCCAAAGTAATTTAGGTGAGTTTGGCATAGTTTGCTATGTTTAGTAGCATTTTTTTTGTAATTTAAAAATGATTGGGTTTAGTTTGTTGTGGTAAGGGTTAGTTGGTGATGATTTATGGTAGCCGAAGTAATTTAGGTGAGTTTGGCATAGTTTGCTATAGTAACTAGCATTTTTTTGTAATTGAAAAGTGATTGGGTTTAGTTTGTTGTGGTAAGGGTTAGTTGGTGATGATTTAGAGTAGCCGAAGTAATATAGGTGAGTCTGGCAAAGTTTGTTATGATTTGTACACCTTTTTTTGTAATTTGAAAATGATATGGTTTTGTTTGTTGTGGTAAGGAATAGTTGGGGGTGATTTACGGTAGCCGAAGTAATTTAGGTGATTCTGGTAAAGTTTGTTATGATTTTTAGCATTTTTTTGTAATTTTAAAGTGATTGGGCTTAGTTTGTTGCTGTAAAGTGTAGTTGGGTGTGATATTTGATAGCCGAAGTAATTTAGGTGAGTTTGACATAGTTTGCTATGGTTAGTAGCATTTTTTTGTTATTAAAAAGTGATTGGGTTTAGTTTGTTGTGGTAAGGGTTAGTTGGTGATGATTTATGGTAGCCGAAGTAATTTAGGTGAGTTTGGCATAGTTTGCAATGGTTACTAGCATTTTTTTGTAATTTAAAAGTGATTGGGTTTAGTTTGTTGTGGTAAGGGTTAGTTGGTGATGATTTAGAGTAGCCGAAGTAATTTAGGTGAGTCTGGCAAAGTTTGTTATGATTTGTACACCTTTTTTTGTAATTTTAAAACGATATGGTTTGGTTTGTTGTGGTAAGGGATAGTTGGGGGTGATTTACGGTAGCCGAAGTAATTTAGGTGATTCTGGTAAAGTTTGTTATGATTTTTAGCATTTTTTTGTAATTTTAAAGTGATTTGGCTTAGTTTGTTGCTGTAAAGTGTAGTTGGGTGTGATTTTTGATAGCCGAATTAATTTAGGTGAGTTTGGCATAGTTTGCTATGGTTAGTAGCATTTTTTTGTTATTAAAAAGTGATTGGGTTTAGTTTGTTGTGGTAAGGGTTAGTTGGTGATGATTTATGGTAGCCGAAGTAATTTAGGAGAGTTTGGCATAGTTTGCAATGGTTAATAGCATTTTTTTGGAATTTAAAAGTGATTGGGCTTAGTTTCTTGCTGTAAAGTGTAGTTGGGGATGATTTTTGATAGCCGAAGTAATTTAGGTGAGTTTGGCATAGTTTGCTATGGTTAGTAGCATTTTTTTTGTAATTTAAAAGTGATTGGGTTTAGTTTGTTGTGGTAAGGGTTAGTTGGTGATGATTTATGGTAGCCGAAGTAATTTAGGTGAGTTTGGCATAGTTTGCTATGGTTACTAGCATTTTTTTGTAATTTAAAAGTGATTGGGTTTAGTTTGTTGTGGTAAGGGTAAGTTGGTGATGATTTAGAGTAGCTGAAGTAATTTAGGTGAGTCTGGCATAGTTTGTTATGATTTGTACACCTTTTTTTGTAATTTTATGATGATATGGTTTGGTTTGTTGTGGTAAGGGATAGTTGGGGGTGATTTACGGTAGCCGAAGTAATTTAGGTGATTCTGATATAGTTTGTTATGATTTTTAGCATTTTGTTGTCATTTTAAAGTGATTGGGCTTAGTTTCTTGCTGTAAAGTGTAGTTGGGTGTGATTTTTGATAGCCGAAGTAATTTAGGTGAGTTTGGCATAGTTTGCTATGGTTAGTAGCATTTTTTTTGTAATTTAAATGTGATTGGGTTTAGTTTGTTGTGGTAAGGGTTAGTTGGTGATGATTTGTGGTAGCCGAAGTAATTTAGGTGAGTTTGGCATAGTTTGCTATGGTTACTAGCATTTTTTTGTAATTTAAAAGTAATTGGGTTTAGTTTGTTGTGGTAAGAGTTAGTTGGTGATGATTTATGGTAGCCGAAGTAGTTTAGGTAAGTTTGGCAAAGTTTGCTATGGTTACTAGCATTTTTTTGTAATTTAAAAGTGATTGGGTTTAGTTTGTTGTGGTAAGGGTTAGTTGGTGATGATTTAGAGTAGCCGAAGTAATTTAGGTGAGTCTGGCATAGTTTGTTATGATTTGTACACTTTTTTTTGTAATTTTAAGATGATATGGTTTGGTTTGTTGTGGTAAGGGATAGTTGGGGATGATTTACGGTAGCCGAAGTAATTTAGGTGATTCTGGTATAGTTTGTTATGATTTTTAGCATTTTTTTGTAATTTCAAAGTGATTGGGCTTAGTTTGTTGCTGTAAATTGTAGTGGGGGGTGATTTTTGATAGCCGAAGTAATTTAGGTGAGTTTGGCATAGTTTGCTATGGTTAGTAGCATTTTTTTGTTATTAAAAAGTGATTGGGTTTAGTTTGTTGTGGTAAGGGTTAGTTGGTGACGATTTATGGTAGCCGAAGTAATTTAGGTGAGTTTGGCATAGTTTGCAATGGTTACTAGCATTTTTTTGTAATTTAAAAGTGATTGGGTTTAGTTTGTTGTGGTAAGGGTTAGTTGGTGATGATTTAGAGTAGCCGAAGTAATTTAGGTAAGTCTGGCAAAGTTTGTTATGATTTGTACACCTTTTTTTGTAATTTTAAGACGATATGGTTTGGTTTGTTGTGGTAAGGGATAGTTGGGGGTGATATACGTTAGCCGAAGTAATTTAGGTGATTCTGGTAAAGTTTGTTATGATTTTTAGCATTTTTTTGTAATTTTAAAGTGATTTGGCTTAGTTTGTTGCTGTAAAGTGTAGTTGGGTGTGATTTTTGATAGCCGAATTAATTTAGGTGAGTTTGGCATAGTTTGCTATGGTTAGTAGCATTTTTTTGTTATTAAAAAGTGATTGGGTTTAGTTTGTTGTGGTAAGGGTTAGTTGGTGATGATTTATGGTAGCCGAAGTAATTTAGGAGAGTTTGGCATAGTTTGCAATGGTTAATAGCATTTTTTTGGAATTTAAAAGTAATTGGGCTTAGTTTCTTGCTGTAAAGTGTAGTTGGGGATAATTTTTGATAGCCGAAGTAATTTAGGTGAGTTTGGCATAGTTTGCTATGGTTAGTAGCATTTTTTTTGTAATTTAAAAGTGATTGGGTTTAGTTTGTTGTGGTAAGGGTTAGTTGGTGATGATTTATGGTAGCCGAAGTAATTTAGGTGAGTTTGGCATAGTTTGCTATGGTTACTAGCATTTTTTTGTAATTTAAAAGTGATTGGGTTTAGTTTGTTGTGGTAAGGGTAAGTTGGTGATGATTTAGAGTAGCTGAAGTAATTTAGGTGATTCTGGCATAGTTTGTTATGATTTGTACACCTTTTTTTGTAATTTTATGATGATATGGTTTGGTTTGTTGTGGTAAGGGATAGTTGGGGGTGATTTACGGTAGCCGAAGTAATTTAGGTGATTCTGGTATAATTTGTTATGATTTTTAGCATTTTTTTGTAATTTTAAAGTGATTGGGCTTAGTTTCTTGCTGTAAAGTGTAGTTGGGGGTGATCTTTGATAGCCGCAGTAATTTAGGTGAGTTTGGCATAGTTTGCTATGGTTAGTAGCATTTTTTTGTAATTTAAAAGTGATTGGGTTTAGTTTGTTGTGGTAAGGGTTAGTTGGTGATGATTTATGGTAGCCGAAGTAATTTAGGTAAGTTTGGCAAAGTTTGCTATGGTTACTAGCATTTTTTTGTAATTTAAAAGTGATTGGGTTTAGTTTGTTGTGGTAAGGGTTAGTTGGTGATGATTTAGAGTAGCCGAAGTAATTTAGGTGAGTCTTGCATAGTTTGTTATGATTTGTACACCTTTTTTTGTAATTTTAAGATGATATGGTTTGGTTTGTTGTGGTAAGGGATAGTTGGGGATGATTTACGGTAGCCGAAGTAATTTAGGTGATTCTGGTATAGTTTGTTATGATTTTTAGCATTTTTTTGTAATTTTAAAGTGATTGGGCTTAGCTTGTTGCTGTAAAGTGTAGTTCGGGGTGATTTTTGATAGCCGAAGTAATTTAGGTGAGTTTGGCATAGTTTGCTATGGTTAGTAGCATTTTTTTGTAATTTAAACGTGATTGGGTTTAGTTTGTTGTGGTAAGGGTTAGTTGGTGATGATTTATGGTAGCCGAAGTAATTTAGGTGAGTTTGGCATAGTTTGCAATGGTTACTAGCATTTTTTTGTAATTTAAAAGTGATTGGGTTTAGTTTGTTGTGGTAAGGGTTAGTTGGTGATGATTTAGAGTAGCCGAAGTAATTTAGGTGAGTCTGGCAAAGTTTGTTATGATTTGTACACCTTTTTTTGTAATTTTAAAACGATATGGTTTGGTTTGTTGTGGTAAGGGATAGTTGGGGGTGATTTACGGTAGCCGAAGTAATTTAGGTGATTCTGGTAAAGTTTGTTATGATTTTTAGCATTTTTTTGTAATTTTAAAGTGATTTGGCTTAGTTTGTTGCTGTAAAGTGTAGTTGGGTGTGATTTTTGATAGCCGAATTAATTTAGGTGAGTTTGGCATAGTTTGCTATGGTTAGTAGCATTTTTTTGTTATTAAAAAGTGATTGGGTTTAGTTTGTTGTGGTAAGGGTTAGTTGGTGATGATTTATGGTAGCCGAAGTAATTTAGGAGAGTTTGGCATAGTTTGCAATGGTTAATAGCATTTTTTTGGAATTTAAAAGTGATTGGGCTTAGTTTCTTGCTGTAAAGTGTAGTTGGGGATGATTTTTGATAGCCGAAGTAATTTAGGTGAGTTTGGCATAGTTTGCTATGGTTAGTAGCATTTTTTTTGTAATTTAAAAGTGATTGGGTTTAGTTTGTTGTGGTAAGGGTTAGTTGGTGATGATTTATGGTAGCCGAAGTAATTTAGGTGAGTTTGGCATAGTTTGCTATGGTTACTAGCATTTTTTTGTAATTTAAAAGTGATTGGGTTTAGTTTGTTGTGGTAAGGGTAAGTTGGTGATGATTTAGAGTAGCTGAAGTAATTTAGGTGAGTCTGGCATAGTTTGTTATGATTTGTACACCTTTTTTTGTAATTTTATGATGATATGGTTTGGTTTGTTGTGGTAAGGGATAGTTGGGGGTGATTTACGGTAGCCGAAGTAATTTAGGTGATTCTGATATAGTTTGTTATGATTTTTAGCATTTTTTTGTCATTTTAAAGTGATTGGGCTTAGTTTCTTGCTGTAAAGTGTAGTTGGGTGTGATTTTTGATAGCCGAAGTAATTTAGGTGAGTTTGGCATAGTTTGCTATGGTTAGTAGCATTTTTTTTGTAATTTAAATGTGATTGGGTTTAGTTTGTTGTGGTAAGGGTTAGTTGGTGATGATTTGTGGTAGCCGAAGTAATTTAGGTGAGTTTGGCATAGTTTGCTATGGTTACTAGCATTTTTTTGTAATTTAAAAGTGATTGGGTTTAGTTTGTTGTGGTAAGAGTTAGTTGGTGATGATTTATGGTAGCCGAAGTAGTTTAGGTAAGTTTGGCAAAGTTTGCTATGGTTACTAGCATTTTTTTGTAATTTAAAAGTGATTGGGTTTAGTTTGTTGTGGTAAGGGTTAGTTGGTGATGATTTAGAGTAGCCGAAGTAATTTAGGTGAGTCTGGCATAGTTTGTCACTTTTTTTTGTAATTTTAAGATGATATGGTTTGGTTTGTTGTGGTAAGGGATAGTTGGGGATGATTTACGGTAGCCGAAGTAATTTAGGTGATTCTGGTATAGTTTGTTATGATTTTTAGCATTTTTTTGTAATTTCAAAGTGATTGGGCTTAGTTTGTTGCTGTAAATTGTAGTGGGGGGTGATTTTTGATAGCCGAAGTAATTTAGGTGAGTTTGGCATAGTTTGCTATGGTTAGTAGCATTTTTTTGTTATTAAAAAGTGATTGGGTTTAGTTTGTTGTGGTAAGGGTTAGTTGGTGACGATTTATGGTAGCCGAAGTAATTTAGGTGAGTTTGGCATAGTTTGCAATGGTTACTAGCATTTTTTTGTAATTTAAAAGTGATTGGGTTTAGTTTGTTGTGGTAAGGGTTAGTTGGTGATGATTTAGAGTAGCCGAAGTAATTTAGGTAAGTCTGGCAAAGTTTGTTATGATTTGTACACCTTTTTTTGTAATTTTAAGACGATATGGTTTGGTTTGTTGTGGTAAGGGATAGTTGGGGGTGATATACGTTAGCCGAAGTAATTTAGGTGATTCTGGTAAAGTTTGTTATGATTTTTAGCATTTTTTTGTAATTTTAAAGTGATTTGGCTTAGTTTGTTGCTGTAAAGTGTAGTTGGGTGTGATTTTTGATAGCCGAATTAATTTAGGTGAGTTTGGCATAGTTTGCTATGGTTAGTAGCATTTTTTTGTTATTAAAAAGTGATTGGGTTTAGTTTGTTGTGGTAAGGGTTAGTTGGTGATGATTTATGGTAGCCGAAGTAATTTAGGAGAGTTTGGCATAGTTTGCAATGGTTAATAGCATTTTTTTGGAATTTAAAAGTGATTGGGCTTAGTTTCTTGCTGTAAAGTGTAGTTGGGGATAATTTTTGATAGCCGAAGTAATTTAGGTGAGTTTGGCATAGTTTGCTATGGTTAGTAGCATTTTTTTTGTAATTTAAAAGTGATTGGGTTTAGTTTGTTGTGGTAAGGGTTAGTTGGTGATGATTTATGGTAGCCGAAGTAATTTAGGTGAGTTTGGCATAGTTTGCTATGGTTACTAGCATTTTTTTGTAATTTAAAAGTGATTGGGTTTAGTTTGTTGTGGTAAGGGTAAGTTGGTGATGATTTAGAGTAGCTGAAGTAATTTAGGTGAGTCTGGCATAGTTTGTTATGATTTGTACACCTTTTTTTGTAATTTTATGATGATATGGTTTGGTTTGTTGTGGTAAGGGATAGTTGGGGGTGATTTACGGTAGCCGAAGTAATTTAGGTGATTCTGGTATAATTTGTTATGATTTTTAGCATTTTTTTGTAATTTTAAAGTGATTGGGCTTAGTTTCTTGCTGTAAAGTGTAGTTGGGGGTGATCTTTGATAGCCGCAGTAATTTAGGTGAGTTTGGCATAGTTTGCTATGGTTAGTAGCATTTTTTTGTAATTTAAAAGTGATTGGGTTTAGTTTGTTGTGGTAAGGGTTAGTTGGTGATGATTTATGGTAGCCGAAGTAATTTAGGTAAGTTTGGCAAAGTTTGCTATGGTTACTAGCATTTTTTTGTAATTTAAAAGTGATTGGGTTTAGTTTGTTGTGGTAAGGGTTAGTTGGTGATGATTTAGAGTAGCCGAAGTAATTTAGGTGAGTCTTGCATAGTTTGTTATGATTTGTACACCTTTTTTTGTAATTTTAAGATGATATGGTTTGGTTTGTTGTGGTAAGGGATAGTTGGGGATGATTTACGGTAGCCGAAGTAATTTAGGTGATTCTGGTATAGTTTGTTATGATTTTTAGCATTTTTTTGTAATTTTAAAGTGATTGGGCTTAGCTTGTTGCTGTAAAGTGTAGTTCGGGGTGATTTTTGATAGCCGAAGTAATTTAGGTGAGTTTGGCATAGTTTGCTATGGTTAGTAGCATTTTTTTGTAATTTAAACGTGATTGGGTTTAGTTTGTTGTGGTAAGGGTTAGTTGGTGATGATTTATGGTAGCCGAAGTAATTTAGGTGAGTTTGGCATAGTTTGCTATGGTTACTAGCATTTTTTTGTAATTTAAAAGTGATTGGGTTTAGTTTGTTGTGGTAAGGGTTAGTTGGTGATGATTTAGAGTAGCCGAAGTAATATAGGTGAGTCTGGCAAAGTTTGTTATGATTTGTACACCTTTTTTTGTAATTTGAAGATGATATGGTTTGGTTTGTTGTGGTAAGGGATAGTTGGGGGTGATTTACGGTAGCCGAAGTAATTTAGGTGATTCTGGTAAAGTTTGTTATGATTTTTAGCATTTTTTTGTAATTTTAAAGTGATTGGGCTTAGTTTGTTGCTGTAAAGTGTAGTTGGGTGTGATTTTTGATAGCCGAAGTAATTTAGGTGAGTTTGGCATAGTTTGCTATGGTTAGTAGCATTTTTTTTGTAATTTAAAAGTGATTGGGTTTAGTTTGTTGTGGTAAGGGCTAGTTGGTGATGATTTATAGTAGCCGAAGTAATTTAGGTGAGTTTGGCATAGTTTGCTATGGTTACTAGCATTTTTTTGTAATTTAAAAGTGATTGGGTTTAGTTTGTTGTGGTAAGGGTAAGTTGGTGATGATTTAGAGTAGCTGAAGTAATTTAGGTGAGTCTGGCATAGTTTGTTATGATTTGTACACCTTTTTTTGAAATTTTATGATGATATGGTTTGGTTTGTTGTGGTAAGGGATAGTTGGGGGTGATTTACGGTAGCCGAAGTAATTTAGGTGATTCTGATATAGTTTGTTATGATTTTTAGCATTTTTTTGTCATTTTAAAGTGATTGGGATTAGTTTGTTGCTGTAAAGTGTAGTTGGGGGTTATTTTTGATAGCCAAAGTAATTTAGGTGAGTTTGGCATAGTTTGCTATGGTTAGTAGCATTTTTTTGTAATTTAAAAATGATTGGGTTTAGTTTGTTGTGGTAAGGGTTAGTTGGTGATGATTTATGGTAGCCGAAGTAATTTAGGTGAGTTTGGCATAGTTTGCTATGGTAACTAGCATTTTTTTGTAATTGAAAAGTGATTGGGTTTAGTTTGTTGTGGTAAGGGTTAGTTGGTGATGATTTAGAGTAGCCGAAGTAATATAGGTGAGTCTGGCAAAGTTTGTTAAAATTTGTACACCTTTTTTTGTAATTTGAAAATGATATGGTTTTGTTTGTTGTGGTAAGGGATAGTTGGGGGTGATTTACGGTAGCCGAAGTAATTTAGGTGATTCTGGTAAAGTTTGTTATGATTTTTAGCATTTTTTTGTAATTTTAAAGTGATTGGGCTTAGTTTGTTGCTGTAAAGTGTAGTTGGGTGTGATTTTTGATAGCCGAAGTAATTTAGGTGAGTTTGGCATAGTTTGCTATGGTTAGTAGCATTTTTTTGTTATTAAAAAGTGATTGGGTTTAGTTTGTTGTGGTAAGGGTTAGTTGGTGATGATTTATGGTAGCCGAAGTAATTTAGGTGAGTTTGGCATTGTTTGCAATGGTTACTAGCATTTTTTTGTAATTTAAAAGTGATTGGGTTTAGTTTGTTGTGGTAAGGGTTAGTTGGTGATGATTTAGAGTAGCCGAAGTAATTTAGGTGAGTCTGGCAAAGTTTGTTATGATTTGTACACCTTTTTTTGTAATTTTAAGACGATATGGTTTCGTTTGTTGTGGTAAGGGATAGTTGGGGGTGATTTACGGTAGCCGAAGTAATTTAGGTGATTTTGGTAAAGTTTGTTATGATTTTTAGCATTTTTTTGTAATTTTAAAGTGATTTGGCTTAGTTTGTTGCTGTAAAGTGTAGTTGGGTGTGATTTTTGATAGCCGAATTAATTTAGGTGAGTTTGGCATAGTTTGCTATGGTTAGTAGCATTTCTTTGTTATTAAAAAGTGATTGGGTTTAGTTTGTTGTGGTAAGGGTTAGTTGGTGATGATTTATGGTAGCGGAAGTAATTTAGGAGAGTTTGGCATAGTTTGCAATGGTTAATAGCATTTTTTTGGAATTTAAAAGTGATTGGGCTTAGTTTCTTGCTGTAAAGTGTAGTTGGGAATGATTTTTGATAGCCGAAGTAATTTAGGTGAGTTTGGCATAGTTTGCTATGGTTAGTAGCATTTTTTTTGTAATTTAAAAGTGATTGGGTTTAGTTTGTTGTGGTAAGGGTTAGTTGTTGATGATTTATGGTAGCCGAAGTAATTTAGGTGAGTTTGGCATAGTTTGCTATGGTTACTAGCATTTTTTTGTAATTTAAAAGTGATTGGGTTTAGTTTGTTGTGGTAAGGGTAAGTTGGTGATGATTTAGAGTAGCTGAAGTAATTTAGGTGAGTCTGGCATAGTTTGTTATGATTTGTACACCTTTTTTTGTAATTTTATGATGATATGGTTTGGTTTGTTGTGGTAAGGGATAGTTGGGGGTGATTTACGGTAGCCGAAGTAATTTAGGTGATTCTGATATAGTTTGTTATGATTTTTAGCATTTTTTTGTCATTTTAAAGTGATTGGGCTTAGTTTCTTGCTGTAAAGTGTAGTTGGGGGTGATTTTTGATAGCCGAAGTAATTTAGGTGAGTTTGGCATAGTTTGCTATGGTTAGTAGCATTTTTTTTGTAATTTAAATGTGATTGGGTTTAGTTTGTTGTGGTAAGGGTTAGTTGGTGATGATTTGTGGTAGCCGAAGTAATTTAGGTGAGTTTGGCATAGTTTGCTATGGTTACTAGCATTTTTTTGTAATTTAAAAGTGATTGGGTTTAGTTTGTTGTGGTAAGGGTTAGTTGGTGATGATTTATGGTAGCCGAAGTAGTTTAGGTAAGTTTGGCAAAGTTTGCTATGGTTAGTAATTGTGTAATTTAAAAGTGATTGGGTTTAGTTTGTTGTGGTAAGGGTTAGTTGGTGATGATTTAGAGTAGCCGAAGTAATTTAGGTGAGTCTGGCATAGTTTGTTATGATTTGTACACCTTTTTTTGTAATTTTAAGATGATATGGTTTGGTTTGTTGTGGTAAGGGATAGTTGGGGATGATTTACGGTAGCCGAAGTAATTTAGGTGATTCTGGTATAGTTTGTTATGATTTTTAGCATTTTTTTGTAATTTCAAAGTGATTGGGCATAGTTTGTTGCTGTAAATTGTAGTGGGGGGTGATTTTTGATAGCCGAAGTAATTTAGGTGAGTTTGGCATAGTTTGCTATGGTTAGTAGCATTTTTTTTGTAATTTAAAAGTGATTGGGTTTCGTTTGTTGTGGTAAGGGTTAGTTGGTGATGATTTATGGTAGCCGAAGTAATTTAGGTGAGTTTGGCATAGTTTGCTATAGTTACTAGCATTTTTTGTAATTTAAAAGTGATTGGGTTTAGTTTGTTGGGGTAAGGGTAAGTTGGTGATTATTTAGAGTAGCCGAAGTAATTTAGGTGAGTCTGGCATAGTTTGTTATGATTTGTACACCTTTTTTTGTAATTTTAAGATGATATGGTTTGGTCTGTTGTGGTAAGGGATAGTTGGGGGTGATTTACGGTAGCCGAAGTAATTTAGGTGATTCTGATATAGTTTGTTATGATTTTTAGCATTTTTTTGTCATTTTAAAGTGATTGGGATTAGTTTGTTGCTGTAAAGTGTAGTTGGGGGTTATTTTTGATAGCCAAAGTAATTTAGGTGAGTTTGGCATAGTTTGCTATGGTTAGTAGCATTTTTTTGTAATTTAAAAATGATTGGGTTTAGTTTGTTGTGGTAAGGGTTAGTTGGTGATGATTTATGGTAGCCGAAGTAATTTAGGTGAGTTTGGAATAGTTTGCTATGGTAACTAGCATTTTTTTGTAATTGAAAAGTGATTGGGTTTAGTTTGTTGTGGTAAGGGTTAGTTGGTGATGATTTAGAGTAGCCGAAGTAATATAGGTGAGTCTGGCAAAGTTTGTTATGATTTGTACACCTTTTTTTGTAATTTGAAAATGATATGGTTTTGTTTGTTGTGGTAAGGGATAGTTGGGGGTGATTTACGGTAGCCGAAGTAATTTAGGTGATTCTGGTAAAGTTTGTTATGATTTTTAGCATTTTTTTGTAATTTTAAAGTGATTGGGCTTAGTTTGTTGCTGTAAAGTGTAGTTGGGTGTGATTTTTGATAGCCGAAGTAATTTAGGTGAGTTTGGCATAGTTTGCTATGGTTAGTAGCATTTTTTTGTTATTAAAAAGTGATTGGGTTTAGTTTGTTGTGGTAAGGGTTAGTTGGTGATGATTTATGGTAGCCGAAGTAATTTAGGTGAGTTTGGCATTGTTTGCAATGGTTACTAGCATTTTTTTGTAATTTAAAAGTGATTGGGTTTAGTTTGTTGTGGTAAGGGTTAGTTGGTGATGATTTAGAGTAGCCGAAGTAATTTAGGTGAGTCTGGCAAAGTTTGTTATGATTTGTACACCTTTTTTTGTAATTTTAAGACGATATGGTTTGGTTTGTTGTGGTAAGGGATAGTTGGGGGTGATTTACGGTAGCCGAAGTAATTTAGGTGATTTTGGTAAAGTTTGTTATGATTTTTAGCATTTTTTTGTAATTTTAAAGTGATTTGGCTTAGTTTGTTGCTGTAAAGTGTAGTTGGGTGTGATTTTTGATAGCCGAATTAATTTAGGTGAGTTTGGCATAGTTTGCTATGGTTAGTAGCATTTCTTTGTTATTAAAAAGTGATTGGGTTTAGTTTGTTGTAGTAAGGGTTAGTTGGTGATGATTTATGGTAGCCGAAGTAATTTAGGAGAGTTTGGCATAGTTTGCAATGGTTAATAGCATTTTTTTGGAATTTAAAAGTGATTGGGCTTAGTTTCTTGCTGTAAAGTGTAGTTGGGGATGATTTTTGATAGCCGAAGTAATTTAGGTGAGTTTGGCATAGTTTGCTATGGTTAGTAGCATTTTTTTTGTAATTTAAAAGTGATTGGGTTTAGTTTGTTGTGGTAAGGGTTAGTTGTTGATGATTTATGGTAGCCGAAGTAATTTAGGTGAGTTTGGCATAGTTTGCTATGGTTACTAGCATTTTTTTGTAATTTAAAAGTGATTGGGTTTAGTTTGTTGTGGTAAGGGTAAGTTGGTGATGATTTAGAGTAGCTGAAGTAATTTAGGTGAGTCTGGCATAGTTTGTTATGATTTGTACACCTTTTTTTGTAATTTTATGATGATATGGTTTGGTTTGTTGTGGTAAGGGATAGTTGGGGGTGATTTACGGTAGCCGAAGTAATTTAGGTGATTCTGATATAGTTTGTTATGATTTTTAGCATTTTTTTGTCATTTTAAAGTGATTGGGCTTAGTTTCTTGCTGTAAAGTGTAGTTGGGGGTGATTTTTGATAGCCGAAGTAATTTAGGTGAGTTTGGCATAGTTTGCTATGGTTAGTAGCATTTTTTTTGTAATTTAAATGTGATTGGGTTTAGTTTGTTGTGGTAAGGGTTAGTTGGTGATGATTTGTGGTAGCCGAAGTAATTTAGGTGAGTTTGGCATAGTTTGCTATGGTTACTAGCATTTTTTTATAATTTAAAAGTGATTGGGTTTAGTTTGTTGTGGTAAGGGTTAGTTGGTGATGATTTATGGTAGCCGAAGTAGTTTAGGTAAGTTTGGCAAAGTTTGCTATGGTTACTAGCATTTTTTTGTAATTTAAAAGTGATTGGATTTAGTTTGTTGTGGTAAGGGTTAGTTGGTGATGATTTAGAGTAGCCGAAGTAATTTAGGTGAGTCTGGCATAGTTTGTTATGATTTGTACACCTTTTTTTGTAATTTTAAGATGATATGGTTTGGTTTGTTGTGGTAAGGGATAGTTGGGGATGATTTACGGTAGCCGAAGTAATTTAGGTGATTCTGGTATAGTTTGTTATGATTTTTAGCATTTTTTTGTAATTTCAAAGTGATTGGGCTTAGTTTGTTGCTGTAAATTGTAGTGGGGGGTGATTTTTGATAGCCGAAGTAATTTAGGTGAGTTTGGCATAGTTTGCTGTGGTTAGTAGCATTTTTTTTGTAATTTAAAAGTGATTGGGTTTCGTTTGTTGTGGTAAGGGTTAGTTGGTGATGATTTATGGTAGCCGAAGTAATTTAGGTGAGTTTGGCATAGTTTGCTATGGTTACTAGCATTTTTTGTAATTTAAAAGTGATTGGGTTTAGTTTGTTGGGGTAAGGGTAAGTTGGTGATTATTTAGAGTAGCCGAAGTAATTTAGGTGAGTCTGGCATAGTTTGTTATGATTTGTACACCTTTTTTTGTAATTTTAAGATGATATGGTTTGGTCTGTTGTGGTAAGGGATAGTTGGGGGTGATTTACGGTAGCCGAAGTAATTTAGGTGATTCTGGTATAGTTTGTTATGATTTTTAGCATTTTTTTGTAATTTCAAAGTGATTGGGCTTAGTTTGTTGCTGTAAATTGTAGTTGGGGGTGATTTTTGATAGCCAAAGTAATTTAGGTGAGTTTGGCATAGTTTGCTATGGTTAGTAGCATTTTTTTGTAATTTAAAAGTGATTGGGTTTAGTTTGTTGTGGTAAGGGTTAGTTTGTGATGATTTATGGTAGCCGAAGTAATTTAGGTGAGTTTGGCATAGTTTGCAAAGGTTACTAGCATTTTTTTGTAATATAAAAGTGATTGGGTTTAGTTTGTTGTGGTAAGGGTTAGTTGGTGATGATTTATGGTAGCCGAAGTAATTTAGGTGAGTTTGGCATAGTTTGCTATGGTTACTAGCAGTTTTTTGTAATTTAAAAGTGATTGTGTTTAGTTTGTTGTGGTAAGGGTTAGTTGGTGATGATTTAGAGTAGCCGAAGTAATTTAGGTGAGTCTGGCATAGTTTGTTATGTTTTGTACCCCTTTTTTTGTAATTTTAAGATGATATGGTTTGGTTTGTTGTGGTAAGGGATAGTTGGGGGTGATTTACGGTAGCCGAAGTAATTTAGGTGATTCTGGTATAATTTGTTATGATTTTTAGCATTTTTTTGTAATTTTAAAGTGATTGGGCTTAGTTTCTTGCTGTAAAGTGTAGTTGGGGGTGATCTTTGATAGCCGCAGTAATTTAGGTGAGTTTGGCATAGTTTGCTATGGTTAGTAGCATTTTTTTGTAATTTAAAAGTGATTGGGTTTAGTTTGTTGTGGTAAGGGTTAGTTGGTGATGATTTATGGTAGCCGAAGTAATTTAGGTAAGTTTGGCAAAGTTTGCTATGGTTACTAGCATTTTTTTGTAATTTAAAAGTGATTGGGTTTAGTTTGTTGTGGTAAGGGTTAGTTGGTGTTGATTTAGAGTAGCCGAAGTAATTTAGGTGAGTCTGGCATAGTTTGTTATGATTTGTACACCTTTTTTTGTAATTTTAAGATGATATGGTTTGGTTTGTTGTGGTAAGGGATAGTTGGGGATGATTTACGGTAGCCGAAGTAATTTAGGTGATTCTGGTATAGTTTGTTATGATTTTTAGCATTTTTTTGTAATTTTAAAGTGATTGGGCTTAGCTTGTTGCTGTAAAGTGTAGTTGGGGGTGATTTTTGATAGCCGAAGTAATTTAGGTGAGTTTGGCATAGTTTGCTATGGTTAGTAGCATTTTTTTGTAATTTAAACGTGATTGGGTTTAGTTTGTTGTGGTAAGGGTTAGTTGGTGATGATTTATGGTAGCCGAAGTAATTTAGGTGAGTTTGGCATAGTTTGCTATGGTTACTAGCATTTTTTTGTAATTTAAATGTGATTGGGTTTAGTTTGTTGTGGTAAGGGTTAGTTGGTGATGATTTAGAGTAGCCGAAGTAATATAGGTGAGTCTGGCAAAGTTTGTTATGATTTGTACACCTTTTTTTGTAATTTGAAGATGATATGGTTTGGTTTGTTGTGGTAAGGGATAGTTGGGGGTAATTTACGGTAGCCGAAGTAATTTAGGTGATTCTGGTAAAGTTTGTTATGATTTTTAGCATTTTTTTGTAATTTTAAAGTGATTGGGCTTAGTTTGTTGCTGTAAAGTGTGGTTGGGTGTGATTTTTGATAGCCGAAGTAATTTAGGTGAGTTTGGCATAGTTTGCTATGGTTAGTAGCATTTTTTTGTTATTAAAAAGTGATTGGGTTTAGTTTGTTGTGGTAAGGGTTAGTTGGTGATGATTTATGGTAGCCGAAATAATATAGGTGAGTTTGGCATAGTTTGCTATGGTTACTAGCATTTTTTTGTAATTTAAAAGTGATTGGGTTTAGTTGGTTGTGGTAAGGGTTAGTTGGTGATGATTTAGAGTAGCCGAAGTAATTTAGGTGAGTCTGGCATAGTTTGTTATGTTTTGTACCCCTTTTTTTGTAATTTTAAGATGATATGGTTTGGTTTGTTGTAGTAAGGGATAGTTGGGGGTGATTTACGGTAGCCGAAGTAATTTAGGTGATTCTGGTATAATTTGTTATGATTTTTAGCATTTTTTTGTAATTTTAAAGTGATTGGGCTTAGTTTCTTGCTGTAAAGTGTAGTTGGGGGTGATCTTTGATAGCCGCAGTAATTTAGGTGAGTTTGGCATAGTTTGCTATGGTTAGTAGCATTTTTTTGTAATTTAAAAGTGATTGGGTTTAGTTTGTTGTGGTAAGGGTTAGTTGGTGATGATTTATGGTAGCCGAAGTAATTTAGGTAAGTTTGGCAAAGTTTGCTATGGTTACTAGCATTTTTTTGTAATTTAAAAGTGATTGGGTTTAGTTTGTTGTGGTGATGATTTAGAGTAGCCGAAGTAATTTAGGTGAGTCTGGCATAGTTTGTTATGATTTGTACACCTTTTTTTGTAATTTTAAGATGATATGGTTTGGTTTGTTGTGGTAAGGGATAGTTGGGGATGATTTACGGTAGCCGAAGTAATTTAGGTGATTCTGGTATAGTTTGTTATGATTTTTAGCATTTTTTTGTAATTTTAAAGTGATAGGGCTTAGCTTGTTGCTGTAAAGTGTAGTTGGGGGTTATTTTTGATAGCCGAAGTAATTTAGGTGAGTTTGGCATAGTTTGCTATGGTTAGTAGCATTTTTTTGTAATTTAAACGTGATTGGGTTTAGTTTGTTGTGGTAAGGGTTAGTTGGTGATGATTTATGGTAGCCGAAGTAATTTAGGTGAGTTTGGCATAGTTTGCTATGGTTACTTGCATTTTTTTGTAATTTAAAAGTGATTGGGTTTAGTTTGTTGTGGTAAGGGTTAGTTGGTGATGATTTAGATTAGCCGAAGTAATTTAGGTGAGTCTGGCATAATTTGTTATGATTTGTACACCTTTTTTTGTAATTTTAAGATGATAAGGTTTGGTTTGTTGTGGTAAGAGATAGTTGGGGGTGATTTACGGTAGCCGAAGTAATTTAGGTGATTCTGGTATAGTTTGTTATGATTTTTAGCATTTTTTTGTAATTTAAAAGTGATTGGGCTTAGTTTGTTGCTGTAAAGTGTAGTTGGGGTTGATTTTTGATAGCCGAAGTAATTTAGGTGAGTTTGGCATAGTTTGCTATGGTTAGTAGCATTTTTTTGTAATTTAAAAGTGATTGGGTTTAGTTTGTTGTGGTAAGGGTTAGTTTGTGATGATTTACGGTAGCCGAAGTAATTTAGGTGAGTTTGGCATAGTTTGCTATGGTTACTAGCATTTTTTTGTAATTTAAAAGTGATTGGGTTTAATTTGTTGTGGTAAGGGTTAGTTGGTGATGATTTAGAGTAGCAGAAGTAATTTAGGTGAGTCTGGCATAGTTTGTTATGATTTGTACACCTTTTTTTGTAATTTTAAGATGATATGGTTTGGTTTGTTGTGGTAAGGGATAGTTGGGGGTGATTTACGGTAGCCGAAGTAATTTAGGTGATTCTGGTATAATTTGTTATGATTTTCAGCATTTTTTTGTAATTTTAAAGTGATTGGGCATAGTTTCTTGCTGTAAAGTGTAGTTAGGGGTGATCTTTGATAGCCGCAGTAATTTAGGTGAGTTTGGCATAGTTTGCTATAGTTAGTAGCATTTTTTTGTAATTTAAAAGTGATTGGGTTTAGTTTGTTGTGGTAAGGGTTAGTTGGTGATGATTTATGGTTGCCGAAGTAATTTAGGTGAGTTTGGCATAGTTTGCTATGGTTACTAGCATTTTTTTGTAATTTAAAAGTGATTGGGTTTAGTTTGTTGTGGTAAGGGTTAGTTGGTGATGATTTATGGTAGCCGAAGTAATTTAGGTGAGTTTGGCATAGTTTGCTATGGTTACTAGCATTTTTTTGTAATTTAAAAGTGATTGGGTTTAGTTTGTTGTGGTAAGGGTAAGTTGGTGATGATTTAGAGTAGCTGAAGTAATTTAGGTGAGTCTGGCATAGTTTGTTATGATTTGTACACCTTTTTTTGTAATTTTATGATGATATGGTTTGGTTTGTTGTGGTAAGGGATAGTTGGGGGTGATTTACGGTAGCCGAAGTAATTTAGGTGATTCTGATATAGTTTGTTATGATTTTTAGCATTTTTTTGTCATTTTAAAGTTATTGGGCTTAGTTTGTTGCTGTAAAGTGTAGTTGGGGGTTATTTTTGATAGCCAAAGTAATTTAGGTGAGTTTGGCATAGTTTGCTATGGTTAGTAGCATTTTTTTGTAATTTAAAAATGATTGGGTTTAGTTTGTTGTGGTAAGGGTTAGTTGGTGATGATTTATGGTAGCCGAAGTAATTTAGGTGAGTTTGGCATAGTTTACTATGGTTACTAGAATTTTTTTGTAATTTAAAACTGATTGGGTTTAGTTTGTTGTGGTAAGGGTTAGTTGGTGATGATTTAGAGTAGCCGAAGTAATTTAGGTGAGTCTGGCATAATTTGTTATGATTTGTACACCTTTTTTTGTAATTTTAAGATGATAAGGTTTGGTTTGTTGTGGTAAGGAATAGTTGGGGGTGATTTACGGTAGCCGAAGTAATTTAGGTGATTCTGGTATAGTTTGTTATGATTTTTAGCATTTTTTTGTAATTTTAAAGTGATAGGGCTTAGTTTGTTGCTGTAAAGTGTAGTTGGGGGTGATTTTTGATAGCCGAAGTAATTTAGGTGAGTTTGGCATAGTTTGCTATGGTTAGTAGAATTTTTTTGTAATTTAAAAGTGATTGGGTTTAGTTTGTTGTGGTAAGGGTTAATTTGTGATGATTTGTGGTAGCCGAAGTAATTTAGGTGAGTTTGGCATAGTTTGCAATGGTTACTAGCATTTTTTTGTAATATAAAAGTGATTGGGTTTAGTTTGTTGTGGTAAGGGTTAGTTGGTGATGATTTATGGTAGCCGAAGTAATTTAGGTGAGTTTGGCATAGTTTGCTATGGTTACTAGCATTTTTTTGTAATTTAAAAATGATTGGGTTTAGTTTGTTGTGGTAAGGGTTAGTTGGTGATGATTTAGAGTAGCCGAAGTAATTTAGGAGAGTCTGGCATAGTTTGTTATGATTTGTACCCCTTTTTTTATAATTTTAAGATGATATAGTTTGGTTTGTTGTTGTAAGGGATAGTTGGGGGTGATTTACGGTAGCCGAAGTAATTTAGGTGATTCTGGTATAATTTGTTATGATTTTTAGCATTTTTTTGTAATTTTAAAGTGATTGGGCTTAGTTTCTTGCTGTAAAGTGTAGTTGGGGGTGATTTTTGATAGCCGAAGTAATTTAGGTGAGTTTGGCATAGTTTGCTATGGTTAGTAGCATTTTTTTGTAATTTAAAAGTGATTGGGTTTAGTTTGTTGCGGTAAGGGTTAGTTGGTGATGATTTATGGTAGCCGAAGTAATTTAGGTGAGTTTGGCATAGTTTGCTATGGTTACTAGCATTTTTTTGTAATTTAAAAGTGATTGGGTTTAGTTTGTTGTGGTAAGGGTTAGTTGCTGATGATTTAGAGTAGCCGAAGTAATTTAGGTGAGTCTGGCATAGTTTGTTATGATTTGTACACCTTTTTTTGTAATTTTAAGATGATATGGTTTGGTTTGTTGTGGTAAGGGATAGTTGGGGGTGATTTACGGTAGCCGAAGTAATTTAGGTGAGTTTGGCATAGTTTGCTATGGTTACTAGCATTTTTTTGTAATTTAAATTTGATTGGGTTTAGTTTGTTGTGGTAAGGGTTAGTTGGTGATGATTTATGGTAGCCGAAGTAATTTAGGTGAGTTTGGCATAGTTTGCTATGGTTACTAGCATTTTTTTGTAATTTAAAAGTGATTGGGTTTAGTTTGTTGTGGTAAGGGTTAGTTGGTGATGATTTAGAGTAGCCGAAGTAATTTAGGTGAGTCTGGCATAGTTTGTTATGATTTGTACACCTTTTTTTGTAATTTTTAGATGATATGGTTTGGTTTGTTGTGGTAAGGGATAGTTGGGGGTGATTTACGGTAGCCGAAGTAATTTAGGTGATTCTGGTAAAGTTTGTTATGATTTTTAGCATTTTTTTGTAATTTTAAAGTGATTGGGCTTAGTTTGTTGCTGTAAAGTGTAGTTGGGTGTGATTTTTGATAGCCGAAGTAATTTTGGTGAGTTTGGCATAGTTTTCTATGGTTAATGGCATTTTTTTGTAATTTAAAAGTGATTGGGTTTAGTTTGTTGCGGTAAGGGTTAGTTGGTGATGATTTAGAGTAGCCGAAGTAATTTAGGTGAGTCTGGCATAGTTTGTTATGATTTGTACACCTTTTTTTGTAATTTTAAGATGATATGGTTTGGTTTGTTGTGGTAAGGGATAGTTGGGGGTGATTTTTGATAGCCGAAGTAATTTAGGTGAGTTTGGCATAGTTTGCTATGGTTAGTAGCATTTTTTTGTAATTTAAATTTGATTGGGTTTAGTTTGTTGTGGTAAGGGTTAGTTGGTGATGATTTAGAGTAGCCGAAGTAATTTAGGTGAGTCTGGCATAGTTTGTTATGATTTGTACACCTTTTTTTGTAATTTTATGATGATATGGTTTGGTTTGTTGTGGTAAGGGATAGTTGGGGGTGATTTACGGTAGCCGAAGTAATTTAGGTGATTCTGGTAAAGTTTGTTATGATTTTTAGCATTTTTTTGTAATTTTAAAGTGATTGGGCTTAGTTTGTTGCTGTAAAGTGTAGTTGGGTGTGATTTTTGATAGCCGAAGTAATTTAGGTGAGTTTGGCATAGTTTGCAATGGTTAGTAGCATTTTTTTGTAATTTAAAAGTGATTGGGTTTAGTTTGTTGCGGTAAGGGTTAGTTGGTGATGATTTATGGTAGCCGAAGTAATTTAGGTGAGTTTGGCATAGTTTGCTATGGTTACTAGCATTTTTTTGTAATTTAAAAGTGATTGGGTTTAGTTTGTTGTGGTAAGGGTTAGTTGGTGATGATTTAGAGTAGCCGAAGTAATTTAGGTGAGTCTGGCATAGTTTGTTATGATTTGTACACCTTTTTTTGTAATTTTAAGATGATATGGTTTGGTTTGTTGTGGTAAGGGATAGTTGGGGGTGATTTTTGATAGCCGAAGTAATTTAGGTGAGTTTGGCATAGTTTGCTATGGTTAGTAGCATTTTTTTGTAATTTAAATTTGATTGGGTTTAGTTTGTTGTGGTAAGGGTTAGTTGGTGATGATTTAGAGTAGCCGAAGTAATTTAGGTGAGTCTGGCATAGTTTGTTATGATTTGTACACCTTTTTTTGTAATTTTATGATGATATGGTTTGGTTTGTTGTGGTAAGGGATAGTTGGGGGTGATTTACGGTAGCCGAAGTAATTTAGGTGATTCTGATATAGTTTGTTATGATTTTTAGCATTTTTTTGTCATTTTAAAGTGATTGGGCTTAGTTTGTTGCTGTAAAATGTAGTTGGGGGTTATTTTTGATAGCCAAAGTAATTTAGGTGAGTTTGGCATAGTTTGCTATGGTTAGTAGCATTTTTTTGTAATTTAAAAATGATTGGGTTTAGTTTGTTGTGGTAAGGGTTAGTTGGTGATGATTTATGGTAGCCGAAGTAATTTAGGTGAGTTTGGCATAGTTTGCTATGGTTACTAGCATTTTTTTGTAATTTAAAAGTGATTGGGTTTAGTTTGTTGTGGTAAGGGTTAGTTGGTGATGATTTAGAGTAGCCGAAGTAATTTAGGTGAGTCTGGCATAATTTGTTATGATGTGTACACCTTTTTTTGTAATTTTAATGTGATAAGGTTTGGTTTGTTGTGGTAAGGGATAGTTGGGGGTGATTTACGGTAGCCGAAGTAATTTAGGTGATTCTGGTATAGTTTGTTATGATTTTTAGCATTTTTTTGTAATTTTAAAGTGATTGGGCTTAGTTTGTTGCTGTAAAGTGTAGTTGGGGGTGATTTTTGATAGCCGAAGTAATTTAGGTGAGTTTGGCATAGTTTGCTATGGTTAGTAGCATTTTTTTGTAATTTAAAAGTGATTGGGTTTAGTTTGTTGTGGTAAGGGTTAGTTTGTGATGATTTATGGTAGCCGAAGTAATTTAAATGAGTTTGGCATAGTTTGCAATGGTTACTAGCATTTTTTTGTAATATAAAAGTGATTGGGTTTAGTTTGTTGTGGTAAGGGTTAGTTGGTGATGATTTATGGTAGCCGAAGTAATTTAGGTGAGTTTGGCATAGTTTGCTATGGTTACTAGCATTTTTTTGTAATTTAAAAGTGATTGGGTTTAGTTTGTTGTGGTAAGGGTTAGTTGGTGATGATTTAGAGTAGCCGAAGTAATTTAGGTGAGTCTGGCATAGTTTGTTATGATTTGTACACCTTTTTTTGTAATTTTAATATGATATGGTTTGGTTTGTTGTGGTAAGGGATAGTTGGGGGTGATTTACGGTAGCCTAAGTAATTTAGGTGATTATGGTATAGTTTGTTATGATTTTTAGCATTTTTTTGTAATTTTAAAGTGATTGGGCTTAGTTTGTTGCTGTAAAGTGTAGTTGGGGGTGATTTTTGATAGCCGAAGTAATTTAGGTGAGTTTGGCATAGTTTGCTATGGTTAGTAGCATTTTTTTGTAATTTAAATTTGATTGGGTTTAGTTTGTTGTGGTAAGGGTTAGTTGGTGATGATTTATGGTAGCCGAAGTAATTTAGGTGAGTTTGGCATAGTTTGCTATGGTTACTAGCATTTTTTCGTAATTTAAAAGTGATTGGGTTTAGTTTGTTGTGGTAAGGGTTATTTGGTGATGATTTAGAGTAGCCGAAGTAATTTAGTTGAGTCTGGCATAATTTGTTATGATTTGTACCCCTTTTTTTGTAATTTTAAGACGATATAGTTTGGTTTGTTGTGGTAAGGGATAGTTGGGGGTGATTTACGGTAGCCGAAGTAATTTAGGTGATTCTGGTATAATTTGTTATGATTTTTAGCATTTTTTTGTAATTTTAAAGTGATTGGGCTTAGTTTCTTGCTGTAAAGTGTAGTTGGGGGTGATTTTTGATAGCCGAAGTAATTTAGGTGAGTTTGGCATAGTTTGCTATGGTTAGTAGCATTTTTTTGTAATTTAAAAGTGATTGGGTTTAGTTTGTTGCGGTAAGGGTTAGTTGGTGATGATTCATGTTAGCCGAAGTAATTTAGGTGAGTTTGGCATAGTTTGCTATGGTTACTAGCATTTTTTTGTAATTTAAAAGTGATTGGGTTTAGTTTGTTGTGGTAAGGGTTAGTTGGTGATGATTTAGAGTAGCCGAAGTAATTTAGGTGAGTCTGGCATAGTTTGTTTTGATTTGTACACCTTTTTTTGTAATTTTAAGATGATATGGTTTGGTTTGTTGTGGTAAGGGATAGTTGGGGGTGATTTACGGTAGCCGCAGTAATTTAGGTGATTATGGTATAGTTTGTTATGATTTTTAGCATTTTTTTGTAATTTTAAAGTGATTGGGCTTAGTTTGTTGCTGTAAAGTGTAGTTGGGGGTGATTTTTGATAGCCGAAGTAATTTAGGTGAGTTTGGCATAGTTTGCTATGGTTAGTAGCATTTTTTTTAATTTAAATTTGATTGGGTTTAGTTTGTTGTGGTAAGGGTTAGTTGGTGATGATTTAGAGTTGCCGAAGTAATTTAGGTGAGTCTGGCATAATTTGTTATGATTTGTACACCTTTTTTTGTAATTTTAAGATGATATGGTTTGGTTTGTTGTGGTAAGGGATAGTTGAGGGTGATTTACGGTAGCCGAAGTAATTTAGGTGATTCTGGTATAGTTTGTTATGATTTTTAGCATTTTTTTGTAATTTTAAAGTGATTGGGCTTAGTTTGTTGCTGTAAAGTGTAGTTGGGGGTGATTTTTGATAGCCGAAGTAATTTAGGTGAGTTTGGCATAGTTTGCTATGGTTAGTAGCAATTTTTTGTAATTTAAAAGTGATTTGGTTTAGTTTGTTGTGGTAAGGGTTAGTTGGTGATGATTTAGAATAGCCGAAGTAATTTAGGTGAGTCTGGCATAGTTTGTTATGATTTGTACACCTTTTTTTGTAATTTTAAGATGATATGGTTTGGATTGTTGTGGTAAAGGATAGTTGGGGGTGATTTACGGTAACCGAAGTAATTTAGGTGATTCTCGTATAGTTTGTTATGATTTTTAGCATTTTTTTGTAATTTTAAAGTGATTGGGCTTAGTTTGTTGCTGTAAAGTGTAGTTGGGGGTGATTTTTGATAGCCGAAGTAATTTAGGTGAGTTTGGCATAGTTTGCTATGGTTAGTAGCAATTTTTTGTAATTAAAAGTGATTTGGTTTAGTTTGTTGTGGTTAGGGTTAGTTGGTGATGATTTTGAGTAGCCGAAGTAATTTAGGTGAGTCTGGCATAGTTTGTTATGATTTGTACACCTTTTTTTGTAATTTTAAGATGATATGGTTTGGATTGTTGTGGTAAGGGATAGTTGAGGGTGATTTACGGTAGCCGAAGTAATTTAGGTGATTCTGGTATAGTTTGTTATGATTTTTAGCATTTTTTTGTAATTTTAAAGTGATTGGGCTTAGTTTGTTGCTGTAAAGTGTAGTTGGGGGTGATTTTTGATAGCCGAAGTAATTTAGGTGAGTTTGGCATAGTTTGCTATGGTTAGTAGCATTTTTTTGTAATTTAAAAGTGATTGGGTTTAGTTTGTTGTAGTAAGGGTTAGTTGGTGATGATTTATGGTAGCCGAAGTAATTTAGGTGATTCTGGTATAGTTTGTTATGATTTTTAGCATTTTTTTGTAATTTTAAATTGAATGGTCTTAGTTTGTTGTGGTAAGGGTTAGTTGGTGATGATTTATGGTAGCCGAAGTAATTTAGGTGAGTTTGGCATAGTTTGCTATGGTTAGTAGCATTTTTTTGTAATTTAAAAGTGATTGGGTTTACTTTGTTGTGGTAAGTGTTAGTTGGTGATGATTTATGGTACCCGAAGTAATTTAGGTGAGTTTGGCATAGTTTGCTATGGTTACTAGCATTTTTTTGTAATTTAAAAGTGATTGGGTTTAGTTTGTTGTGGTAAGGGTTAGTTGGGGGTGATTTACGGTAGCCGAAGTAATTTAGGTGATTCTGGTATAGTTTGTTATGATTTTTAGCATTTTTTTGTAATTTTAAATTGAATGGTCTTAGTTTGTTGTGGTAAGGGTTAGTTGGTGATGATTTATGGTAGCCGAAGTAATTTAGGTGAGTTTGGCATAGTTTGCTATGGTTAGTAGCATTTTTTTGTAATTTAAAAGTGATTGGGTTTACTTTGTTGTGGTAAGTGTTAGTTGGTGATGATTTATGGTACCCGAAGTAATTTAGGTGAGTTTGGCATAGTTTGCTTGGGTTACTAGCATTTTTTTGTAATTTAAAAGTGATTGGGTTTAGTTTGTTGTGGTAATGGTTAGTTGGTGATGATTTAGAGTAGCCGAAGTAATTTAGGTTAGTCTGGCATAGTTTGTTATGATTTGTACACCTTTTTTTGTAATTTTAAAATGATATGGTTTGGTTTGTTGTGGTAAGGGATAGTTGGGGGTGATTTACGGTAGCAGAAGTAAATTAGGTGATTCTGGTATAGTATGTTATAATTTTTAGCATTTTTTTTTAATTTTAAGGTGATTGGGCTTGGTTTGTTGCTGTAAAGTGTAGTTGGGGGTGATTTTTGATAGCCGAAGTAATTTAGGTGAGTTTGGCATAGTTTGCTATGGTTGGTAGCATTTTTTTGTAATTTAAAAGTGATTGGGTTTCGTTTGTTGTGGTAAGGGTTAGTTGGTGATGATTTATGGTAGCCGAAGTAATTTAGGTGAGTTTGGCATAGTTTGCTATGGTTACTGGCATTTTTTTGTAATTTAAAAGTGATTGGGTTTAGTTTGTTGTGGTAAGGGTTAGTTGGTGATGATTTAGAGTAGCCCAAGTAATTTAAGTGAGTCTGGCATAGTTTGTTATGATTTGTACACCTTTTTTTGTAATTTTAAGATGATATGATTTGGTTTGTTGTGGTAAGGGATAGTTGGGGGTGATTTACGGTAGCCGAAGTAATTTAGGTGATTCTGGTATAGTTTGTTATGATTTTTAGCATTTTTTTGTAATTTTAAAGTGATTGGGCTTAGTTTGTTTCTGTAAAGTGTAGTTTGGGGTGATTTTTGATAGCCGAAGTAATTTAGGTGAGTTTGGCATAGTTTGCTATGGTTACTAGCATTTTTTTGTAATTTAAAAATGATTGGGTTTAGTTTGTTGTGGTAAGGGTTAGTTGGTGATGATTTAGAGTAGCCGAAGTAATTTAGGTGAGTCTGGCATAGTTTGTTATGATTTGTACATTTTTTTTTGTAATTTTAAGATGATAAGTTTGGTTTGTTGTGGTAAAGAATAGTTGGGGGTGATTTACGGTAGCCAAAGTAATTTAGGTGATTCTGGTATTGTTTGATATGGTTTTTAGCATTTTTTTGTAATTTTAAAGTGATTGGGCTTAGTTTGTTGCTGTAAAGTGTAGTTGGGGGTGATTTTTGATAGCCGAAGTAATTTAGGTGAGTTTGGCATAGTTTGCTATGGTTAGTAGCATTTTTTTGTAATTTAAAAGTGATTGGGTTTACTTTGTTGTGGTAAGTGTTAGTTGGTGATGATTTGTGGTACCCGAAGTAATTTAGGTGAGTTTGGCATAGTTTGCTATGGTTACTAGCATTTTTTTGTAATTTAAAAGTTATTGGGTTTAATTTGTTGAGGTAAGGGTTAGTTGGTAATGATTTATGGTAGCCGAATTAATTTAGGTGAGTTTGGCATAGTTTGCTATGGTTACTAGCATTTTTTTGTAATTTAAAAATGATTGGGTTTAGTTTGTTGTGGTAAGGGTTAGTTGGTGATGATTTAGAGTAGCCGAAGTAATTTAGGTGAGTCTGGCATAGTTTGTTATGATTTGTACACCTTTTTTGTAATTTTAAGATGATATGGTTTGGTTTGTTGTGGTAAGGTATAGTTGGGGGCGATTTACGGTAGCCGAAGTAATTTAGGTGATTCTGGTATAGTTTGTTATGAATTTTAGCATTTTTTTGTAATTTTAAAGTGATTGGGCTTAGTTTGTTGCTGTAAAGTGTAGTTTGGGGTGATTTTTGATAGCCGAAGTAATTTAGGTGAGTTTGGCATAGTTTGCTATGGTTAGTAGCATTTTTTTGTAATTTAAAATTGATTGGGTTTAGTTTGTTGTGGTATGGGTTAGTTGGTGATGATTTATGGTAGCCGAAGTAATTTAGGTGAGTTTGGCATAGTTTGCTATGGTTACTAGCATTTTTTGTAATTTAAAAGTGATTGGGTTTAGTTTGTTGTGGTAAAGGTTAGTTGGTGATGATTTAGAGTAGCCGAAGTAATTTAGGTGAGTATGGCATTGTTTGTTATGATTTGTACACTTTTTTTTGTAATTTTAAGATGATATGGTTTGGTTTGTTGTGGTAAGGGATAGTTGGGGGTGATTTACGGTAGCCGAAGTAATTTAGGTGATTCTGGTATAGTTTGTTATGGTTTTTAGCATTTTTTTGTAATTTTAAAGTAATTGGGCTTAGTTTCTTGCTGTAAAGTGTAGTTGGGGGTGATTTTTGATAGCCGAAGTAATTTAGGTGAGTTTGGCATAGTTTGCTATGGTTTGTATCATTTTTTTGTAATTTAAAAGTGATTGGGTTTAGTTTGTTGTGGTAAGGGTTAGTTGGTGATGATTTAGTGTAGCCGAAGTAATTTAGGTGAGTCTGGCATAGTTTGTTATGATTTGTACACTTTTTTTTGTAATTTTAAGATAATATGGTTTGGTTTGTTGTGGTAAGGGATAGTCGGGGGTGATTTACGGTAGCCGAAGTAATTTAGGTGATTCTGGTATAGTTTGTTATGATTTTTAGCATTTTTTTGTAATTTTAAAGTGATTGGGCTTAGTTTGTTGCTGTAAAGTGTAGTTGGGGGTGATTTTTGATAGCCGAAGTAATTTAGGTGAGTTTGGCATAGTTTGCTATGGTTAGTAGCATTTTTTTGTAATTTAAAAGTTATTGGGTTTAGTTTGTTGAGGTAAGGGTTAGTTGGTAATGATTTATGGTAGCCGAATTAATTTAGGTGAGTTTGGCATAGTTTGCTATGGTTACTAGCATTTTTTTGTAATTTAAAAGTGATTGGCTTTAGTTTGTTGTGGTAAGGGTTAGTTGGTGATGATTTAGAGTAGCCGAAGTAATTTAGGTGAGTCTGGCATAGTTTGTTATGATTTGTACACCTTTTTTTGTAATTTTAAGTTGATATGGTTTGGTTTGTTGTGCTAAGGGTAAGTTGGGGTGATTTACGGTAGCCGAAGTAATTTAGGTGATTCTGGTATAGTTTGTTATGATTTTTAGCATTTTTTTGTAATTTTAAAGTGATTGGGCTTAGTTTGTTGCTGTAAAGTGTAGTTGGGGGTGATTTTTGATAGCCGAAGTAATTTAGGTGAGTTTGGCATAGTTTGCTATGGTTAGTAGCATTTTTTTGTAATTTAAAAGTGATTGGGTTTAGTTTGTTGTGGTAAGTGTTAGTTGGTGATGATTTATGGTAGCCGATGTAATTTAGGTGAGTTTGGCATAGTTTGCTATGGTTACTAGCATTTTTTGTAATTTAAAAGTGATTGGGTTTAGTTTGTTGTGGTAAGGGTTAGTTGGTGATGATTTAGAGTAGCCGAAGTAATTTAGGTGAGTCTGGCATAGTTTGTTATGATTTGTACATCTTTTTTTGTAATTTTAAGATGATATGGTTTGGTTTGTTGTGGTAAGGGATAGTTGGGGGTGATTTACGGTAGCCGAAGTGATTTAGGTGATTCTGGTATAGTTTGTTATGATTTTTAGCATTTTTTTGTAATTTTAAAGTGATTGGGCTTAGTTTGTTGCTGTAAAGTGTAGTTGGGGGTGATTTTTGATAGCCGAAGTAATTTAGGTGAGTTTGGCATAGTTTGCTATGGTTAGTAGCATTTTTTTGTAATTTAAAAGTGATTGGGTTTAGTTTGTTGTGGTAAGGGTTAGTTGGTGATGATTTAGAGTAGCCGAAGTAATTTAGGTGAGTCTGGCATAGTTTGTTATGATTTGTACACCTTTTTTTGTAATTTTAAGATGATATGGTTTGGTTTGTTGTGGTAAGGGATAGTTGGGGGTGATTTACGGTAGCCGAAGTAATTTAGGTGATTCTGGTATAGTTTGTTAAGATTTTTAGCATTTTTTTGTAATTTTAAAGTGATTGGGCTTAGTTTGTTGCTGTAAAGTGTAGTTGGGGGTGATTTTTGATAGCCGAAGTAATTTAGGTGAGTTTGGCATAGTTTGCTATGGTTAGTAGCATTTTTTTGTAATTTAAAAGTGATTGGGTTTAGTTTGTTGAAGGAAGGGTTATTTGGTAATGATTTATGGTAGCCGAATTAATTTAGGTGAGTTTGGCATAGTTTGCTATGGTTACTAGCATTTTTTTGTAATTTAAAAGTGATTGGGTTTAGTTTGTTGTGGTAAGGGTGAGTTGGTGATGATTTAGAGTAGCCGAAGTAATTTAGGTGAGTCTGGCATAGTTTGTTATGATTTGTACACCTTTTTTTGTAATTTTAAGATGATATGGTTTGGTTTGTTGTGCTAAAGGATAGTTGGGGGTGATTTACGGTAGCCGAAGTAATTTAGGTGATTCTGGTATAGTTTGTTATGATTTTTAGCATTTTTTTGTAATTTTAAATTGAATGGTCATAGTTTGTTGTGGTAAGGGTTAGTTGGTGATGATTTATGGTAGACGAAGTAATTTAGGTGAGTTTGGCATAGTTTGCTATGGTTAGTAGCATTTTTTTGTAATTTAAAAGTGATTGGGTTTACTTTGTTGTGGTAAGTGTTAGTTGGTGATGATTTATGGTACCCGAAGTAATTTAGGTGAGTTTGGCATAGTTTGCTATGGTTACTAGAATTTTTTTGTAATTTAAAAGTGATTGGGTTTAGTTTGTTGTGGTAAGGGTTAGTTGGTGATGATTTAGAGTAGCCGAAGTAATTTAGGTGAGTCTGGCATAGTTTGTTATGATTTGTACACCTTTTTTGTAATCTTAAGATGATATGGTTTGGTTTGTTGTGGTAAGGGATAGTTGGGGGCGATTTACGGTAGCCGAAGTAATTTAGGTGATTCTGGTATAGTTTGTTATGAATTTTGGCATTTTTTTGTAATTTTAATGTGATTGGGCTTAGTTTGTTGCTGTAAAGTGTAGTTGGGGGTGATTTTTGATAGCCGAAGTAATTTAGGTGAGTTTGGCATAGTTTGCTATGGTTAGTAGCATATTTTTGTAATTTAAAAGTGATTGGGTTTAGTTTGTTGTGGTAAGGGTTAGTTGGTGATGATTTAGAATAGCCAAAGTAATTTAGGCGAGTCTGGCATAGTTTGTTATGATTTGTACACCTTTTTTTGTAATTTTAAGATGATATAGTTTGGTTTGTTGTGGTAAGGGATAGTTGGGGGTGATTTACGGTAGCCGAAGTAATTTAGGTGATTCTGGTATAGTTTGTTATGATTTTTAGAATTTTTTTGTAATTTTAAAGTGATTGGGCTTAGTTTGTTGCTGTAAAGTGTAGTTTGGGGTGATTTTTGATAGCCGAAGTAATTTAGGTGAGTTTGGCATAGTTTGCTATGGTTAGTAGCATTTTTTTGTAATTTAAAATTGATTGGGTTTAGTTTGTTGTGGTAAGGGTTAGTTGGTCATGATTTATGGTAGCCGAAGTAATTTAGGTGAGTTTGGCATAGTTTGCTATGGTTACTAGCATTTTTTCTAATTTAAAAGTGATTGGCTTTAGTTTATTGTGGTAAGGGTTAGTTGGTGATGATTTAGAGTAGCCGAAGTAATTTAGGTAAATCTGGCATAGTTGGTTATGATTTGTACACATTTTTTTGTAATTTTAAGATGATATGGTTTGGTTTGTTGTGGTAAGGGATAGTTGGAAGTGATTTACGGTAGCCGAAGTAATTTAGGTGAGTTTGGCATAGTTTGCTATGGTTACTAGCATTTTTTTGTAATTTAAAAGTGATTGGGTTTAGTTTGTTGTGGTAAGGGTTAGTTGGTGATGATTTAGAGTAGCCAAAGTAATTTAGGTGAGTCTGGCATAGTTTGTTATGATTTGTACACCTTTTTTTGTAATTTTAGGATGATATGGTTTGGTTTCTTGTGGTAAGGGATAGTTGGGGGTGATTTACGTTAGCCGAAGTAATTTAGGTGATTCTGGTATAGTTTGTTATGATTTTTAGCATTTTTTTGTTATTTTAATGTGATTGGGCTTAGTTTGTTGCTGTAAAGTGTAGTTGGGGGTGATTTTTGATAGCCGAAGTAATTTAGGTGAGTTTGTCATAGATTGCTATGGTTAGTAGCATTTTTTTGTAATTTAAAAGTGATTGGGTTTAGTTTGTTGTGGTAAGGGTTAGTTGGTGATGATTTAGAGTAGCCGAAGTAATTTAGGTGAGTCTGGCATAGTTTGTTATGATTTGTACACCTTTTTTTGTAATTTTAAGATGATATGGTTTGGTTTGTTGTGGTAAGGGATAGTTGGGGGTGATTTACGGTAGCCGAAGTAATTTAGGTGATTCTGGTATAGTTTGTTATAATTTTTAGCATTTTTTTGTAATTTTAAAGTGATTGGGCTTAGTTTGTTTCTGTACAGTGTAGTTGGGGGTGATTTTTGATAGCCGAAGTAATTTAGGTGAGTTTGGCATAGTTTGCTATGGTTAGTAGCATTTTTTTGTAATTTAAAAGTGATTGGGTTTAGTTTGTTGTGGTAAGGGTTAGTTGGTGATGATTTAGAGTAGCCGAAGTAATTTAGGTGAGTCTGGCATAGTTTGTTATGTAAAGTAATTTAAGTTTGTTATGATTTGTACACCGTTTTTTGTAATTTTAAGATGATATGGTTTGGTTTGTTGTGGTAAGGGATATTTGGGGGTGATTTACGGTAGCCGAAGTAATTTAGGTGATTCTGGTATAGTTTGTTATGATTTTTAGCATTTTTTTGTAATTTTAAAGTGATTGGGCTTAGTTTGTTGCTGTACAGTGTAGTTGGAGGTGATTTTTGATAGCCGAAGTAATTTAGGTGAGTTTGGAATAGTTTGCTATGGTTAGTAGCATTTTTTTGTAATTTTAAGATGATATGGTTTGGTTTGTTGTGGTAAGGGATAGTTGGGGGTGATTTACGGTAGCCGAAGAAATTTAGGTGATTCTGGTATAGATTTTTATGATTTTTAGCATTTTTTTGTAATTTTAAAGTGATTGGGCTTAGTTTGTTGCTGTAAAGTGTAGTTGGGGGTGATTTTTGATAGCCGAAGTAATTTAGGTGAGTTTGGCATAGTTTGCTATGGTTAGTAGCAATGTTTTGTAATTTAAAAGTGATTGGGTTAACTTTGTTGTGGTAAGGGTTAGTTGGTGTTGATTTAGAGTAGCCGAAGTAATTTATGTGAGTCTGGCATAGTTTGTTATGATTTGTACACCTTTTTTTGTAATTTTAAGATGATATGGTTTGGTTTGTTGTGGTAAGGGATATTTGGGGGTGATTTACGGTAGCCGAAGTAATTTAGGTGATTCTGGTATAGTTTGTTATGATTTTTAGCATTTTTTTGTAATTTTAAAGTGATTGGGCTTAGTTTGTTGCTGTACAGTGTAGTTGGGGGTGATTTTTGATAGCCGAAGTAATTTAGGTGAGTTTGGCATAGTTTGCTATGGTTAGTAGCATTTTTTTGTAATTTAAAAGTGATTGGGTTTAGTTTGTTGTGGTAAGGGTTAGTTGGTGATGATTTAGAGTAGCCGAAGTAATTTAGGTGAGTCTGGCATAGTTTGTTATGTAAAGTAATTTTAGTTTGTTATGATTTGTACACCGTTTTTTGTAATTTTAAGATGATATGGTTTGGTTTGTTGTGGTAAGGGATATTTGGGGGTGATTTACGGTAGCCGAAGTAATTTAGGTGACTCTGGTATAGTTTGTTATGATTTTTAGCATTTTTTTGTAATTTTAAAATGATTGGGTTTAGTTTGTTGCTGTACAGTGTAGTTGGAGGTGATTTTTGATAGCCGAAGTAATTTAGGTGAGTTTGGAATAGTTTGCAATGGTTAGTAGCATTTTTTTGTAATTTTAAGATGATATGGTTTGGTTTGTTGTGGTAAGGGATAGTTGGGGGTGATTTACGGTAGCCGAAGTAATTTAGGTGATTCTGGTATAGTTTGTTAAGATTTTTAACATTTTTTTGTAATTTTAAACTGATTGGGCTTAGTTTGTTGCTGTAAAGTGTAGTTGGGGGTGATTTTTGATAGCCGAAGTAATTTAGGTGAGTTTGGCATAGTTTGCTATGGTTAGTAGCATTTTTTTGTAATTTAAAAGTGATTGGGTTAAGTTTGTTGTGGTAAGGGTTAGTTGGTGATGATTTATGGTACCCGAAGTAATTTAGGTGAGTTTGGCATAGTTTGCTATGGTTACTAGAATTTTTTTGTAATTTAAAAGTGATTGGGTTTAGTTTGTTGTGGTAAGGGTTAGTTGGTGATGATTTAGAGTAGCCGAAGTAATTTAGGTGAGTCTGGCATAGTTTGTTATGATTTGTACACCTTTTTTTGTAATTTTAAGATGATATGGTTTGGTTTGTTGTGGTAAGGGATAGTTGGGGGCGATTTACGGTAGCCTAAGTAATTTAGGTGATTCTGGTATAGTTTGTTATAAATTTTAGCATTTTTTTGTAATTTTAAAGTGATTGGGCTTAGTTTGTTGCTGTAAAGTGTAGTTGGGGGTGATTTTTGATAGCCGAAGTAATTTAGGTGAGTTTGGCATAGTTTGCTATGGTTAGTAGCATTTTTTTGTAATTTAAAAGTGATTGGGTTTAGTTTGTTGTGGTAAGGGTTAGTTGGTGATGATTTAGAGTAGCCGAAGTAATTTAGGTGAGTCTCGCATAGTTTGTTATGATTTGTACACCTTTTTTTGTTATTTTAAGATGATATGGTTTGGTTTGTTGTGGTAAGGGATAGTTGGGGGTGATTTACGGTAGTCGAAGTAATTTAGGTGATTCTGGTATAGTTTGTTATGATTTTTAGCATTTTTTTGTAATTTTAAAGTGATTGGGCTTAGTTTGTTGCTGTAAAGTGTAGTTGAGGTGAATTTTTAATAGCCGAAGTAATTTAGGTGAGTTTGGCATAGTTTGCTATGGTTAGTAGCATTTTTTTGTAATTTAAAAGTGATTGGGTTTAGTTTGTTGAGGTAAGGGTTAGTTGGTAATGATTTATGGTAGCCGAATTAAGTTAGGTGAGTTTGGCATAGTTTGCTATGGTTACTAGCATTTTTTTGTAATTTAAAAGTGATTGGGTTTAGTTTGTTGTGGTAAGGGTTAGTTGGTGATGATTTAGAGTAGCCAAAGTAATTTAGGTGAGTCTGGCATAGTTTGTTATGATTTGTACACCTTTTTTTGTAATTTTAGGATGATATGGTTTGGTTTCTTGTGGTAAGGGATAGTTGGGGGTGATTTACGTTAGCCGAAGTAATTTAGGTGATTCTGGTATAGTTTGTTATGATTTTTAGCATTTTTTTGTTATTTTAATGTGATTGGGCTTAGTTTGTTGCTGTAAAGTGTAGTTGGGGGTGATTTTTGATAGCCGAAGTAATTTAGGTGAGTTTGTCATAGATTGCTATGGTTAGTAGCATTTTTTTGTAATTTAAAAGTGATTGGGTTTAGTTTGTTGTGGTAAGGGTTAGTTGGTGATGATTTAGAGTAGCCGAAGTAATTTAGGTGAGTCTGGCATAGTTTGTTATGATTTGTACACCTTTTTTTGTAATTTTAAGATGATATGGTTTGGTTTGTTGTGGTAAGGGATAGTTGGGGGTGATTTACGGTAGTCGAAGTAATTTAGGTGATTCTGGTATAGTTTGTTATAATTTTTAGCATTTTTTTGTAATTTTAAAGTGATTGGGCTTAGTTTGTTTCTGTACAGTGTAGTTGGGGGTGATTTTTGATAGCCGAAGTAATTTAGGTGAGTTTGGCATAGTTTGCTATGGTTAGTAGCATTTTTTTGTAATTTAAAAGTGATTGGGTTTAGTTTGTTGTGGTAAGGGATAGTTGGTGATGATTTAGAGTAGCCGAAGTAATTTAGGTGAGTCTGGCATAGTTTGTTATGTAAAGTAATTTAAGTTTGTTATGATTTGTACACCGTTTTTTGTAATTTTAAGATGATATGGTTTGGTTTGTTGTGGTAAGGGATATTTGGGGGTGATTTACGGTAGCCGAAGTAATTTAGGTGATTCTGGTATAGTTTGTTATGATTTTTAGCATTTTTTTGTAATTTTAAAGTGATTGGGCTTAGTTTGTTGCTGTACAGTGTAGTTGGAGGTGATTTTTGATAGCCGAAGTAATGTAGGTGAGTTTGGAATAGTTTGCTATGGTTAGTAGCATTTTTTTGTAATTTTAAGATGATATGGTTTGGTTTGTTGTGGTAAGGGATAGTTGGGGGTGATTTACGGTAGCCGAAGAAATTTAGGTGATTCTGGTATAGATTTTTATGATTTTTAGCATTTTTTTGTAATTTTAAAGTGATTGGGCTTAGTTTGTTGCTGTAAAGTGTAGTTGGGGGTGATTTTTGATAGCCGAAGTAATTTAGGTGAGTTTGGCATAGTTTGCTATGGTTAGTAGCAATGTTTTGTAATTTAAAAGTGATTGGGTTAACTTTGTTGTGGTAAGGGTTAGTTGGTGTTGATTTAGAGTAGCCGAAGTAATTTATGTGAGTCTGGCATAGTTTGTTATGATTTGTACACCATTTTTTGTAATTTTAAGATGATATGGTTTGGTTTGTTGTGGTAAGGGATATTTGGGGGTGATTTACGGTAGCCGAAGTAATTTAGGTGATTCTGGTATAGTTTGTTATGATTTTTAGCATTTTTTTGTAATTTTAAAGTGATTGGGCTTAGTTTGTTGCTGTACAGTGTAGTTGGGGGTGATTTTTGATAGCCGAAGTAATTTAGGTGAGTTTGGCATAGTTTGCTATGGTTAGTAGCATTTTTTTGTAATTTAAAAGTGATTGGGTTTAGTTTGTTGTGGTAAGGGTTAGTTGGTGATGATTTAGAGTAGCCGAAGTAATTTAGGTGAGTCTGGCATAGTTTGTTATGTAAAGTAATTTTAGTTTGTTATGATTTGTACACCGTTTTTTGTAATTTTAAGATGATATGGTTTGGTTTGTTGTGGTAAGGGATATTTGGGGGTGATTTACGGTAGCCGAAGTAATTTAGGTGATTCTGGTATAGTTTGTTATGATTTTTAGCATTTTTTTGTAATTTTAAAATGATTGGGCTTAGTTTGTTGCTGTACAGTGTAGTTGGAGGTGATTTTTGATAGCCGAAGTAATTTAGGTGAGTTTGGAATAGTTTGCTATGGTTAGTAGCATTTTTTTGTAATTTTAAGATGATATGGTTTGGTTTGTTGTGGTAAGGGATAGATGGGGGTGATTTACGGTATCCGAAGTAATTTAGGTAATTCTGGTATAGTTTGTAATGATTTTTAGCATTTTTTTGTAATTTTAAAGTGATTGGGCTTAGTTTGTTGCTGTAAAGTGTAGTTGGGGGTGATTTTTGATAGCCGAAGTAATTTAGGTAAGTCTGGCAGAGTTTGTTATAATTTGTACACCTTTTTCTGTAATTTTAAGATGATATGGTTTGGTTTGTTGTGGTAGGGGATAGTTGGGGGTGATTTACGGTAGCCGAAGTAATTTAGGTGATTCTGGTATAGTTTGTTATGATTTGTAGCATTTTTTTGTAATTTTAAAGTGATTGGGGTTAGTTTGTTGCTGTAAAGTGTAGTTGGGGGTGATTTTTGGTAGCCGAAGTAATTTAGGTGAGTTTGGCATAGTTTGCTATGGTTAGTAGCATTTTTTTGTAATTTAAAAGTGATTGGGTTTAGTTTGTTGTGGTAAGGGTTATTTGGTGATTATTTAGAGTAGCCGAAGTAATTTAGGTGAGTCTGGCATAGTTTGTTATGATTTGTACAACTTTTTTTGTAATTTTAAGATGATATGGTTTGGTTTGTTGTGGTAAGGGACAGTTGGGGGTGATTTACGGTAGCCGAAGTAATTTAGGTGATTCTGGTATAGATTTTTATGATTTTTAGCATTTTTTTGTAATTTTAAAGTGATTGGGCTTAGTTTGTTGCTGTAAAGTGTAGTTGGGGATGATTTTTGATAGCCGAAGTAATTTAGGTGAGTTTGGCATAGTTTGCTATGGTTAGTAGCATTGTTTTGTAATTTAAAAGTGATTGGGTTAACTTTGTTGTGGTAAGGGTTAGTTGGTGTTGATTTAGAGTAGCCGAAGTAATTTATGTGAGTCTGGCATAGTTTGTTAAGATTTGTACACCTTTTTTTGTAATTTTAAGATGATATGGTTTGGTTTGTTGTGGTAAGGGATATTTGGGGGTGATTTACGGTAGCCGAAGTAATTTAGGTGATTCTGGTATAGTTTGTTATGATTTTTAGCATTTTTTTGTAATTTTAAAGTGATTGGGCTTAGTTTGTTGCTGTAAAGTGTAGTTGGAGGTGATTTTTGATAGCCGAAGTAATTTAAGTGAGTTTGGCATAGTTTGCTATGGTTAGTAGCATTTTCTTGTAATTTAAAAGTGATTGGGTTTAGTTTGTTGTGGTAAGGGTTTGTTGATGATTTAGAGTAGCCGAAGTAATTTAGGTGAGTCTGGCATAGTTTGTTATGATTGGTACACCTTTTTTTGTAATTTTAAGATGATATGGTTTGGTTTGTTGTGGTAAGGGATAGATGGGGGTGATTTACGGTAGCCGAAGTAATTTAGGTGATTCTGGTATAGTTTTTTATGATTTTTAGCATTTTTTTGTAATTTTAAAGTGATTGGGCTTAGTTTGTTGCTGTACAGTGTAGTTGGGGGTGATTTTTGATAGCCGAAGTAATTTAGGTGAGTTTGGCATAGTTTGCTATGGTTAGTAGCATTTTTTTGTAATTTAAAATTGATTGGGTTTAGTTTGTTGTGGTAAGGGTTAGTTGGTGATGATTTAGAGTAGCCGAAGTAATTTAGGTGAGTCTGGCATAGTTTGCTATGGTTAGTAGCATTTTTTTGTAATTTTAAGATGATATGGTTTGGTTTGTTGTGGTAAGGGATAGTTGGGGGTGATTTACGGTAGCCGAAGTAATTTAGGTGATTCTGGTATAGTTTGTTAAGATTTTTAGCATTTTTTTGTAATTTTAAACTGATTGGGCTTAGTTTGTTGCTGTAAAGCGTAGTTGGAGGTGATTTTTGATACCCGAAGTAATTTAAGTGAGTTTGGCATAGTTTGCTATGGTTAGTAGCATTTTCTTGTAATTTAAAAGTGATTGGGTTTAGTTTGTTGTGGTAAGGGTTTGTTGGTGATGATTTAGAGTAGCCGAAGTAATTTAGGTGAGTCTGGCATAGTTTGTTATGATTGGTACACCTTTTTTTGTAATTTTAAGATGATATGGTTTGGTTTGTTGTGGTAAGGGATAGATGGGGGTGATTTACGGTAGCCGAAGTAATTTAGGTGATTCTGGTATAGTTTGTTATGATTTTTAGCTTTTTTTTGTAATTTTAAAGTGATTGGACTTAGTTTGTTGCTGTACAGTGTAGTTGGGGGTGATTTTTGATAGCCGAAGTAATTTAGGTGAGTTTGGCATAGTTTGCTATGGTTAGTAGCATTTTTTTGTAATTTAAAAGTGATTGGGTTTAGTTTGTTGTGGTAAGGGTTAGTTGGTGATGATTTAGAGTAGCCGAAGTAATTTAGGTGAGTCTGGCATAGTTTGTTATGTAAAGTAATTTAAGTTTGTTATGATTTGTACACCTTTTTTTGTAATTTTAAGATGATATGGTTTGGTTTGTTGTGGTAAGGGATATTTGGGGGTGATTTACGGTAGCCGAAGTAATTTAGGTGATTCTGGTATAGTTTGTTATGATTTTTAGCATTTTTTTGTAATTTTAAAGTGATTGGGCTTAGTTTGTTGCTGTACAGTGTAGTTGGGGGTGATTTTTGATAGCCGAAGTAATTTAGGTGAGTTTGGCATAGTTTGCTATGGTTAGTAGCATTTTTTTGTAATTTAAAAGTGATTGGGTTTAGTTTGTTGTGGTAAGGGTTAGTTGGTGATGATTTAGAGTAGCCGAAGTAATTTAGGTGAGTCTGGCATAGTTTGTTATGTAAAGTAATTTAAGTTTGTTATGATTTGTACACCGTTTTTTGTAATTTTAAGATGATATGGTTTGGTTTGTTGTGGTAAGGGATATTTGGGGGTGATTTACGGTAGCCGAAGTAATTTAGGTGATTCTGGTATAGTTTGTTATGATTTTTAGCATTTTTTTGTAATTTTAAAGTGATTGGGCTTAGTTTGTTGCTGTACAGTGTAGTTGGAGGTGATTTTTGATAACCGAAGTAATTTAGGTGAGTTTGGAATAGTTTGCTATGGTTAGTAGCATTTTTTTGTAATTTTAAAATGATATGGTTTGGTTTGTTGTGGTAAGGGATAGTTGGGGGTGATTTACGGTAGCGGAAGTAATTTAGGTGATTCTGGTATAGATTTTTATGATTTTTAGCATTTTTTTGTAATTTTAAAGTGATTGGGCTTAGTTTGTTGCTGTAAACTGTAGTTGGGGGTGATTTTTGATAGCCGAAGTAATTTAGGTGAGTTTGGCATAGTTTGTTATGGTTAGTAGCATTGTTTTGTAATTTAAAAGTGATTGGGTTAACTTTGTTGTGGTAAGGGTTAGTTGGTGTTGATTTAGAGTAGCCGAAGTAATTTATGTGAGTCTGGCATAGTTTGTTATGATTTGTACACCTTTTTTTGTAATTTTAAGATGATATGGTTTGGTTTGTTGTGGTAAGGGATATTTGGGGGTGATTTACGGTAGCCGAAGTAATTTAGGTGATTCTGGTATAGTTTGTTATGATTTTTAGCATTTTTTTGTAATTTTAAAGTGATTGGGCTTAGTTTGTTGCTGTACAGTGTAGTTGGGGGTGATTTTTGATAGCCGAAGTAATTTAGGTGAGTTTGGCATAGTTTGCTATGGTTAGTAGCATTTTTTTGTAATTTAAAAGTGATTGGGTTTAGTTTGTTGTGGTAAGGGTTAGTTGGTGATGATTTAGAGTAGCCGAAGTAATTTAGGTGAGTCTGGCATAGTTTGTTATGTAAAGTAATTTTAGTTTGTTATGATTTGTACACCGTTTTTTGTAATTTTAAGATGATATGGTTTGGTTTGTTGTGGTAAGGGATATTTGGGGGTGATTTACGGTAGCCGAAGTAATTTAGGTGATTCTGGTATAGTTTGTTATGATTTTTAGCATTTTTTTGTAATTTTAAAGTGATTGGGCTTAGTTTGTTGCTGTACAGTGTAGTTGGAGGTGATTTTTGATAGCCGAAGTAATTTAGGTGAGTTTGGAATAGTTTGCTATGGTTAGTAGCATTTTTTTGTAATTTAAAAGTGATTGGGTTTAGTTTGTTGTGGTAAGGGTTAGTTGGTGATGATTTAGAGTAGCCGAAATAATTTAGGTGTGTCTGGCATAGTTTGCTATGGTTAGTAGCATTTTTTTGTAATTTTAAGATGATATGGTTTGGTTTGTTGTGGTAAGGGATAGTTGGGGGTGATTTACGGTAGCCGAAGTAATTTAGGTGATTCTGGTATAGTTTGTTAAGATTTTTAGCATTTTTTTGTAATTTTAAACTGATTGGGCTCAGTTTGTTGCTGTAAAGTGTAGTTGGGGGTGATTTTTGATAGCCGAAGTAATTTAAGTGAGTTTGGCATAGTTTGCTATGGTTAGTAGCATTTTTTTGTAATTTAAAAGTGATTGGGTTTAGTTTGTTGTGGTAAGGGTTTGTTGGTGATGATTTAGAGTAGCCGAAGTAATTTAGGTGAGTCTGGCATAGTTTGTTATGATTGGTACACCTTTTTTTGTAATTTTAAGATGATATGGTTTGGTTTGTTGTGGTAAGGGATAGATGGGGGTGATTTACGGTAGCCGAAGTAATTTAGGTGATTCTGGTATAGTTTGTAATGATTATTAGCATTTTTTTGTAATTTTAAAGTGATTGGGCTTTGTTTCTTGCTGTAAAGTGTAGTTGGGTGTGATTTTTGATAGCCGAAGTAATTTAGGTGAGTTTGGCATAGTTTGCTATGGTAAGTAGCATTTTTTTGTAATTTTAAAGTGATTTGGTTTAGTTTGTTGTGGTAAGGGTTAGTTGGTGATGATTTATGATAGCCGAAGTAATTTAGGTGAGTTTGGCATAGTTTGCTATGGTTAGTAGCATTTTTTTGTAATTTAAAAGAGATTGGGTTTAGTTTGTTGTGGTAAGGGTTAGTTGGTGATGATTTAGAGTAGCCGAAGTAATTTAGGAGTGTCTGGCATAGTTTGTTATGATTTGTACACCTTTTTTTGTAATTTTAAGATGATATGGTTTGGTTTGTTGTGGTAAGGGATAGTTGGAGGTGATTTACGGTAGCAGAAGTAATTTAGGTGATTCTGGTATAGTTTGTTATGATTTTTAACATTTTTTTGTAATTTTAAAGTGATTGGGTTTAGTTTGTTGCTGTAAAGTGTAGTTGGGGGTGATTTTTGATAGCCGAAGTAATTTAGGTGAGTTTGGCATAGTTTGCTATGGTTAGTAGCATTTTTTTGTAATTTAAAAGTGATTGGGTTCAGTTTGTTGTGGAAAGGGTTAGTTGGTGATGATTTAGAGTAGCCGAAGTAATTTAGGTGAGTCTGGCATAGTTTGTTATGATTTGTACACCTTTTTCTTGTAATTTTAAGATGATATGGTTTGGTTTGTTGTGGTAAGGGATAGTTGGGGGTAATTTACGGTATCCGAAGTAATTTAGGTGATTCTGGTATAGTTTGTAATGATTTTTAGCATTTTTTTGTAATTTTAAAGTGATTGGGGTTAGTTTGTTGCTGTAAAGTGTAGTTGGGGGTGATTTTTGGTAGCCGAAGTAATTTAGGTGAGTTTGGCATAGTTTGCTATTGTTAGTAGCATTTTTTTGTAATTTAAAAGTGATTGGGTTTAGTTTGTTGTGGTAAGAGTAATTTGGTGATTATTTAGAGTAGCCGAAGTAATTTAGGTGAGTCTGACATAGTTTGTTATGATTTGTACAACTTTTTTTGTAATTTTAAGATGATATGGTTTAGTTTGTTGTGGTAAGGGTTAATTGGTGATGATTTAGAGTAGCCGAGGTAATTTAGGTGATTCTGGTATAGATTTTTATGATTTTTAGCATTTTTTTTTAATTTTAAAGTGATTGGGCTTAGTTTGTTGCTGTAAAGTGTAGTTGGGGGTGATTTTTGATAGCCGAAGTAATTTAGGTGAGTTTGGCATAGTTTGCTATGGTTAGTAGCATTGTTTTGTAATTTAAAAGTGATTGGGTTAACTTTGTTGTGGTAAGGGTTAGTTGGTGTTGATTTAGAGTAGCCGAAGTAATTTATGTGAGTCTGGCATAGTTTGTTATGATTTGTACACCTTTTTTTGTAATTTTAAGATGATATGGTTTGGTTTGTTGTGGTAAGGGATATTTGGGGGTGATTTACGGTAGCCGAAGTAATTTAGGTGATTCTGGTATAGTTTGTTATGATTTTTAGCATTTTTTTGTAATTTTAAAGTGATTGGGCTTTGTTTGTTGCTGTAAAGTGTAGTTGGGGGTGATTTTTGATAGCCAAAGTAATTTAGGTGAGTTTGGCATAGTTTGCTATGGTTAGTAGCATTTTTTTGTAATTTAAAAGTGATTGGGTTTAGTTTGTTGTGGTAAGGGTTAGTTGGTGATGATTTAGAGTAGCCGAAGTAATTTAGGTGAGTCTGGCATAGTTTGTTATGATTTGTACACCTTTTTTTGTAATTTTAAGATGATATGGTTTGGTTTGTTGTGGTAAGGGATAATTGGGGGTGATTTACGGTAGCCGAAGTAATTTAGGTGCTTCTGGTATAGCTTGTTATGATTTTTAGCATTTTTTTGTAATTTTAAAGTGATTGGACTTTGTTTGTTGCTGTAAAGTGTAGTTGGGGGTGATTTTTGATAGCCAAAGTAATTTAGGTGAGTTTGGCATAGTTTGCTATGGTTAGTAGCATTTTTTTGTAATTTAAAAGTGATTGGGTTAACTTTGTTGTGGTAAGGGTTAGTTGGTGTTGATTTAGAGTAGCCGAAGTAATTTATGTGAGTCTGGCATAGTTTGTTATGATTTGTACACCTTTTTTTGTAATTTTAAGATGATATGGTTTGGTTTGTTGTGGTAAGGGATAGTTGGGGGTGATTTACGGTAGCCGAAGTAATTTAGGTGATTCTGGTATAGTTTGTTATGATTTTTAGCATTTTTTTTGTAATTTTAAAGTGATTGGGCTTAGTTTGTTGCTGTACAGTGTAGTTGGGGGTGATTTTTGATAGCCGAAGTAATTTAGGTGAATTTGGCATAGTTTGCTATGGTTAGTAGCATTTTTTTGTAATTTAAAAGTGATTGAGTTTAGTTTGTTGTGGTAAGGGTCAGTTGGTGATGATTTAGAGTAGCCGAAGTAATTTAGGTGAGTCTGGCATAGTTTGTTATGATTTGTACACCTTTTTTTGTAATTTTAAGATTATATGGTTTGGTTTGTTGTGGTAAGGGATAGTTGGGGGTGATTTACAGTAGCCGAAGTAATTTAGGTGATTCTGGTATAGTTTGTTATGATTTTTAGCATTTTTTTGTAATTTTAAAGTGATTGGGCTTAGTTTGTTGCTGTAAAGTGTAGTTGGGAGTGATTTTTGATAGCCGAAGTAATTTAGGTGAGTTTGGCATAGTTTGCTATGGTTAGTAGCATTTTTTTGTAATTTAAAAGTGATTGGGTTTAGTTTGTTGTGGTAAGGGTTAGTTGGTGATGATTTAGAGTAGCCGAGGTAATTTAGGTGAGTCTGGCATAGTTTGTTATGATTTGTACACCTTTTTTTGTAATTTTAAGATGATATGGTTTGGTTTGTTGTGGTAAGGGTTAGTTGGGGGTGATTTACGGTAGCCGAAGTAATTTAGGTGATTCTGGTATAGATTGTTATGATTTTTAGCATTTTTTTGTAATTTTAAAGTGATTGGGCTTAGTTTGTTGCTGCAAAGTGTAGTTGGGGGTGATTTTTGATTGCCGAAGTAATTTAGGTGAGTTTGGCATAGTTTGCTATGGTTAGTTGCATTGTTTTGTAATTTAAAAGTGATTGGGTTTAGTTTGTTGTGGTAAGGGTTAGTTGGTGATGATTTAGAGTAGCCGAAGTAATTTATGAGAGTCTGGCATAGTTTGTTATGATTTGTACACCTTTTTTTGTAATTTTAAGATGATATGGTTTGGTTTGTTGTGGTAAGGGACAGTTGGGGGTGATTTACGGTAGCCGAAGTAATTTAGGTGATTCTGGTATAGTTTGTTATGATTTTTAGCATTTTTTTGTAATTTTAAAGTGATTGGGCTTAGTTTCTTGCTGTAAAGTGTAGTTGGGGGTGATTTTTGATAGCCAAAGTAATTTAGGTGAGTTTGGCATAGTTTGCTATGGTTAGTAGCATTTTTTTGTAATTTATAAGTGATTGGGTTTAGTTTGTTGTGGTAAGGGTTAGTTGGTGATGATTTAGAGTAGCCGAGGTAATTTAGGTGAGTCTGGCATAGTTTGTTATGATTTGTACACCTTTTTTTGTAATTTTAAGATGATATGGTTTGGTTTGTTGTGGTAAGGGATAGTTGGGGGTGATTTACGGTAGCCGAAGTAATTTAGGTGATTCTGGAATAGATTGTTATGATTTTTAGCATTTTTTTGTAATTTTAAAGTGATTGGGCTTAGTTTGTTGCTGTAAAGTGTAGTTGGGGGTGATTTTTGATAGCCGAAGTAATTTAGGTGAGTTTGGCATAGTTTGCTATGGTTAGTAGCATTGTTTTGTAATTTAAAAGTGATTGGGTTTCGTTTGTTGTGGTAAGGGTTAGTTGGTGATGATTTAGAGTAGCCGAAGTAATTTATGTGAGTCTGGCATAGTTTGTTATGATTTGTACACCTTTTTTTGTAATTTTAAGATGATATGGTTTGGTTTGTTGTGGTAAGGGATATTTGGGGGTGATTTACGGTAGCCAAAGTAATTTAGGTGATTCTGGTATAGTTTGTTATGATTTTTAGCATTTTTTTGTAATTTTAAAGTGATTGGGCTTAGTTTGTTGCTGTACAGTGTAGTTGGGGGTGATTTTTGATAGCCGAAGTAATTTAGGTGAGTTTGGCATAGTTTGCTATGGTTAGTAGCATTTCTTTGTAATTTATAAGTGATTGGGTTTAGTTTGTTGTGGTAAGGGTTAGTTGGTGATGATTTAGAGTAGCCGATGTAATTTAGGTGAGTCTGGCATAGTTTGTTATGATTTGTACACCTTTTTTTGTAATTTTAAGATTATATGGTTTGGTTTGTTGTGGTAAGGGATAGTTGGGGGTGATTTACAGTAGCCGAAGTAATTTAGGTGATTCTGGTATAGTTTGTTATGATTTTTAGCATTTTTTTGTAATTTTAAAGTGATTGGGCTTAGTTTGTTGCTGTAAAGTGTAGTTGGGAGTGATTTTTGATAGCCGAAGTAATTTAGGTGAGTTTGGCATAGTTTGCTATGGTTAGTAGCATTTTTTTGTAATTTAAAAGTGATTGGGTTTAGTTTGTTGTGGTAAGGGTTTGTTGGTGATGATTTAGAGTAGCCGGAGTAATTTAGGTGAGTCTGGCATAGTTTGTTATGATTGGTACACCTTTTTTTGTAATTTTAAGATGATATGGTTTGGTTTGTTGTGGTAAGGGATAGATGGGGGTGATTTACGGTAGCCGAAGTAATTTAGGTGATTCTGGTATAGTTTGTTATGATTTTTAGCATTTTTTTGTAATTTTAAAGTGATTGGGCTTAGTTTCTTGCTGTAAAGTGTAGTTGGGTGTGATTTTTGATAGCCGAAGTAATTTAGGTGAGTTTGGCATAGTTTGCTATGGTTAGTAGCATTTTTTGGTAATTTTAAAGTGATTGGGTTTAGTTTGTTGTGGTAAGGATTAGTTGGTGATGATTTAGAGTAGCCGAAGTAGTTTAGGTGAGTCTGGCATAGTTTGTTATGATTTGTACACCTTTTTTTGTAATTTTAAGATGATATGGTTTGGTTTGTTGTGGTAAGGGATAGTTGGGGGTGATTTACGGTAGCCGAAGTAATTTAGGTGATTCTGGTATAGTTTGTTATGATTTTTAGCATTTTTTTCTAATTTTAAAGTGATTGGGCTTAGTTTGTTGCTGCAAAGTTTAGTTGGGGGTGATTTTTGATAGCCGAAGTAATTTAGGTGAGTTTGGCATAGTTTGCTATGGTTAGTAGCATTTTTTTGTAATTTAAAAGTGATTGGGTTTAGTTTCTTGTGGTAAGGGTTAGTTGGTGATGATTTAGAGTAGCCGAAGTAATTTAGGTGAGTCTGGCATAGTTTGTTATGATTTGTACACCTTTTTTTGTAATTTTAAGATGATATGGTTTGGTTTGTTGTGGTAAGGGATAGTTGGGGGTGATTTACAGTAGCCTAAGTAATTTAGGTGATTCTGGTATAGTTTGTTATGATTTTTAGCATTTTTTTGTAATTTTAAAGTGATTGGGCTTAGTTTGTTGCTGTAAAGTGTAGTTGGGGGTGATTTTTGATAGCCGAAGTAATTTAAGTGAGTTTGGCATAGTTTGCTATAGTTAGTAGCATTTTTTGTAAGTTAAAAGTGATTGGGTTTAGTTTGTTGTGGTAAGGGTTTGTTGGTGATGATTTAGAGTAGCCGAAATAATTTAGGTGAGTCTGGCATAGTTTGTTATGATTGGTACACCTTTTTTTGTAATTTTAAGATGATATGGTTTGGTTTGTTGTGGTAAGGGATAGATGGGGGTGATTTACGGTAGCCGAAGTAATTTAGGTGATTCTGGTATAGTTTGTTATGATTTTTAGAATTTTTTTGTAATTTTAAAGTGATTGGGCTTAGTTTCTTGCTGTAAAGTGTAGTTGGGTGTGATTTTTGATAGCCGAAGTAATTTAGGTGAGTTTGGCATAGTTTGCTATGGTTAGGAGCATTTTTTTGTAATTTAAAAATGATTGGGTTTAGTTTGTTGTGGTAAGGGTTAGTTGGTGATGATTTAGAGTAGCCGAAGTAATTTAGGTGAGTCTGGCATAGTTTGTTATGATTTGTACACCTTTTTTTGTAATTTTAAGATGATATAGTTTGGTTTGTTGTGGTAAGGGATAGTTGGGGGTGATTTACGGGAGCCGAAGTAATTTAGGTTATTCTGGTATAGTTTGTTATGATTTTTAGCATTTTTTTGTAATTTTAAAGTGATTGGGCTTAGTTTGTTGCTGTAAAGTGTAGTTGGGGATGATTTTTGATAGCCGAAGTAATTTAGGTGATTTTGGCAAGTTTGCTATGGTTAGTAGCATTTTTTTGAAATTTAAAAGTGATTGGGTTTAGTTTTTTGTGGTAAGGGTTAGTTGGTGATGATTTAGAGTAGCCGAAGTAATTTAGGTGAGTCGGGCATAGTTTGTTATGATTTGTACACCTTTTTTTGTAATTTTAAGATGATATGGTTTGTTTTGTTGTGGTAAGCGATAGTTGGGGGTGATTTACGGAAGCCGAAGTAATTTAGGTGTATCTGGTATAGTTTGTTATGATTTTTAGCATTTTTTGTAATTTAAAAGTGATTGGGCTTAGTTTGTTGCTGTAAAGTGTAGTTGGGGGTGATTTTTGATAGCCGAAGTAATTTAGGTGAGTTTGGCATAGTTTGCTATGGTTAGTAGCATTTTTTTGTAATTTAAAAGTGATTGGGTTTAGTTTGTTGTGGTAAGTTTAGTTGGTGATGATTTATGGTAGCCGAAGTAATTTAGGTGAGTTTGGCATAGTTTGCTATGGTTAGTTGCATTTTTTTGTAATTTAAATGTGATTGGGTTTAGTTTGTTGTGGTAAGGGTTAGTTGGTGATGATTTAGAGTAGCCGAAGTAATTTAGGTGAGTCTGGCATAGTTTGTTATGATTTGAACACTTTTTTTGTAATTTTAAGATGATATGGTTTGGTTTGTTGTGGTAAGGGATAGTTGGGGGTGATTTACGGAAGCCGAAGTAATTTAGGTGATTCTGGTATAGTTTGTTATGATTTTTAGCATTTTTGTGTAATTTTAAAGTGATTGGGCTTAGTTTGTTGCTGTAAAGTGTAGTTGGGGGTGATTTTTGATAGCCGAAGAAATTTAGGCGAATTTGGCATAATTTGCTATGGTTAGTAGCATTTTTTTGTAATTTAAAATTGATTGGGTTTAGTTTGTTGTGGTAAGGGTTAGTTGGTGATGATTTAGAGTAGCCGAAGTAATTTAGGTGAGTCTGGCATAGTTTGTTATGATTTGTACACCTTTTTTTGTAATTCTAAGATGATATGGTTTGGTTTGTTGTGGTATGGGATAGTTGGGGGTGATTTACGGTAGGCGAAGTAATTTAGGTGATTCTGGTATAGTTTGTTATGATTTTTAGAATTTTTTTGTAATTTAAAAGTGATTGGGCTTAGTTTGTTGCTGTAAAGTGTAGTTGGGGGTGATTTTTGATAGCCGAAGTAATTTATGTGAGTTTGGCATAGTTTGCTATGGTTAGTAGCATTTTTTTGTAATTTAAAAGTGTTTGGATTTAGTTTGTTGTGGTAAGGTTTAGTTGGTGATGATTTAGAGTAGCCGAAGTAATTTAGGTGAGTCTGGCATAGTTTGTTATGATTTGTACACCTTTTTTTGTAATCTTAAGATGATATGGTTTAGTTTGTTGTGGTAAGGGATAGTTGGGGGTGTGTTTTACGGTAGCCGAAGTAATTTAGGTGATTCTGGTATAGTTTGTTATGATTTTTAGCATTTTATTGAAATTTTAAATTGATTGGGCTTAGTTTGTTGCTGTAAAGTATAGTTGGGGGTGATTTTTGATAGCCGAAATAATTTAGGTGAGTTTGGCATAGTTTGCTATGGTTAGTAAAATTTTTTTGTAATTTAAAATTGATTGGGTTTAGTTTGTTGTGGTAACTCTAGCAAACTATGCCAAACTCACCTAAATTACTTCGGCTAACATAAATCACCACCAACTAACCCTTACCACAACAAACTAAACCCAATCACTTTTAAATTACAAAAAAATGCTACTAACTATAGCAAACTATGCCAAACTCACCTAAATTACTTCGGCTATCAAAAATCACCCCTAACTACACTTTACAGCAACAAACTAAGCCCAATCACTTTAAAATTACAAAAAAATGCTAAAAATCATAACAAACTATACCAGAATCACCTAAATTACTTCGGCTACCGTAAATCACCTCCAACTATCCCTTACCACAACAAACCAAACCATATCATCTTAAAATTACAAAAAAAGTTGTACAAATCATAACAAATTATGCCAGACTCAGCTAAATTACTTCGGCTACTCTAAATCATCACCAACTAACCCTTACCACAACAAACTAAACCCAATCACTTTTAAATTACAAAAAAATGCTAGTAACCATAGCAAACTATGCCAAACTCACCTAAATTACTTCGGCTATCCTAAATCATCACCAACTAACCCTTACCACAACAAACTAAACCCAATAACTTTTAAATTACAAAAAAATGCTACTAACCATAGCAAACTATGCCAAACTCACCTAAATTACTTCGGATATCAAAAATCACCCCCAACTACACTTTACAGCAACAAACTAAGCACAATCACTTTAAAATTACAAAAAAATTCTAAAAATCATAACAACCTATACCAGAATCACGTAAATTACTTCGGCTACCGGAAATCACCCCCAACTACCCCTTACCACAACAAACCAAACCATATCATCTTAAAATTACAAAAAAAGGTGTACAAATCATTACAAACTATGCCAGACTCACCTAAATTACTTCGGCTACTCTAAATCATCACCAACTAACCCTTACCACAACAAACTTAACCCAATCACTTTTAAATTACAAAAAAATGCTAGTAACCATAGCAAACTATGCCAGACTCAGCTAAATTACTTCGGCTACTCTAAATCATCACCAACTATCCCTTACCACAACAAACTAAACCCAATAACTTTTAAATTACAAAAAAATGCTACTAACCATAGCAAACTATGCCAAACTCACCTAAATTACTTCGGCTATCAAAAATCACCCCTAACTACACTTTACAGCAACAAACTAAGCCCAATCACTTTAACATTACAAAAAAATGCTAAAAATCATAACAAACTATACCAGAATCATCTAAATTACTTCGGCTACCGTAAATCACCTCCAACTATCCCTTACCACAACAAACCAAACCATATCATCTTAAAATTACAAAAAAAGATGTACAAATCATAACAAACTATGCCAGACTTAGCTAAATTACTTCGGCTACTCTAAATCATCACCAACTAACCCTTACCACAACAAACTAAACCCAATCACTTTTAAATTACAAAAAAATGCTAGTAACCATAGCAAACTATGCCAAACTCACCTAAATTACTTCGGCTACCCTAAATCATCACCAACTAACCCTTACCACAACAAACTAAACCCAATAACTTTTAAATTACAAAAAAATGCTACTAACCATAGCAAACTATGCCAAACTCACCTAAATTACTTCGGATATCAAAAATCACCCCCAACTACACTTTACAGCAACAAACTAAGCACAATCACTTTAAAATTACAAAAAAATTCTAAAAATCATAACAACCTATACCAGAATCACGTAAATTACTGCGGCTCCCGGAAATCACCCCCAACTATCCCTTACCACAACAAACCAAACCATATCATCTTAAAATTACAAAAAAAGGTGTACAAATCATAACAAACTATGGCAGACTCACCTAAATTACTTCGGCTACTCTATATCATCACCAACTAACCCTTAGCACAACAAACTTAACCCAATCACTTTTTAATTACAAAAAAATGCTAAAAATCATAACAAACTATACCAGAATCACCTAAATTATTTCGGCTACCGTAAATCACCCCCAACTATCCCTTACCACAACAAACCAAACCATATCATCTTAAAATTACAAAAAAAGGTGTACAAATCATAGCAAACTATGCCAGACCCACCTAAATTACAAAAAAATGCTAAAAATCATAACAAACTATACCAGAATCACCTAAATTATTTCGGCTACCGTAAATCACCCCCAACTATCCCTTACCACAACAAACCAAACCATATCATCTTAAAATTACAAAAAAATGTGTACAAATCATAGCAAACTATGCCAGACCCACCTAAATTACAAAAAAATGTTAAAAATCATAACAAACTATACCAGAATCACCTAAATTACTTCGGCTACCGTAAATCACCCCCAACTATTCCTTACCACAACAAACCAAACCATATCATCTTAAAATTACAAGAAAAGGTGTACAAATCATAACAAACTATGCCAGACTTACCGAAATTACTTCGGCTACTCTAAATCATCACCAACTAACCCTTACCACAACAAACTAAACCCAATCACTTTTAAATTACATAAAAATGCTAGTAACCTTAGCAAGCTATGCCAAACTCACCTAAATTACTTCGGCTACCATAAATCATCACCAACTAACCCTTACCACAACAAATTAAACCCAATCACTTTTAAATTACAAAAAAATGCTACTAACTCTAGCAAACTATGCCAAACTCACCTAAATTACATCGGCTAACATAAATCACCACCAACTAACCCTTACCACAACAAACTAAACCCAATCACTTTTAAATTACAAAAAAATGCTAAAAATCATAACAAACTATACCAGAATCACCTAAATTACTTCGGCTACCGTAAATCACCTCCAACTATCCCTTACCACAACAAACCAAACCATATCATCTTAAAATTACAAAAAAAGGTGTACAAATCATAACAAACTATGCCAGACTCAGCTAAATTACTTTGGCTACTCTAAATCATCACCAACTAACCTTACCACAACAAACTAAACCCAATCACTTTTAAATTACAAAAAAATGCTAGTAACCATAGCAAACTATGCCAAACTCACCTAAATTACTTCGGCTACCCTAAATCATCACCAACTAACCCTTACCACAACAAACTAAACCCAATAACTTTTAAATTACAAAAAAATGCTACTAACCATAGCAAACTATGCCAAACTCACCTAAATTACTTCGGATATCAAAAATCACTCCCAACTACACTTTACAGCAACAAACTAAACCCAATCACTTTTAAATTACAAAAAAATGCTAGTAACCATAGCAAACTATGCCAAACTCACCTAAATTACTTCGGCTACCATAAATCATCACCAACTAACCCTTACCACAACAAACTAAACCCAATCACTTTTAAATTACAAAAAATGCTACTAACCATAGCAAACTATGCCAAATTTACCTAAATTACTTCGGCTATCAAAATCACCCCCAACTACACTTTACAGCAACAAACTAAGCCCAATCATGTTAAAATTACAAAAAAATGCTAAAAATCATAACAAACTATACCAGAATCACTTAAATTACTTCGGCTACCGTAAATCACCCCCAACTATCCCTTACCACAACAAACCAAACCATATCATCTTAAAATTACAAAAAAAGGTGTACAAATCATAACAAACTATGCCAGTCTTACCTAAATTACTTCGGCTACTCTAAATCATCACCAACTAACCCTTACCACAACAAACTAAACCCAATCACTTTTAAATTACAAAAAAATGCTAGTAACCATAGCAAACTACGCCAAACTTACCTAAATTACTTCGGCTACCATAAATCATCACCTACTAACCCTTACCACAACAAACTAAACCCAATCACTTTTAAATTACTAAAAAATGCTACTAACCATAGCAAACTATGCCAAACTCACCGAAATTGCTTCGGCTATCAAAAATCACCCCCAACTACACTTTACAGCAACAAACTAAGCCCAATCACTTTAAAATTAGAAAAAAATGCTAAAAATCATTTCAAACTATACCAGAATCACCTAAATTACTTCGGCTACCGGAAATCACCCCCAACTATACCTTACCACAACAAACCAAACCATATCATCTTAAAATTACAAAAAAAGGTGTACAAATCATAACAAACTATGCCAGACTTACCTAAATTACTTCGGCTACTCTAAATCATCACCAACTAACCCTTACCACAACAAACTAAACCCAATCAATTTAAATTACAAAAAATGCTAGTAACCATAGCAAACTATGCCAAACTCACCTAAATTACTTCGGCTACCATAAATCATCACCACCTAACCCTTACCACAACAAATTAAACCCAATCACTTTTAAATTACAAAAAAATGCTACTAACTATAGCAAACTATAACAAACTCACCTAAATTACTTCGGCTATCAAAAATTACCCCCAACTACACTTTACAGCAACAAACTAAGCCCAATCACTTTAAGATTACAAAATAATGTTAAAAATCATAACAAACTATACCAGAATCACCTAAATTACTTCGGCTACCGTAAATCACCCCCAACTGTCCCTTACCACAACAAACCAAACCATATCATCTTAAAATTCCAAAAAAAGGTGTACAAATCATAACAAACTATGCCAGACTCACCTAAATTACTTTGGCTACTCTATATCATCACCAACTAACCCTTACCACAACAAACTAAACCCAATCACTTTTAAATTACAAAAAAATGCTAGTAACCTTAGCAAACTATGACAAACTCACCTAAATTACTTCGGCTACAATAAATCATCACCAACTAACCCTTACCACAACAAATTAAACCCAATCACTTTTAAATTACAAAAAAATGCTACTAACTATAGCAAACTATGCCAAACTCACCTAAATTACTTCGGCTAATATAAATCACCACCTACTAACCCTTACCACAACAAACTAAACCCAATCACTTTTAAATTACAAAAAAATGCTACTAACCATAGCAAACTATGCCAAACTCACCTAAATTACTTCGGCTATCAAAAATCACCCCTAACTACACTTTACAGCAACAAACTAAGCCCAATTACTTTAAAATTACAAAAAAATGCTAAAAATCGTAACAAACTATACCAGAATCACCTAAATTATTTCGGCTACCGGAAATCATCCCCAACTATCCCTTACCACAACAAACCAAACCATATCATCTTAAAATTACAAAAAAAGGTGTACAAATCATAACAAACTATGCCAGACTTACCTAAATTACTTCGGCTACTCTAAATCATCACCAACTAACCCTTACCACAACAAACTAAACCCAATCAATTTAAATTACAAAAAAAAGCTAGTAACCATAGCAAACTATGCCAAACTCACCTAAATTACTTTGGCTACCATAAATCATCACCAACCAACCCTTACCACAACAAATTAAACCATATCATCTTAAAATTACAAAAAAAGGTGTACAAATCATAACAAACTATGCCAGACTCACCTAAATTTCTTCGGCTACTCTAAATCATCACCAACCAACCCTTACCACAACAAGTTAAACCCAATCACTTTGAAATTACAAAAAAATGCTACTAATTATAGCAAACTATGCCAAACTCACCTAAATTACTTCGGCTATCAAAAATCACCCCCAACTACACTTTACAGCAACAAACTAAGCCCAATCACTTTAAAATTACAAAAAAATGCTAAAAATCATAACAAACTATACCAGAATCACCTAAATTACTTCGGCTACCGTAAATCACCCCCAACTATCCCTTACCACAACAAACCAAACCATATCATCTTAAATTTACAAAAAAAGCTGTACAAATCATAACAAACTATGCCAGACTCACCTAAATTACTTTGGCTACTCTATATCATCACCAACTAACCCTTACCACAACAAACTAAACCCAATCACTTTTAAATTACAAAAAAATGCTAGTAACCTTAGCAAACTATGACAAACTCACCTAAATTACTTCGGCTACAATAAATCATCACCAACTAACCCTTACCACAACAAACTAAACCCAATCACTTTTAAATTACAAAAAAATGCTACTAACCATAGCAAGCTATGCCAAACTCACCTAAATTACTTCGGCTATCAAAACTCACCCCCAACTACACTTTACAGCAACAAACTAAGCCCAATCACTTTAAAATTACAAAAAAATGCTAAAAATTATTACAAACTATACCAGAATCACCTAAATTATTTCGGCTACCGGAAATCATCCCCAACTATCCCTTACCACAACAAACCAAACCATATCATCTTAAAATTACAAAAAAAGGTGTACACATCATAACAAACTATGCCAGACTTACCTAAATTACTTCGGCTACTCTAAATCATCACCAACTAACCCTTACCACAACAAACTAAACCCAATCAATTTAAATTACAAAAAAAAGCTAGTAACCATAGCAAACTATGCCAAACTCACCTAAATTACTTTGGCTACCATAAATCATCACCAACCAACCCTTACCACAACAAATTAAACCATATCATCTTAAAATTACAAAAAAAGGTGTACAAATCATAACAAACTATGCCAGACTCACCTAAATTTCTTCGGCTACTCTAAATCATCACCAACCAACCCTTACCACAACAAGTTAAACCCAATCACTTTGAAATTACAAAAAAATGCTACTAATTATAGCAAACTATGCCAAACTCACCTAAATTACTTCGGCTATCAAAAATCACCCCCAACTACACTTTACAGCAACAAACTAAGCCCAATCACTTTAAAATTACAAAAAAATGCTAAAAATCATAACAAACTATACCAGAATCACCTAAATTACTTCGGCTACCGTAAATCACCCCCAACTATCCCTTACCACAACAAACCAAACCATATCATTTTAAATTTACAAAAAAAGCTGTACAAATCATAACAAACTATGCCAGACTCACCTAAATTACTTGAGCTACTCTAAATCATCACCAACTAACCCTTACCACAACAAACTAAACCCAATCACTTTTAAATTACAAAAAAATGCTAGTAACCATAGCAAACTATGCCAAACTTACCTAAATTACTTGGGCTACCATAAATCGTCACCAATTAACCATTACCACAACAAACTAAAACCGATCACTTTTAAATTACAAAAAAATGCTACTAACCATAGCAAACTATGCCAAACTCACCTAAATTACTTCGGTTATCAAAAATCACCCCCAACTACACTTTACAGCAACAAACTAAGCCCAATCACTTTAAAATTACAGAAAAATGCAAAAAATCATAACAAACTATACCAGAGTCACCTAAATTACTTCGGCTACCGTAAATCACCCCCAACTATCCCTTACCACAACAAACCAAACCATATCATCTTAAAATTACAAAAAAAAGAGTATTGTATTTGTATTGTATTGTAGGGGGGTCGTTTGGCTACTGAAGCCCTTCGTCACTGCGACCATTGTTGGTCTATTGTGAATAACCCTGCTTCCTATTGGAATCCCAGGGAGTCTAGCCCCCTGATGAAGTGGGCCAGATCCTTGGGAGTTGATTTACGTATCTGGGCGGCCGTGAGTGCAGCCGCACCCAGATGTTGTAACCTATTATGAGCGATGGTGTTGCACTCACAGAGAATGTGTTCGGCCGTTTCTACCGCCGATCCACAGAGTCGACATGTAGCGACTTCTGCTTTCCCCATTTTCTGGAGATGGTATCTGACTGGACCGTGTCCTGTCAGGAGGCCAGTTACTTGCCTCAGATCATTCTTTTCCAGTTTGAGAAGCATCTTAGTCTTCTTTGACGAATAGTGTATGAACTTTTTCGCCTGGCGTTGGCCTGGAGTATTTCTCCAGTAGGATTCTTTCTGTTCCTTTTCCCATTTATGGATGTCGGACATTCTCTGGGCTTTGGTTAGCCCGCAGAATGGTTCTGGTCCAATAAATGGAGCTGTCGCACCTTTCTTGGCGAGGGCGTCTGCCATTTCATTTCCTTCAATCCCCTCATGCCCTGGGATCCACAACAGAGTGATTCTGTTGCCCATCGCCAGTTGCTTCAGGGATTGTTTGCATTCCCAGACAGTCCTCTGTACACAGCGGTAGGCTCTCAGGGCCTTTAAGGCTGCTTGACTGTCTGACAGTATGTAGATATTTGCACCCTTTATGCGCCTTTCGAGGCATTTCCGAGCACAAACATCTATGGCACATATTTCGGCCTGATGAATCGAGGGGGTACTTCCTAAGGGCTGATGGATCCTGGTCTGCGGACCATAGACTCCTATTCCAGTCCCCTGCTGCGATTTTGACCCGTCTGTGTACCAGACGAGTGAGTTCTTTGGAAGTCGAGTCGTATCGAATGTTCCACATTGGCGGCCTAAAATGGCCACTTCGAATGGAACATCGAAGTCGAGTTCGGCTGGCATTACGTCCGTTGGTTGGTTCCAGGACTCTGCTCTTATCAGATTCATAATCCTGCAGTGACCAACCATGTCCCCTAGTTTTAGATTTTTTGTCTGTGTTGACCTCAAGGCACTCAGTGCTGCCTCCTTCCTCACATGTAGATGTAAAGGAAGAAGATCAAGCAGCGCCTCTAAGGCGGCCGTAGGGGTGGAGCGCATTGAGCCCGTCACGCCTAGACAAGCAAGCCTTTGCAATTTCTGCATTTTGCTTTGCGTTGTTGTTTCTTCAGTTTTTGGCCACCACAGCAGGGATGCATAGGTTACCACGGGTCTTACCACCGTCAGGTATGACCAGTAGATCATCTCCGGTTTGAGTCCCCAAGTTCTCCCAAAGAGCCTGCGGCAACACCAGAGTGCCGCTGTGCCTTTTGTAAGAGTTTTGTCAACATGCGTTTTCCAGTTGAGTTTCGCGTCTAGATTTACACCTAGATATTTGACCTCTCTGGAGAACTGCAGCTTTTTCCCGTGCAGAGTTGGAGCTGTTAAATTTAGCTTCCTTCTCTTCGTAAAGGGAACTAGAACAGTTTTGCTCGGATTAACATTGAGCTGTTCGTCCGAGCACCATCTTGAGATGATGTTTAGGGCATTTTGCGCTAGGCCAGAGATCGTGCCTTCGTGTTTGCCCCTGATGAGTACAACCAGGTCATCTGCGTAACCTTGGGTATAGATTCCCGAGTCATTGAGCTTGCTCAGTAGGTCGTCGACAACAATCGACCACAGTAGGGGCGATAGAACTCCGTCTTGCGGACACCCTTTTACTGTGGTGACCATCGTCTCCTCTCCACCGACGCTTGCCGTTATGACTCGGCTCCTCAGCATGGATTTTATCCATTCTACGGTTGAGGTTTCGACGCCTCTTAGTAAAGCAGCTCTTTCGATGGATTCATAGGAGGTATTGTCGAAGGCTCCCTCTACGTCAATGAATATTCCCAGAGCTACTTGTTTAGCCATCAGCGTCCTTTCAATGCCCTTGATGAGGCAATGTAGGGCGTCTACTGTGGATTTGCCTGCTTGATAAGCAAATTGATTATTATGAAGCGGAGTTTGCTTTAGGATAGCTCCTCTGATGTAGTTATCAATTATTTTCTCCATGGTTTTGAGGAGAAAGGAAGTGAGGCTTATGGGGCGGTAAGATTTAGCCTCTTCAGGAGGCCTTCTACCGCTTTTTGGTATGAATACCACTTTAGCCTCTCTCCAGGTCTCGGGTATATATCCGAGAATGTAGCTAGCTTTGAATATTCTCATTAAGCTGGGTATCAGGTAGTCTGTTCCCCTTTGGAGCAGGGCTGGAAAGATTCCGTCTCTGCCCGGCGATTTGAACGGCTTGAAGCTGTTGATCGCCCATTGTATTTTGTTAGCAGTAAACATTTTTCCTGCTAGGCTCTTGGTTTGCCGGGTTGGGCGTGTTATCGGCCCTTGAGTCACGTCTCTGATCTCTATGTCTGTTAGCGCCTTTGACCCAGGAAAATGGGTCTCTAGAAGTACCCTTAAGCTTTCCTTTAGATCGCCGGTGTATTCGCCGTTAGGTTTTTTTATTAAGCCTATTCCGTTTGAGTGGTCTTTTGAGAGCACTTTTTGGAGCCTTACTGCTGGGATCAATTGCTCGATCCCTTCGCAGAAAGTGCTCCATGAGCGCCTCTTTGACTTCCTCAATTCTTTGTTGTATTCTGTGAGAGCTTTTTTGTAGTCGATCCACGTTCCTAAACTTTTAGCTCTATTGAATAGCTTCCTTACTTCGGCCCTACGTCGGCCGAGTTCTTTGTTCCACCAAGGAACGTTCCTCGAAGTCACTCTTTGTTTCAGAGGACAACTTTTCTCATAGGACGAGACTATGAGATCGCGAAGATGTACCGAGGCCGCATCGAGGTCCTCTCTTGTGTCGATTTGGTAACGGAGTCCGTCGGTTTCGGCTCTGATGTGCTCCGTGTAGAGACACCAGTCCGTCTCCTTCGGCACTCTGCACGTTTCGAGGCTGTGGGGGGATGCCTCCATGTGGAATCGGATTGTGCAATGGTCCGACATGGAGGCCTCGTCCGCCACGTGCCAATTTTTAATAAAATTTGCAATAAATGGACTCGCCAGGGTTAGATCTAAAACCTCTTTCCTAATCGCATTTATGAAGGTGGCTTTGTTCCCCCGGTTGATAATGTCCACGTCGTTCGCGGACAAATATTCAAAAAGGGACTCACCTCTTTTGTTTGTGTCCGTGCTGCCCCACATGAGATGGTGTGCGTTGGCGTCGCAGCCCAGAATGTAGTGTTTGTTCCTCCTTTTGCACCAGCTTATGAGGCGTATAACTTCCTCTGGAATGGAGTTATTTTCGTCGCCTGGGAAGTAGGCAGAGGCCATTACAATTGGCCTTTTGCCACCTTCCGTGGGTACCTCTACAGCTACTGCAACTAAGTCCCTGGAGATGAACTCTGGAATCGGAACAAATTTGATATGTTTTTTGAGCAGTATTGCTGCTCTTGGATGTTCATGGTGGTCACTTATTACCTTACATGATCTGGTTGGAAGTCCCTTTATGTTTCCCCCATTTATCCAGGGCTCTTGGATTAGCCCCACGTCTGCGGACCCTCTGACAAACCCCCAATAAAGCACACTGGATGCGGCTTTTGAGTGTTGGAGGTTTATCTGGGTGAAGTTTATCCTGCCTGCCATTGTTGCAGTTACTTCTTTTTGCCGCAGCCTTTCTTTTGCGCTACCTTAGGCAATTTCCTGCCTTTAGGCTTTGCTCCAGAGTTGGCTGCAGCAGACGTTGAGGCGGGCAATCTCCTTTCACTAGCAACACCAGTGCTAGCTGGCTTGGTTGCAGAGCTAATAGAGGTGCTCGCCCCTTTGTCTTGGGCTTTGTTGGCGCCAGCGGTCCTTGGCCTAAGTTGAACTTGGCCGAACTTATAGCTTACCTTAAAGCCCATGGTTTTCAATATCTCCGTCGACTGATGGTCGACAGAGAGCGTTGTTTCGAGTGTGGGGCCTATCGGATTTCTCCTAAGCACCCTCCAGCTCTTTGCACTGAGGCCTTCGTTTTGGGCCTCTATTAGATTCAGGATTTTCTCGTTCGAGTAGTCCTGACTTCCGGGAAGATACGCCACCAGGACGACAGTGTGAGGCATTTCTGCCTCTTCTACCATCCTGAGCGACGCACCCTCCCACGGTCTGATTTCATCGGCGATGCTTCCTAGCCACTGCGCGGTGTCTTTGTCGGCACACACCAATGAAAGCCAACCTGGCCTGTAATGGAGGCCGTGGAACTTGGGTCTTATTTTGTCCCCTGCTCCCATGGCTGCCATTTTCTCCACAACAGCCTCCTGCACGGCTTCCTGTTGTGCCGCTGTCAGGAGTGACTGTGGATAGTCTGAGGGTATAATTCCAACCCTCACTCCAGTCACAGCTTGGCTAAATGAGGGCTTGGCAGAACTGCTCTCCTGCTTCTTCGCTCTCTTAGCGTTTGCTGTTTCAGGGGTACTGCCGTCAGATCGGATCCTTTTGGCTCCTTTTCCTGGCGGCGTTGCCCTTTCGATTGGCTTCAGCGCCTTCTCAAGGGCCTCTTCCTTGGAGAGTCCTTTGGCGAGAAGATACTTCAGCCTTTTTCTGGCAGCTCCTCCTAATCGGACCTTTTGCTCTTTCACATTGAGAGCCTTAAGGTTTTCTCCGATTTTGGTGACGCTGTCAGTTAACTTATCCTCCTCCGGGTGGGGAAGTTCTTCCCTTACCGTTGGAGGATATGTTTCGAGGTCTTTGATAACCTCTTGTGTTTTTGTACTTGGTTCCATAAATGTTCCCACGAGTAGCAAGGGAAAAGAGGTCGCGTGTGGCAGAGCCCCGCATTACCACACGAAGGCTAATTGAAACACAGGTGCGCCAGGTTCCTGTGAGTTCGCATATTTATGACCAATCCTACCTCATTGGCCAGGCGAGCCTTTGGCATATGCTGTTCCACCGTGACTCTGAGGGTTTTTTATAGAGATTGTCTCCTCGCGGACCGGGCGGTGAAGCCAGGTCCCCCGACTGTCCTCTTAGTGCAACGTACCACTGCCACGCCCCGCAGCGGTCTTTGAAGCACCAGGTTCAGCTTCCGGTTTTAAGCAGATATCTGGCGTTCAGACATCTCTAGCTCGGGTACCCCGGGTTAGCCATACCCGTCCTCTGGCATTTCTGCCAAAGTCCCTGGGGGTCAGAGTACAAATCATAACAAACTATGCCAGACTCACCTAAATTACTTCGGCTACTCTAAATCATCACCAAATAACCCTTACCACAACAAACTAAACCCAATCACTTTTAAATTACAAAAAAATGCTAATAACCATAGCAAACTATGCCAAACTCACCTAAATTACTTCGGCTATCAAAAATCACCCCCAACTACACTTTACAGCAACAAACTAAGCCCAATCACTTTAAAATTACAAAAAAATGCTAAAAATCATAACAAACTATACCAGAATCACCTAAATTATTTCGGCTACCGTAAATCACCCCCAACTATCCCTTACTACAAGAAACCAAACCATATCATCTTAAAATTACAAAAAAAGGTATACAAATCATAACAAACTATGCCAGACTTCCCTAACTTACAAAAAAATGCTAAAAATCATAACAAACTATACCAGATTCACCTAAATTACTTTGGCTAGCGTAAATCATTCCCAACTATCCCTTAACAGGTGTACAAATCATAACAAACTATGCCAGACTCACCTAAATTACTTCGGCTACTCTAAATCATCACCAACTAACCCTTACCACAACAAACAAAACCCAATCACTTTTAAATTACAAAAAAATGCTAGTAACCATAGCAAACTATGCCAAACTCACCTAAATTACTTCGGCTACCATAAATCATCACCAACTAACCCTTACCACAACAAACTAAAACCGATCACTTTTAAATTACAAAAAAATGCTACTAACCTTAGCAAACTATGCCAAACTCACCTAAATTACTTCGGTTATCAAAAATCACCCCCAACTACACTTTACAGCAACAAACTAAACCCAATCACTTTAAAATTACAGAAAAATGCAAAAAATCATAACAAACTATACCAGAATCACCTAAATTATTTCGGCTACCGTAAATCACCCCCAACTATCCCTTACCACAACAAACCAAACCATATCATCTTAAAATTACAAAAAAAGGTGTACAAATCATAACAAACTATGCCAGACTCACCTAAATTACTTCGGCTACTCTAAATCATCACCAACTAACCCTTACCACAACAAACTATACCCAATCACTTTTAAATTACAAAAAAATGCTAGTAACTATAGCAAACTATGCCAAACTCACCTAAATTACTTCGGCTATCAAAAATCACCCCCAACTACACTTTACAGCAACAAACTAAGCTCAATCACTTTAAAATTACAAAAAAATGCTAAAAATCATAACAAACTATACCAGAATCACCTAAATTATTTCGGCTACCGTAAATCACCCCCAACTATCCCTTACTACAAGAAACCAAACCATATCATCTTAAAATTACAAAAAAAGGTATACAAATCATAACAAACTATGCCAGACTTCCCTAACTTACAAAAAAATGCTAAAAATCATAACAAACTATACCAGATTCACCTAAATTACTTTGGCTAGCGTAAATCACCCCCAACTATCCCTTAACAGGTGTACAAATCATAACAAACTATGCCAGACTCACCTAAATTACTTCGGCTACTCTAAATCATCACCAACTAACCCTTACCACAACAAACAAAACCCAATCACTTTTAAATTACAAAAAAATGCTAGTAACCATAGCAAACTATGCCAAACTCACCTAAATTACTTCAGCTACCATAAATCATCACCAACTAACCCTTACCACAACAAACTAAAACCGATCACTTTTAAATTACAAAAAAATGCTACTAACCATAGCAAACTATGCCAAACTCACCTAAATTACTTCGGTTATCAAAAATCACCCCCAACTACACTTTACAGCAACAAACTAAGCCCAATCACTTTAAAATTACAGAAAAATGCAAAAAATCATAACAAACTATACCAGAATCACCTAAATTATTTCGGCTACCGTAAATCACCCCCAACTATCCCTTACCACAACAAACCATACCATATCATCTTAAAATTACAAAAAAAGGTGTACAAATCATAACAAACTATGCCAGACTCACCTAAATTACTTCGGCTACTCTAAATCATCACCAACTAACCCTTACCACAACAAACTAAACCCAATCACTTTTAAATTACAAAAAAATGCTAGTAACTATAGCAAACTATGCCAAACTCACCTAAATTACTTCGGCTACCATAAATCATCACCAACTAACCCTTACCACAACAAACTAAACCCAATCACTTTTAAATTACAAAAAAATGCTACTAACTATAGCAAACTATGCCAAATTCACCTAAATTACTTCGGCTATCAAAAATCACCCCCAACTACACTTTACAGCAACAAACTAAGCCCAATCACTTTAAAATTACAAAAAAATGCTAAAAATCATAACAAACTATGCCAGACTCACCTAAATTACTTCGGCTACTCTAAATCATCACCAACTAACCCTTTCCACAACAAACTAAACCCAATCACTTTTAAATTACAAAAAAATGCTAGTAACTATAGCAAACTATGCCAAACTCACCTAAATTACTTCGGCTATCAAAAATCACCCCCAACTACACTTTACCACAACAAACTAAACCCAATCACTTTTAAATTACAAAAAAATGCTAGTAACCTTAGCAAACTATGCCAAACTCACCTAAATTACTTCGGCTACCATAAATCATCACCAACTAACCCTTACCACAACAAATTAAACCCAATCACTTTTAAATTACAAAAAAATGCTACTAACTATAGCAAACTATTTCAAACTCACCTAAATTACTTCGGCTAACATAAATCACCACCAACTAACCCTTACCACAACAAACTAAACCCAATAACTTTTAAATTACAAAAAAATGCTACTAACCATAGCAAGCTATGCCAAAATCTTTACAGCAACAAACTTAGCACAATCACTTTAAAATTACAAAAAAATTCTAAAAATCATAACAAACTATACCAGAATCACCTAAATTACTTCGGCTACCGGAAATCACCCCCAACTATCCCTTACCACAACAAACCAAACCATATCATCTTAAAATTACAAAAAAAGGTGTACAAATTATAACAAACTATGCCAGACTCACCTAAATTACTTCGGCTAATCTAAATCATCACCAACTAACCCTTACCACAACAAACTAAACCCAATCAATTTAAATTACAAAAAAATGCTATTAACCATAACAAACTATGCCAAACTCACCTAAATTACTTCGGCTACCATAAATCATCACCAACTAACCCTTACCACAACAAACTAAACCCAATCAATTTTAAATTACAAAAAAATGCTACTAACCATAGCAAACTATGTCAAACTCACCTAAATTACTTCGGCTATCAAAAATCACCCCCAACTACACTTTACAGCAACAAACTAAGCCTAATCACTTTAAAATTACAAAAAAATGCTAAAAATCATAACAAACTATACCAGAATCACCTAAATTACTTCGGCTACCGTAAATCACCCCCAACTATCCCTTACCACAACAAACCTAACCATATCATCTTAAAATTACAAAAAAAGGTGTACAAGTTATAACAAACTATGCCAAACTCACCTAAATTACTTCGGCTACTCTAAATCATCACCAATTAACCCTTACCACAACAAACTAAACCCAATCACTTTTAAATTACAAAAAAATGCTACTAACCATAGCAAACTATGCCAAACTCACCTAAATTACTTCGGCTCTCAAAAATCACCCCCAACTACACTTTACAGCAACAAACTAAGCCAATCATTTTAAAATTACAAAAAAATGCTAAAAATCATAACAAACTATACCAGAATCACCTAAATTACTTCGGCTACCGTAAATCACCCCCAACTATCCCTTACCACATCAAACCAAACCATATAATCTTAAAATTACAAAAAAAGGTGTACAAATTATAACAAACTATGCCAGACTCACCTAAATTACTTCGGCTACTCTAAATCATCACCAACTAACCCTTAGCACAACAAACTAAACCCAATCACTTTTAAATTACAAAAAAATGCTAGTAACCATAGAAAACTATGCCAAACTCACCTAAATTACTTCGGCTACCATAAATCATCACCAACTAACCCTTACCACAACAAACTAAACCCAATCACATTTAAATTACAAAAAAATGCTACTAATCATAGCAAACTATGCCAAACTCACCTAAATAACTTCGGCTATCAAAAAGTACCCCCAACTACACTTTACAGCAACAAACTAAGCCCAATCACTTTAAAATTACAAAAAAATGCTAAAAATCATAACAAACTATACCAGAATCACCTAAATTACTTCGGCTACCGTAAATCACCCCCAAATATCCCTTACCACAAAAAACCAAACCATATCATCTTAAAATTACAAAAAAAGGTGTACAAATCATAACAAACTATGCCAGACTCACCTAAATTACTTCGGCTACTCTAAATCATCACCTGTAACGTGATGGTACCACCACTTACCGCAAGACGCGTGCGCGACAGAAAATAACGTGAAGATCAAGTAACAAGATGGTGTCGGTGCCACATTGAGTCCACTCTTTTAATGTTTTAATAATAAAAGCTATTAGTTTACGAGTTACCCGACAATCATTTAGCCCTCCTGTGGTTCGAGTGTTACAACTGGCGCCCAACAGTTAGTGGCCGAATCAGTGCAGAGTGAGTTAAAAAATCCAACCTCTTCAGCCATTCACCACGCTCCGTGCGCTGCTGATGTACCCAAAAACTACCGATTGACTTCGTGCAAGGTACCTCACATATCCGCGGTTCGTGTGTATCCTAGGAGTCCTAGTTGATCTAACGGCAGAAATTCTCCACGAGTTGGCATCAAGGACGCGCAGCCCGCCATTTTGCCGGTTCCACGTGCGAAACCGACCATCTCGAAAAATCCGACTTCATCACGGACGGCTACCAGCGTTATCAACTACGGTCGAGAGTGAACTCTCGGCTCAACAAAGGCGATAACACGAGCGACGGCGACGATCATCAATCCGCGCCAGGTCCTGCGATGGCACAAAACGTCGTGCTGACCACCGAACAATTTCAGGCGCTGTTGCAAAGCGTACAAGCAGCAAATGCTAGCCCCGCAGTCGCCCCCCGTTTGGAAAACGGAAATTTTGCCAACTGCAGCTCTCGTTTCTCTGGAGGAGAAGGTGAAGACGTTGACGCTTTCATTGAAGCCATCACCATCTACAAGGAGTGCGTGGCTATCAGCGACGACAATGCTCTGCGAGGCCTCCCAATGCTCCTAGATAAGCTAGCCCTCACCTGGTTTCACGGTTCGAAGGCGATGTATATCAAGTGGAGTGATGCTGTGGATGGCCTCAGACACGTCTTTGGGCGAAAGCTGCCCCCACACCAAATTTTCCGCAAGCTGTTCTCCAAAGAACAGGGAGATAGTGAACCTACTGATGTGTTCGCCAGCAACGCCAAGTCCCTGCTTGCCCAACTGCCTTCAACTCCACCACTGAGCGAGACGCACAAGTTGGACATGATCTACGGACTGTTGAATCGGCGGATCCGTAGTCACTTGCCTCGTGACCACTTCGCGGATTTCAACACGCTTGTCGAACGTGCGAGAATGATCGAGGCCAATCTGGAAGAAGAGAAACCCCACAACGCCATCGACAAAGCACGAATCCGACCTCGTTGCGACTATTGCAAAATCATCGGACACCAGCAAATGGAATGCCGAAAGTACGCCGCCCAGAAGCGAGTAAGCGAATCCAGAAAAAGCGGAAATGCAAGTACCGTCCGACCAGAGACGACTAAACCAACAGTGGTCTGCTATGGCTGTGGCGCTCCTGGATATGTGAGGTCGCAATGTCCAAACTGTCGCCCGAAGTCTCAGAGCAACCCTCCTGTTGCGGAACTTCTCTCGATCGACTCCCCAGCAAAGAGCGGCAGACCGTTGATCGAAGTGACCGTTGCTGGAAGAACAGGACTAGCTCTAATCGACACTGGGGCAAGATGCACAATTGCCGGTCGAAGATTGTACCGACATTTCCAACAACAACAACTACCATGCACCGAGTCTGAAATGACGATGACTCTAGCTGATGGAAAGTCAAGGCGAGTTTCTACTGTCTGCTTTAGCACTTCAGTGTTGCTGCATGGCCGAGCCATTCCCACGGACTTCATAGCCGTTCCCGACTACACGGAGAGTCAAACGCTTTTGGGCGTTGACTTTGCAACCCGAGCAGGTTTGGTGCTGGATGTGGCCCGTAGTTGTTACCATCTGAATGGGGATCCGGAACAGCGCTTCCCATTTTACGAAGAACCCCACACCACCTCCTCTGTTGTCGTAACTCACGGTAGCATGGATGTGAGCCTGCGTTCGGATGAAGGTACGCAACTAACTTCACAAGAACGCAACAGTTTGAATTTCCTGGTTAAGACCCACAAAGATGTCTTCCAGCCGTCGCAAGAACCTACCCCTTACGCGGAGCACACCATAAGGTTGACCTCGGACGTCCCCGTTGCCGTTCCGCCTTATCGGATGTCACCGCAGAAAACCGCATTGCTGAAGGACGAAGTCAACGCGATGCTGGAACTGGGAGTGATCGAGGAATGCGACACTCCCTATGCTGCCCCTGTGGTCATGACGACGAAGAAGGATGGCACAACGCGCGTCTGCATAGACTACCGTAAGCTGAATCAAATCACTGTCCCTGACAGGTACCCACTACCCAGGATGGACGACTTACTACACCGCGCCAAGCAAACCAACTTTATGTCAACGATTGATTTGAAGTCTGGATACTGGCTGGTGCCCGTCCATCCAGACGACAGGGATAAGACTGGCTTTGTAACCCCGTTTGGCTTATACCGATTCAACAGAATGCCCTTCGGTTTACGGAATGCGCCGGCTACCTTCCAACGACTCGTCGACAGGTTTCGCCGCAGCCTTCCCACCGTGACGATTCTATCATACCTAGACGACATGATCATATTGTCGACGGACTTTGAAAGTCACTTGGAGGACCTGCGGGCCGTAATGATTCATTTGCGAAACTACAAGCTAGTTGCGAATCGAAAGAAGTGTCGTCTTGCGTGCCCAAGTGTGAAGTACCTTGGTCACGTGATCACTGCTTCAGGCATCTACCCGGACGAAGAAAAGATTACAGCGGTCACCCGTATGAGACCTCCAACCAACACGAAACAGCTGATGTCCTTCCTGCAGCTCTGCAGCTGGTTCCGTAGGTTTATCCCAAATTTTGCGGAAGTCAGCCGACCACTCAGCAGCCTGACAAGGAAGAACACCGCCTGGTCCTGGGATGCTCCCCAGGCAGCAGCTTTCGCTCAACTGAAGCATCTGCTGGTCAACGCACCGATACTTCGTCAGGCCAACACCGATCTGCCGTTTCTCCTCAGGACGGATGCTAGCTCATACGCTATTGGAGCATGCCTGATCCAGGGGGAGTGTCTGGAGGAGGAGCACCCAGTTGAGTATGCCAGCCGACTGCTGACCTCAGCTGAAAGAAACTACAGCACCACGGAGCGCGAAGCTCTCGCCATCGTCTTCGCCGTACAGAAATTTCGAGGATATCTGGACGGATCGACGACCGTCGTCGCTACGGACCATAAGCCTCTGCGATGGTTGATGAGTCTTCGTGCCCCCTCAGGTCGCTTGGCGCGTTGGGCTATGTTACTGCAGTCTTTTGATTTGCAGATTGAGTACGTGTCCGGCCGCCAAAACGTTGTCGCTGACGCCCTGTCGAGATTATCTTACTCCGAGGCCGAGCTGCCTACTGCAATTTGCACCGTCAGCCTAAATTTGCCTACGGTACCTGCTCAAGATGTTCGCAAGGCTCAGCTTGGCGACCCGGAGCTGGCAAAGATAATTTCTTGCTTCGAAAGCAGCTCGCCGGAAGAAGTCGATCTGACACGCTGGTTGGACCGAGGTTACTTGCTCTCGAATGGAGTGCTGTACCGATACTCTTCGGAAAGTGAGTCTATACAACGTATCTCCCACCGATACTACTGGACGACTATGAGGCGAGATGTTATCAGCTACGTCCGCAAATGCGTGCCCTGCCAAAAGTACAAAGCTAATAACCTAAAACCAGCAGGACTAGTTCAGACACCTGCCATGGCTAGGCGCTTCGAGACGCTGGCGCTAGACCTGTTTGGACCGCTGCCTGAGACCACGGATGGTTACCGCTGGGTGCTTGCAGTTGAAGATACCACCACCCGATGGATGGAGCTGTTCCCGTTGCGAGCTGCTACGGCGGAGGCTTGTGCCAAGATCCTCATCGATGAAATCGTTCTCAGATATGGTACTCCGTGACGGGTTGTGAGCGATAATGGGACACAATTCACCAGCGAGGTAATGCAACAGGTGGCCCATTGTCTGGGTTTTCAGCAGGCCCTCATACCTTTGTATCACCCCTCGGCGAACCCCGAAGAGAGGAAGAACCGCGAACTAAAAACTCAGCTCTCCATTCTTGTTGGAAAACATCATGACACCTGGAAGGAAGGCCTCTCGTCCGTACGATTTGCTATGAACACTGCTACTAGCCTAGCTACGGGTTACAGCCCCGCTTTCTTGTGTTTTGGACGCGAATTACGCACCCCTTCCGACGTCGAAAAGGACCTTCGTGTCGTAGTCGATGGCGAGAACGTGGTTGCCGAGATCACGCCCCGATTGAAAATCATTGCCGACGCGCTGCATCGCGCGCGAGAGACTCACGAAATAACTCAGGATCGCGCCAAGAGATTTGCAGATACCGCCCGCCGCGTACCGGAAACTCTGTCTGTTGGTGACCGCGTTTTGGTCGATGTGCGCGTTCTGAGCAACGCCGCCCGGGCGTTTACTTCAAAGTTTGTGCCTCGACGTGACGGCCCATACATCATAACACGGCAGGTTTCTCCGACCGCGTACCAGGTTGCAGCTGTGGAACGACCTACCGAGCCGCTGGGAACTTATCACATCTCAGCCTTGCGTCGCTTCATCGAGCCAGACGTTGACACACCCGCTCCCATCTGTCCGATCCGCAAACGGGGAAGACCGCGTAAACCAACGTCCGCTCAACCAGTGACGTTACGGGAAACACCAAGGCCCGTCACCCGGCTCAGGGGGCGCCTCCGACAGTAGGTGGCACCCAGCACTGTCCTGGATCGTCCCTAGCGAGTCCATCCGATCCAGAGGGGGAGGATGTAACGTGATGGTACCACCACTTACCGCAAGACGCGTGCGCGACAGAAAATAACGTGAAGATCAAGTAACAAGATGGTGTCGGTGCCACATTGAGCCCACTCTTTTAATGTTTTAATAATAAAAGCTATTAGTTTACGAGTTACCCGACAATCATTTAGCCCTCCTGTGGTTCGAGTGTTACACACCAACTAACCCTTACCACAACAAACTAAACCCAATAACTTTTAAATTACAACAAAATGCTAGTAACCATTGCAAACTATGCCAAACTCACCTAAATTACTTCGGCTATCAAAAATCACCCCCAACTACACTATACAGCAACAAACTAAGCCCAATCACTTTAAAATTACAAAAAAATGCTAAAAATCATAACAAACTATACCAGAATCACCTAAATTACTTCGGCTACCGTAAATCACCCCCAACTATCCCTTACCACAACAAACCAAACCATATAATCTTAAAATTACAAAAAAAGGTGTACAAATCATAACAAACTATGCCAGACTCACCTAAATTACTTCGGCTACTCTAAATCATCACCAACTAACCCTTACCACAACAAACTAAACCCAATCACTTTTAAATTACAAAAAAATGCTAGTAACCATAGCAAACTATGCCAAACTCACCTAAATTACTTCAATTACGATAAATCATCACCAACTAACTCTTACCACAACAAACTAAACCCAATCACTTTTAAATTACAAAAAAATGCTACTAATCATAGCAAACTATGCCAAACTCACCTAAATTACTTCGGCTATCAAAAATCACCCCCAACTACACTATACAGCAACAAACTAAGCCCAATCACGTTAAAATTACAAAAAAATGCTAAAAATCATAACAAACTGTACCAGAATAACCTAAATTACTTCGGCTACCGTAAATCACCCCCAACTATTCCTTACCACAACAAACCAAACCATATCATCTTAAAATTACAAAAAAGGGTGTACAAATCATAACAAACTATGCCAGACTCACCTAAATTACTTCGGCTACTCTAAATCATCACCAACTAACCCTTACCACAACAAACTAAACCCAATCACTTTTAAATTACAAAAAAATGCTAGTAACCATAGCAAACTATGCCAAACTCACCTAAATTACTTCGGCTACAGTAAATCATAACCAACTAACCCTTACCACAACAAACTAAACCCAATCACTTTTAATTTACAAAAAAATGCTACTAACCATAGCAAACTATGCCAAACTCACCTAAATTACTTCGGCTACCAAAAATCACCCCCAACTACACTTTACAGCAACAAACTAAGCCCAATCACTTTAAAATTACAAAAAAAATTTTAAAAATCATAACAAACTATTGAACTTCTGAGGACCGCGGACGCTGCGGTCGCTGGATCTCCTGCAGATCGGACGCTGGGGTCGCGTGGATTCTGGAGAATGGACGCTCCGGTCGCTGATTCTCCTACTGAGTGGACGCTACGGTCGCATGGCTTCTCGGAGATGGTCGCTGGATGGATGGATAGATCTCTCCTGAGTTGATGGACGCTGGGGTCGCATGTGCTTTTTCGCTGATCTCGTTCTTGAATTGGAAGACTTCTTGGAGTTATCCCTCACTGTTGTACGACTTCTCTTAAGTCGGCTTCATGGATGTTCCTCGTTGCTGGAACTTCTGCTGCCTGGACGCTGCGGTCGCTTACAGCTTCTGGATTCCTGGAGAACGGACGTCGTGGGCGTCGCTGATCTCCCAGGAGATGGACACTGTGGTCGCTTGAGTTCTTTTGCGGTCGTCGCTGAACCCCTGTTGGACACAGCCGTAGCCTCTCGATGCTTCACGGTTTCTAACGGACTGCTGGCGCTGAATCCGGCTCGAAGGACCAAAAATGTGCAGTCAACACGGCAGAATCTCGTGTGACTGACGTTAATGGTGAAAAAGAACAAAAACACACTCGAAGGACCAGCTGGTGGTAGTGCACCAGCAACACGGAGTTGATGGTCAAAAGACGTTTAAAACTTAACAATTCAACTGATTCAACTCGCAGTAAAACTCTATTGACACGAACACGATTGTAAGTGACCAGGACCACTTCACTGATCGACTTACAAGAAGAACCTTTTAACACTGACACAAACTCAATCAACAATCAAAACTCTATCAACCATCAAACTCTATCAACCATCAAACTCTATCAACCATCAAACTCTATCAACCATCAAAACTCTATCAACCATCAAACTCCATCAACCATCAAACTCAATCAACCATACAACTCAATAAAATGGGCCATGTCAAGGCCTTTTAAGCCCGAACCCCCTTCCGTCCAATAATGGTCACCTGACAACAACCGGGGGTAAAACCACACTACCCACTGGAAATCCCCAGCCTAAGTGCGACGCGGTGTTGTTTGTCGGCACCTTTAAATTAGACGGACAGGAAGCTCGTCTTAAAATTCACAAAGCAAATTGACTATTTACACAGACTTTCTCTCGATGTAACCTACCCTAAATTGCTTATCAGTAATAAACTTTATGAAAGGGACCAGACAATCCGGTACCAGTTCACTGGGACCGAACAATGATTTTTAACATTTTTTTGTAATCTTAAAATGATTGGGCTTAGTTTGTTGCTGTAAAGTGTAGTTGGGTGCGATTTTTGATAGCCGAAGTAATTCAGGTGAATTTGGCATAGTTTGCTATTGTTAGTAGAACTTTTTTGTAATTTAAAATTGATTGGGTTTAGTTTGTTGTGGTAAGGGTTAGGTGGTGATGATTTATGGTAGCCAAAGTACTTTAGGTGAGTTTGGCATAGTTTGCTATGGTTACTAGCATTTTTTTGTAATTTAAAAGTGATTGGGTTTAGTTTGTTGTGGTAAGGGTTAGTTGATGATGATTTAGAGTAGCCGAAGTAATTTAGGTAAGTCTGGCATAGTTTGTTATGATTTGTACACCTGGTAAGGGATAGTTGGGGATGATTTACGCTAGCCGAAGTAATTTAGGTGATTCTGGTAAAGTTTGTTATGATTTTTAGCATTTTTTTGTAAGTTAGGTGAGTCTGGCATAGTTTGTTATGATTTGTACACCTTTTTTTGTAATTTTAAGATGATATGGTTTGGTTTGTTGTGGTAAGGGATAGTTGGAGGTGATTTACGGTAGCCGAAATAATTTAGGTGATTCTGGTATAGTTTGTTATGATTTTTAGAATTTTTTTGTAATTTTAAAGTGATTGGGCTTAGTTTGTTGCTGTAAAGTGTAGTTGGGGGTGATTTTTCATAGCCGAAGTAATTTAGGTGAGTTTGGCATAGTTTGCTATGGTTAGTAGCATTTTTTTGTAATTTAAAAGTGATTGGGTTTAGTTTGTTGTGGTAAGGGTTAGTTGGTGATGATTTATGGTAGCCGAAGTAATTTAGGTGAGTTTGGCATAGTTTGCTATGGTTACTAGCATTTTTTTGTAATTTAAAAGTGATTGGGTTTAGTTTGTTGTGGTAAGGGTTAGTTGGTGATGATTTAGAGTAGCCGAAGTAATTTAGGTGAGTCTGGCATAGTTTGTTATGATTTGTACACCTTTTTTTGTAATTTTAAGATTATATGGTTTGGTTTGTTGTGGTAAGGTATAGTTGGGGGTGATTTACGGTAGCCGAAGTAATTTAGGTGATTCTGGTATAATTTGTTATGATTTTTAACATTTTTTTGTAATCTTAAAATGATTGGGCTTAGTTTGTTGCTGTAAAGTGTAGTTGGGGGTGATTTTTGATAGCCGAAGTAATTCAGGTGAGTTTGGCATAGTTTGCTGTGGTTAGTAGCATTTTTTTGTAATTTAAAAGTGATTGGGTTTTGTTTGTTGTGGTAAGGGTTAGGTGGTGATGATTTATGGTAGCCGAAGTAATTTAGGTGAGTTTGGCATAGTTTGCTATGGTTACTAGCATTTTTTTGTAATTACAAAAATGATTGGGTTTAGTTTGTTGGGGTAAGGGTTAGTTGGTGATGATTTAGAGTAGCCGAAGTAATTTAGGTGAGTCTGGCATAGTTTGTTATGATTTGTACACCTGGTAAGGGATAGTTGGGGGTGATTTACGGTAGCCGAAGTAATTTAGGTGATTCTGGTATAGTTTGTTATGATTTTTAGCATATTTTTGTAATTTTAAAGTGATTGGGCTTAGTTTGTTGCTGTAAAGTGTAGTTGGGGGTGATTATTGATAGCCGAAGTAATTTAGGTGAGTTTGGCATAGCTTGCTATGGTTAGTGGCATTTTTTTGTAATTTAAACGTGATTGGGTTTAGTTTGTTGTTGTAAGGGTTAGTTGGTGATGATTTATGGTAGCCGAAGTAATTTAGGTGAGTTTGGCATAGTTTGCTATGGTTACTAGCATTTTTTTGTAATTTTAAAGTGATTGGGTTTAGTTTGTTGTGGTAAGGGTTAGTTGGTGATGATTTAGAGTAGCCGAAGTAATTTAGGTGAGTCTGGCATAGTTTGTTATGATTTGTACACCTTTTTTTGTAATTTTAAGATGATATGGTTTGGTTTGTTGTGGTAAGGGATAGTTGGGGGTGATTTACGGTAGCCGAAATAATTTAGGTGATTCTGGTATAGTTTGTTATGATTTTTAGCATTTTTTTGTAATTTTAAAGTGATTGGGCTTAGTTTGTTGCTGTAAAGTGTAGTTGGGGGTGATTTTTGATAGCCGAAGTAATTTAGGTGAGTTTGGCATAGTTTGCTATGGTTAGTAGCATTTTTTTGTAATTTAAAAGTGATTGGGTTTAGTTTGTTTTGGTAAGGGTTAGTTGGTGATGATTTATGGTAGCCGAAGTAATTTAGGTGAGTTTGGCATAGTTTGCTATGGTTACTAACATTTTTTTGTAATTTAAAAGTGATTGGGTTTAGTTTGTTGTGGTAAGGTTTAGTTGGTGATGATTTAGAGTAGCCGAAGTAATTTAGGTGAGTCTGGCATAGTTTGTTATGATTTGTACACCTTTTTTTGTAATTTTAAGATGATATGGTTTGGTTTGTTGTGGTAAGGTATAGTTGGGGGTGATTTACGGTAGCCGAAGTAATTTAGGTGATTATGGTATAGTTTGTTATAATTTTTAACATTTTTTTGTAATCTTAAAGTGATTGGGCTTAGTTTGTTGCTGTAAAGTGTAGTTGGGGGTGATTTTTGATAGCCGAAGTAATTCAGGTGAATTTGGCATAGTTTGCTATGGTTAGTAGCATTTTTTTCTAATTTAAAAGTGATTGGGTTTAGTTTGTTGTGGTAAGGGTTAGGTGGTGATGATTTATGGTAGCCAAAGTAATTTAGGTGAGTTTGGCATAGTTTGCTATGGTTACTAGCATTTTTTTGTAATTTAAAAGTGATTGGGTTTAGTTTGTTGTGGTAAGGGTTAGTTGATGATGATTTAGAGTAGCCGAAGTAATTTAGGTAAGTCTGGCATAGTTTGTTATGATTTGTACACCTGGTAAGGGATAGTTGGGGATGATTTACGCTAGCCGAAGTAATTTAGGTGATTCTGGTATAGTTTGTTATGATTTTTAGCATTTTCTTGTAAGTTAGGTGAGTCTGGCATAGTTTGTTATGATTTGTACACCTTTTTTTGTAATTTTAAGATGATATGGTTTGGTTTGTTGTGGTAAGGTATAGTTGGAGGTGATTTACGGTAGCCGAAATAATTTAGGTGATTCTGGTATAGTTTGTTATGATTTTTAGCATTTTTTTGTAATTTTAAAGTGATTGGGCTTAGTTTGTTGCTGTAAAGTGTAGTTGGGGGTGATTTTTGATAGCCTAAGTAATTTAGGTGAGTTTGGCATAGTTTGCTATGGTTAGTAGCATTTTTTTGTAATTTAAAAGTGATTGGGTTTAGTTTGTTGTGGTAAGGGTTAGTTGGTGATGATTTATGGTAGCCGAAGTAATTTAGGTGAGTTTGGCATAGTTTGATATGGTTACTAGCATTTTTTTGTAATTTAAAAGTGATTGGGTTTAGTTTGTTGTGGTAAGGGTTAGTTGGTGATGATTTATGGTAGCCGAAGTAATTTAGGTGAGTTTGGCATAGTTTGCTATGGTTACTAGCATTTTTTTGTAATTTAAATGTGATTGGGTTTAGTTTGTTGTGGTAAGGGTTAGTTGGTGATGATTTATGGTAGACGAAGTAATTTAGGTGAGTTTGGCTTAGTTTGCTATGGTTACTAGCATTTTTTTGTAATTTAAAAGTGATTGGGTTTAGTTTGTTGTGGTAAGGGTTAGTTGGTGATGATTTATGGTGGCCGAAGTAATTTAGGTGAGTCTGGCATAGGTTGTTATGATTTGCACACCTTTTTTTGTAATTTTAAGATGATATGGTTTGGTTTGTTGTGGTAAGGGATAGTTGGGGGTGATTTACGGTAGCCGAAGTAATTTAGGTGATTCTGGTATAGTTTGTTATGATTTTTAGCATTTTTTTGTAATTTTAAAGTGATTGGGCATAGTTTGTTGCTGTAGAGTGTAGTTGGGGGTGATTTTTGATAGCCGAAGTAATTTAAGTGAGTTTGGCATAGTTTGCTATGGTTAGTAGCATTTTTTTGTAATTTAAAAGTGATTGGGTTTAGTTTGTTGTGGTAAGGGTTAGTTGGTGATGATTTTTGATAGCCGAAGTAATTTAGGTGACTTTGGCATAGTTTGCTATGGTTAGTAGCATTTTTTTGTAATTTAAAAGTGATTGGGTTCAGTTTGTTGTGGTAAGGGTTGGTTGGTGATGATTTATGGTAGCCGAAGTAATTTAGGTGAGTTTGGCATAGTTTGCTACGGTCACTAGTATTTTTTTGTAATTTAATAGTGATTGGGTTTAGTTTGTTGTGGTAAGGGTTAGTTGCTGATGATTTAGAGAAGCCGAAGTGATTTAGGTGAGTCTGGCATAGTTTGTTATGATTTGTACACCTTTTTTTGTAATTTTAAGATGATATGGTTTGGTTTGTTGTGGTAAGGGATAGTTGGGGGTGATTTACGGTAGCCGAAGTAATTTAGGTGATTCTGGTATAGTTTGTTATAATATTTAGCATTTTTTTGTAATTTTAAAGTGATTGGGCTTAGTTTGTTGCTGTAAAATGTAGTTGGGGTGGTTTTTGATAGTTGAAGTAATTTAGGTGAGTTTGGCATAGTTTGCTATGGTTAGTAGCATTTTTATGTAATTTAAAAGTGATTGGGTTTAGTTTGTTGTGGTAAGGGTTAGTTGGTGATGATTTATGGTAGCCGAAGTAATTTAGGTGAGTTTGGCATAGTTTACTATGCTTACAAACATTTTTTTGTAATTTAAAAGTGATTGGGATTAGTTTGTTGTGGTAAGGGTTAGTTGGTGATGATTTATGGTAGCCGAAGTAATTTAGGTGAGTTTGGCATAGTTTGATATGGTTACTAGCATTTTTTTGTAATTTAAAAGTGATTGGGTTTAGTTTGTTGTGGTAAGGGTTAGTTGGTGATGATTTATGGTAGCCGAAGTAATTTAGGTGAGTTTGGCATAGTTTGCTATGGTTACTAGCATTTTTTTGTAATTTAAATGTGATTGGGTTTAGTTTGTTGTGGTAAGGGTTAGTTGGTGATGATTTATGGTAGCCGAAGTAATTTAGGTGAGTTTGGCTTAGTTTGCTATGGTTACTAGCATTTTTTTGTAATTTAAAAGTGATTGGGTTTAGTTTGTTGTGGTAAGGGTTAGTTGGTGATGATTTATGGTGGCCGAAGTAATTTAGGTGAGTCTGACATAGGTTGTTATGATTTGCACATTTTTTTTTGTAATTTTAAGATGATATGGTTTGGTTTGTTGTGGTAAGGGATAGTTGGGGGTGATTTACGGTAGCTGAAGTAATTTAGGTGATTCTGGTATAGTTTGTTATGATTTTTAGCATTTTTTTGTAATTTTAAAGTGATTGGGCATAGTTTGTTTCTGTAGAGTGTAGTTGGGGGTGATTTTTGATAGCCGAAGTAATTTAGGTTAGTTTGGCATAGTTTGCTATGGTTAGTAGCATTTTTTTGTAATTTAAAAGTGATTGGGTTTAGTTTGTTGTGGTAAGGGTTAGTTGGTGATGATTTATGGTAGCCGAAGTAATTTAGGTGAGTTTGGCATAGTTTGCTATGGTTACTAGCATTTTTTTGTAATTCAAATGTGATTGGGTTTAGTTTGTTGTGGTAAGGGTTAGTTGGTGATGATTTATGGTAGCCGAAGTAATTTAGGTGAGTTTGGCATAGTTTGCTATGGTTACTAGCATTTTTTTGTAATTTAAAAGTGATTGGGTTTAGTTTGTTGTGGTAAGGGTTAGTTGGAGATGATTTAGAGTAGCCCAAGTAATTTAGGTGAGTCTGGCATAGTTTGTTATGATTTGTACACCTTTTTTTGTAATTTTAAGATGATATCGTTTGGTTTGTTGTGGTAAGGGATAGTTGGGGGTGATTTACGGTAGCCGTAGTAATTTAGATGATTCTGGTATAGTTTGTTATGATTTTTAGAATTTTTTTGTAATTTTAAAGTGATTGGGCTTAGTTTGTTGCTGTAAAGTGTAGTTGGGGTGGTTTTTGATAGTTGAAGTAATTTAGGTGAGTTTGGCATAGTTTGCTATGGTTAGTAGCATTTTTATGTAATTTAAAAGTGATTGGGTTTAGTTTGTTGTGGTAAGGGTTAGTTGGTGATGATTTATGGTAGCCGAAGTAATTTAGGTGAGTTTGGCATAGTTTACTATGCTTACTAGCATTTTTAGTAATTTAAAAGTGATTGGGTTTAGTTTGTTGTGGTAAGGGTTAGTTGGTGATGATTTAGGTTAGCCGAAGTAATTTAGGTGAGTTTGGCATAGTTTGATATGGTTACTAGCATTTTTTTGTAATTTAAAAGTGATTGGGTTTAGTTTGTTGTGGTAAGGGTTAGTTGGTGATGATTTAGAGTAGCCGAAGTAATTTAGGTGAGACTGGCATAGTTTGTTATGATTTGTACACCTTTTTTTGTAATTTTAAGATGATATGGTTTGGTTTGTTGTGGTAAGGGATAGTTGGGGGTAATTTACGGTAGCCGAAGTAATTTAGGTGACTCTGGTATAGTTTGTTATGATTTTTAGCATTTTTCTGTAATTTAAAAGTGATTGGGCTTAGTTTGTTGCTGTAAAGTGTAGTTGGGAGTGATTTTTGATAACCGAAGTAATTTAGGTGAGTTTGGCATAGTTTGCTATGGTTAGTAGCATTTTTTTGTAATTTAAAAGTGATCGGTTTTAGTTTGTTGTGGTAAGGGTTAGTTGGTGATGATTTATGGTAGCCGAAGTAATTTAGGTGAGTTTGGCATAGTTTACTATGCTTACTAGCATGTTTTTGTAATTTAAAAGTGATTGGGTTTAGTTTGTTGTGGGTAAGGGTTAGTTGGTGATGATTTAGAGTAGCCCAAGTAATTTAGGTGAGTCTGGCATAGTTTGTTATGATTTGTACAACTTTTTTTGTAATTTTAAGATGATATGGTTTGGTTTGTTGTGGTAAGAGATAGTTTGGGGTGATTTACGGTAGCCGAAGTAATTTAGGTGATTCTGCTATAGTTTGTTATGATTTTTAGCATTTTTTTGTAATTTTAAAGTGATTGGGCTTAGTTTGTTGCTGTAAAGTGTAGTTGGGGTGGTTTTTGATAGTTGAAGTAATTTAGGTGAGTTTGGCATAGTTTGCTATGGTTAGTAGCATTTTTTTGTAATTTAAAAGTGATTGGGTTTAGTTTGTTGTGGTAAGGGTTAGTTGGTGGTGATTTATGGTAGCCGAAGTAATTTAGGTGAGTCTGGCATAAGTTGTTATGATTTGCACACCTTTTTTTGTAATTTTAAGATGATATGGTTTGGTTTGTTGTGGTAAGGGATAGTTGGGGGTGATTTACGGTAGCCGAAGTAATTTAGGTGATTCTGGTATAGTTTGTTATGATTTTTAGCATTTTTTTGTAATTTTAAAGTGATTGGGCATAGTTTGTTGCTGTAGAGTGTAGTTGGGGTTGATTTTTGATAGCCGAAGTAATTTAGGTGAGTTTGGCATAGTTTGCTATGGTTAGTAGCATTTTTTTGTAATTTAAAAGTGATTGGGTTTAGTTTGTTATGGTAAGGGTTAGTTGGTGATGATTTATGGTAGCCCAAGTAATTTAGGTAAGTCTGGCATAGTTTTTTATGATTTGTACACCTTTTTTTGTAATTTTAAGATGATATGGTTTGGTTTGTTGTGGTAAGGGATAGTTTGGGGTGATTTACGGTAGCCGAAGTAATTTAGGTGATTCTGGTATAGTTTGTTATGATTTTTAGCATTTTTTTGTAATTTTAAAGTGATTGGGCTTAGTTTGTTGCTGTAAAGTGTAGTTGGGGTGGTTTTTGATAGTTGAAGTAATTTAGGTGAGTTTGGCATAGTTTGCTATGGTTAGTAGCATTTTTTTGTAATTTAAAAGTGATTGGGTTTAGTTTGTTGTGGTAAGGGTTAGTTGGTGGTGATTTATGGTAGCCGACGTAATTTAGGTGAGTCTGGCATAGGTTGTTATGATTTGCACACCTTTTTTTGTAATTTTAAGATGATATGGTTTGGTTTGTTGTGGTAAGGGATAGTTGGGGGTGATTTACGGTAGCCGAAGTAATTTAGGTGATTCTGGTATAGTTTGCTATGGTTACTAGCATGTTTTTGTAATTTAAAAGTGATTGGGTTTAGTTTGTTGTGGTAAGGGTTAGTTGGTGATGATTTAGAGTAGCCCAAGTAATTTAGGTGAGTCTGGCATAGTTTGTTATGATTTGTACACCTTTTTTTGTAATTTTAAGATGATATGGTTTGGTTTGTTGTGGTAAGGGATAGTTGGGGGTGATTTGCGGTAGCCGAAATAATTTAGGTGATTCTGGTATAGTTTGTTATAATATTTAGCATTTTTTTGTAATTTTAAAGTGATTGGGCTTAGTTTGTTGCTGTAAAGTGTAGTTGAGGGTGATTTTTGATAGCCGAAGTAATTTAGGTGAATTTGGCATAGTTTGCTATGGTTAGTAGCATTTTTTTGTAATTTAAAAGTGATTGGGTTTAGTTTGTTGGTGGTGATTTATGGTAGCCGAAGTAATTTAGGTGAGTCTGGCATAGGTTGTTATGATTTGCACACCTTTTTTTGTAATTTTAAGATGATATGGTTTGGTTTGTTGTGGTAAGGGATAGTTGGGGGTGATTTACGGTAGCCGAAGTAATTTAGGTGATTCTGGTATAGTTTGCTATGGTTACTAGCATGTTTTTGTACTTTAAAAGTGATTGGGTTTAGTTTGTTGTGGTAAGGGTTAGTTGGTGATGATTTAGAGTAGCCCAAGTAATTTAGGTGAGTCTGGCATAGTTTGTTATGATTTGTACACCTTTTTTTGTAATTTTAAGATGATATGGTTTGGTTTGTTGTGGTAAGGGATAGTTGGGGGTGATTTGCGGTAGCCGAAATAATTTAGGTGATTCTGGTATAGTTTGTTATAATATTTAGCATTTTTTTGTAATTTTAAAGTGATTGGGCTTAGTTTGTTGCTGTAAAGTGTAGTTGAGGGTGATTTTTGATAGCCGAAGTAATTTAGGTGAATTTGGCATAGTTTGCTATAGTTAGTAGCATTTTTTTGTAATTTAAAAGTGATTGGGTTTAATTTGTTGTGGTAAGGGTTAGTTGGTGATGATTTATGGTAGCCGAAGTAATTTAGGTGAGTTTGGCATAGTTTGCTATGGTTACTAGCATTTTTTTTAATTTAAAAGTAATTGGGTTTAGTTTGTTGTGGTAAGGGTTAGTTGGTGATGATTTAGAGTAGCCGAAGTAATTTAGGTGAGTCTGGCATAGTTTGTTATGATTTGTACACCTTTTTTTGTAATTTTAAGATGATATGGTTTGGTTTGTTGTGGTAAGGGATAGTTAGGGGTGATTTACGGTAGCCGAAGTAATTTAGGTGATTCTGGTAGAGTTTGTTATGATTTTTTAGCATTTTTTTGTAATTTTAAAGTGATTGGGACTAGTTTGTTGCTGCAAAGTGTAGTTGGGGGTGATTTTTGATAGCCGAAGTAATTTAGGTGAGTTTGGCATAGTTTGCTATGGTTAGTAGCATTTTTTTGTAATTTAAAAGTGATTGGGTTTAGTTTGTTGTGGTAAGGGTTAGTTGGTGATGATTTATGGTAGCCGAAGTAATTTAGGAGAGTTTGGCATAGTTTGCTATGGTTACTAGCATTTTTTGGTAATTTAAAAGTGATTGGGTTTAGTTTGTTGTAGTAAGGGTTAGTTGGTGATGATTTATGGTAGCTGAAGTAATTTAGGTCAGTTTGGCATAGTTTGCTATGGTTACTAGCATTTTTTTGTAATTTAAAAGTGATTGGGTTTAGTTTGTTGTGGTAAGGGTTGGTTGGTGATGATTTATGGTAGCCGAAGTAATTTAGGTGAGTTTGGTATAGTTTGCTACGGTCACTAGTATTTTTTTGTAATTTAAAAGTGATTGGGTTTAGTTTGTTGTGGAAAGGGTTAGTTGCTGATGATTTAGAGTAGCCGAAGTAATTTAGGTGAGTCTGGCATAGTTTGTTATGATTTGTACAACTTTTTTTGTAATTTTAAGATGATATGGTTTGGTTTGTTGTGGTAAGGGATAGTTGGGGGTGATTTACGGTAGCCGAAGTAATTTAGGTGATTCTGGTATAGTTTGTTATAATTTTTAGCATTTTTTTGTAATTTTAAAGTGATTGGGCTTAGTTTGTTGCTGTAAAGTGTAGTTGGGGGTGATTTTTGATAGCCGAAGTAATTTAGGTGAGTTTGGCATAGTTTGCTATGGTTAGTAGCATTTTTTTGTAATTTAAAAGTGATTGGGTTTAGTTTGTTGTGGTAAGGGTTGTTTGGTGATGATTTATGGTAGCCGAAGTAATTTAGGTGAGTTTGGCATAGTTTGCTACGGTCACTAGAATTTTTTTGTAATTTAAAAGTGATTGGGTTTAGTTTGTTGTGGTAAGGGTTAGTTGCTGATGATTTAGAGAAGCCGAAGTAATTTAGGTGAGTCTGGCATAGTTTGTTATGATTTGTACACCTTTTTTTGTAATTTTAATATGATATGGTTTGGTTTGTTATGGTAAGGGATAGTTGGGGGTGATTTACGGTAGCCGAAGTAATTTAGGTGACTCTGGTATAGTTTGTTATGATTTTTAGCATTTTTCTGTAATTTAAAAGTGATTGGGCTTAGTTTGTTGCTGTAAAGTGTAGTTGGGAGTGATTTTTGATAACCGAAGTAATTTAGGTGAGTTTGGCATAGTTTGCTATGGTTAGTAGCATTTTTTTGTAATTTAAAAGTGATCGGTTTTAGTTTGTTGTGGTAAGGGTTAGTTGGTGATGATTTATGGTAGCCGAAGTAATTTAGGTGAGTTTGGCATAGTTTGCTATGGTTACTAACATGTTTTTGTAATTTAAAAGTGATTGGGTTTAGTTTGTTGTGGTAAGGGTTAGTTGGTGATGATTTAGAGTAGCCCAAGTAATTTAGGTGAGTCTGGCATAGTTTGTTATGATTTGTACACCTTTTTTTGTAATTTTAAGATGATATGGTTTGGTTTGTTGTGGTAAGGGATAGTTTGGGGTGATTTACGGTAGCCGAAGTAATTTAGGTGATTCTGGTATAGTTTGTTATGATTTTTAGCATTTTTTTGAAATTTTAAAGTGATTGGGCTTAGTTTGTTGCTGTAAAGTGTAGTTGGGGTGGTTTTTGATAGTTGAAGTAATTTAGGTGAGTTTGGCATAGTTTGCTATGGTTACTAGCATTTTTTTGTAATTTAAATGTGATTGGGTTTAGTTTGTTGTGGTAAGGGTGAGTTGGTGATGATTTATGGTAGCCGAAGTAATTTAGGTGAGTTTGGCCTAGTTTGCTATGGTTACTAGCATTTTTTTGTAATTTAAAAGTGATTGGGTTTAGTTTGTTGTGGTAATGGTTAGTTGGTGATGATTTAGAGTAGCCGAAGTAATTTAGGTGAGTCTGGCATAGTTTGTTATGATTTGTACACTTTTTTTTGTAATTTTAAGATGATATGGTTTGGTTTGTTGTGGTAAGGGATAGTTGGGGGTGATTTACGGTAGCCGAAGTAATTTAGGTGATTCTGGTATAGTTTGTTATAATTTTTAGCATTTTTTTGTAATTTTAAAGTGATTGGGCTTAGTTTGTTGCTGTAAAGTGTAGTTGGGGGTGATTTTTGATAGCCGAAGTAATTTAGGTGAGTTTGGCATAGCTTGCTATGGTTAGTGGCATTTTTTTGTAATTTAAACGTGATTGGGTTTAGTTTGTTGTTGTAAGGGTTAGTTGGTGATGATTTATGGTAGCCGAAGTAATTTAGGTGAGTTTGGCATAGTTTGCTATGGTTACTAGCATTTTTTTGTAATTTAAAAGTGATTGGGTTTAGTTTGTTGTGGTAAGGGTTAGTTGGTGATGATTTATGGTAGCCGAAGTAATTTAGTTGAGTCTGGCATAGTTTGTTATGATTTGTACACCTTTTTTTGTAATTTTAAGATGATATGGTTTGGTTTGTTGTGGTAAAGGATAGTTGGGGGTGATTTACGGTAGCCTAAGTAATTTAGGTGATTCTGGTATAGTTTGTTATGATTTTTAGCATTTTTTTGTAATTTTAAAGTGATTGGGCTTAGTTTGTTGCTGTAAAGTGTAGTTGGGGGTGATTATTGATAGCCGAAGTAATTTAGGTGAGTTTGGCATAGTTTGCTATGGTTAGTGGCATTTTTTTGTAATTTAAACGTGATTGGGTTTAGTTTGTTGTTGGAAGGGTTAGTTGGTGATGATTTATGGTAGCCGAAGTAATTTAGGTGAGTTTGGCATAGTTTGCTATGGTTACTGGCATTTTTTTGTAATTTAAAAGTGACTGGCTTTAGTTTGTTGTGGTAAGGGTTAGTTGGTGATGATTTAGAGTAGCCGAAGTAATTTAGGTGAGTCTGGCATAGTTTGTTATGATTTGTACACCTTTTTTTGTAATTTTAAGATGATATGGTTTGGTTTGTTGTGGTAAGGGAGAGTTGGGGGTGATTTACGGTAGCCAAAGTAATTTAGGTGATTCTGGTATAGTTTGTTATGATTTTTAGCATTTTTTTGTAATTTTAAAGTGATTGGGCTTAGTTTGTTGCTGTAAAGTGTAGTTGGGGGTGATTTTTGATAGCCGAAGTAATTTAGGTGAGTTTGGCATAGTTTGCTATGGTTAGTACAATTTTTTTTGTAATTTAAAAGTGATTGGGTTTAGTTTGTTGTGGTAAGGGTTAGTTGGTGATGATTTAGAGTAGCCGAAGTAATTTAGGTGAGTCTGGCATAGTTTGTTATGATTTGTACACTGTTTTTTGTAATTTTAAGATGATATGGTTTGGTTTGTTGTGGTAAGGGATAGTTGGGGGTGATTTACGGTAGCCGAAGTAATTTAGCTGATTCTGGTATAGTTTGTTATGATTTTTAGCATTTTTTTGTATTTTTAAAGTGATTGGGCTTACTTTGTTGCTGTAAAGTGTAGTTGGGGGTCATTTTTGATAGCCGAAGTAATTTAGGTGAGTTTGGCATAGTTTGCTATGGTTAGTAGCATTTTTTTGTAATTTAAAAGTGATTGGGTTTAGTTTGTTGTGGTAAGGGTTAGTTGATGATGATTTATGGTAGCCGAAGTAATTTAGGTGAGTTTGGCATAGTTTGCTATGGTTACTAGAATTTTTTTGTAATTTAAAAGTGATTGGGTTTAGTTTGTTGTGGTAAGGGTTAGTTGGTGATGATTTATGGTAGCCGAAGTAATTTAGGTGAGTTTGGCATAGTTTGCTATGGTTACTAGAATTTTTTTGTAATTTAAAAGTGATTGGGTTTAGTTTGTTGTGGTAAGGGTTAGTTGGTGATGATTTAGAGTAGCCGAAGTAATTTAGGTGAGTCTGGCATAGTTTGTTATGATTTGTACACCTTTTTTTGTAATTTTAAGGTGATATGGTTTGGTTTGTTGTGGTAAGGGATAGTTGGTGATGATTTATGGTAGCCGAAGTAATTTAGGTGAGTTTGGCATAGTTTGCTATGGTTACTAGAATTTTTTTGTAATTTAAAAGTGATTGGGTTTAGTTTGTTGTGGTAAGGGTTAGTTGGTGATGATTTAGAGTAGCCGAAGTAATTTAGGTGAGTCTGGCATAGTTTGTTATGATTTGTACACCTTTTTTTGTAATTTTAAGGTGATATGGTTTGGTTTGTTGTGGTAAGGGATAGTTGGTGATGATTTATGGTAGCCGAAGTAATTTAGGTGAGTTTGGCATAGTTTGCTATGGTTACAAGAATTTTTTTGTAAATTAAAAGTGATTGGGTTTAGTTTGTTGTGGTAAGGGTTAGTTGGTGATGATTTAGAGTAGCCGAAGTAATTTAGGTGAGTCTGGTATAGTTTGTTATGATTTTTAGCATTTTTTTGTAATTTTAAAGTGATTGGGCTTAGTTTGTTGCTGTAAAGTGTAGTTGGGGGTGATTTTTGATAGCCGAAGTAATTTAGGTGAGTTTTGCATTGTTTGCAATGGTTAATAGCATTTTTTTGTAATTTAAAAGTGATTGGGTTTAGTTTGTTGTGGTAAGGGTTAGTTGGTGATGATTTATGGTAGCCGAAGTAATTTAGTTGAGTTTGGCATAGTTTGCTTTGGTTACTAGTATTTTTTTGTAATTTAAAAGTGATTGGGTTTAGTTTGTTGTGGTAATGGTTAGTTGGTGCTGATTTAGAGTAGCCGAAGTAATTTAGGTGAGTCTGGCATAGTTTGTTATGATTTGTACACCTTTTTTTGTAATTTTAAGATGAAATGGTTTGGTTTGCTGTGGTAAGGGATAGTTGGGGGTGATTTACGGTAGCCGAAGTAATTTAGGTGATTCTGGTATAGTTTGTTATAATTTTTAGCATTTTTTTGTAATTTTAAAGTGATTGGGCTTATTTTGTTGCTGTAAAGTGTAGTTGGGGGTGATTTTTGATAGCCGAAGTAATTTAGGTGAGTTTGGCATAGTTTGCTATGGTTAGTAGCATTTTTTTGTAATTTAAAAGTGATTGGGTTTAGTTTGTTGTGGTAAGGGTTAGTTGGTGATGATTTATGGTAGCCGAAGTAATTTAGGTGAGTTTGGCATAGGTTGCTATGGTTACTATCATTTTTTTGTAATTTAAAAGTGATTGGGTTTAGTTTGTTGTGGTAAGGGTTAGTTGGTGATGATTTAGAGTAGCCGAAGTAATTTAGGTGATTCTGGCATAGTTTGTTATGATTTGTACACCTTTTTTTGTAATTTTAAGATGAAATGGTTTGGTTTGTTGTGGTAAGGGATAGTTGGGGGTGATTTACGGTAGCCGAAGTAATTTAGGTGATTCTGGTATAGTTTGTTATGATTTTTAGCATTTTTTTGTAATTTTAAAGTGACTGGGCTTAGTTTGTTGCTGTAAAGTGTAGTTGGGGGTGACTTTTGATAGCCGAAGTAATTTAGGTGAGTTTTGCATCGTTTGCAATGGTTAGTAGCATTTTTTTGTAATTTAAAATTGATTGGGTTTAGTTTGTTGTGGTAAGGGTTAGTTGGTGATGATTTATGGTAGCCGAAGTAATTTAGTTGAGTTTGGCATAGTTTGCTAAGGTTACTAGCATTTTTTTGTAATTTAAAAGTGATTGGGTTTAGTTTGTTGTGGTAATGGTTAGTTGGTGATGATTTAGAGTAGCCGAAGTAATTTAGGTGAGTCTGGCATAGTATGTTATGATTTGTCCACTTTTTTTTGTAATTTTAAGATGATATGGTTTGGTTTGTTGTGGTAAGGGATAGTTGGGGGTGACTTACGGTAGCCGAAGTAATTTAGGCGATTCTGGTATAGTTTGTTATGATTTTTAGCATTTTTTTGTAATTTTAAAGTGACTGTGCTTAGATTGTTGCTGTAAAGTGTAGTTGGGGGTGATTTTTGATAGCCGAAGTAATTTAGGTGAGTTTGGCATAGTTTGCTATGGTTAGCAGCTTTTTTTTGTAATTTAAAAGTGATTGGGTTTAGTTTGTTGTGGTAAGGGTTGGTTGGTGATGATTTATGGTAGCCGAAGTAATTAAGGTGAGTTTGGCATAGTTTGATATGGTTACTAGAATTTTTTTGTAATTTAAAAGTGATTGGGTTTAGTTTGTCGTGGTAAGGGTTAGTTGGTGATGATTTAGAGTAGCCGAAGTAATTTAGGTGAGTCTGGCATAGTTTCTTATGATTTGTACACCTTTTTTTTGTAATTTTAAGATGATATGGTTTGGTTTGTTGTGGTAAGGGATAGTTGGGGGTGATTTACGGTAGCCGAAGTATTTTAGGTGATTCTGGTATAGTTTGTTATGCTTTTTAGCATTTTTTTGTAATTTTAAAGTGATTGGGCTTAGTTTGTTGCTGTAGAGTGTAGTTCTGGGTGATTTTTGGTAGCCGAAGTAATTCATGTGAGTTTGGCATAGTTTGCTATGGTTAGTAGCATTTTTTTGTAATTTAAAAATGATTGGGTTTAGTTTGTTGTGGTAAGGGTTAGTTGGTGATGATTTATGGTAGCCGAAGTAATTTAGGTGAGTTTGGCATAGTTTGCTATGGTTACTAGAATTTTTTTGTAATTTAAAAGTGATTGGGTTTAGTTTGTTGTGGTAAGGGTTAGTTGGTGATGATTTAGAGTAGCCGAAGTAATTTAGGTGAGTCTGGCATAGTTTGTTATGATTTGTACACCTTTTTTTGTAATTTTAAGATGAAATGGTTTGGTTTGTTGTGGTAAGGGATAGTTGGGGGTGATTTACGGTAGCCGAAGTAATTTAGGTGATTCTGGTATAGTTTGTTATGATTTTTAGCATTTTTTTGTAATTTTAAAGTGATTGGGCTTAGTTTGTTGCTGTAAAGTGTAGTTGGGTGTGATTTTTGATTGCCGAAGTAATTTAGGTGAGTTTTGCATCGTTTGCAATGGTTAGTAGCATTTTTTTGTAATTTAAAAGTGATTGGGTTTAGTTTGTTGTGGTAAGGGTTAGTTGGTGATGATTTATGGTAGCCGAAGTAATTTAGTTGAGTTTGGCATAATTTGCTATGGTTACTAGCATTTTTTTGTAATTTAAAAGTGATTGGGTTTAGTTTGTTGTGGTAATGGTTAGTTGGTGATGATTTAGAGTAGCCGAAGTAATGTAGGTGAGTCTGGCATAGTTTGTTATGATTTGTACACCTTTTTTTGTAATTTTAAGATGAAATGGTTTGGTTTGCTGTGGTAAGGGATAGTTGTGGGTGATTTACGATAGCCGAAGTAATTTAGGTGATTCTGGTATAGTTTGTTATAATTTTTAGCATTTTTTTGTAATTTTAAAGTGATATGGCTTATTTTGTTGCTGTAAAGTGTAGTTGGGGGTGATTTTTGATAGCCGAAGTAATTTAGGTGAGTTTTGCATCGTTTGCAATGGTTAGTAGCATTTTTTTGTAAATTAAAAATGATTGTGTTTAGTTTGTTGTGGTAAGGGTTAGTTGGTGATGATTTATGGTAGCCGAAGTAATTTAGGTGAGTTTGGCATAGTTTGCTATGGTTACTAGCATTTTTTTGTAATTTAAAAGTGATTGGGTTTAGTTTGTTGTGGTAAGGGTTAGTTGGTGATGATTTAGAGTAGCCGAAGTAATTTAGGTGAGTCTGGCATAGTTTGTTATGATTTGTACACCTTTTTTTGTAATTTTAAGATGATATGGTTTGGTTTGTTGTGGTAAGGGATAGTTGGGGATGATTTACGGTAGCCGAAGTATTTTAGGTGATTCTGGTTTAGTTTGTTATGCTTTTTAGCATTTTTTTGTAATTTTAAAGTGATTGGGCTTAGTTTGTTGCTGTAGAGTGTAGTTGGGGGTGATTTTTGATAGCCGAAGTAATTTAGGTGAGTTTGGCATAGTTTGCTATGGTTAGTAGCATTTGTTTGTAATTTAAATGTGATTGGGTTTAGTTTGTTGTGGTAAGGGTTAGTTGGTGATGATTTAGAGTAGCCGAAGTAATTTAGGTGAGTCTGGCATAGTTTGTTATGATTTGTACACCTTTTTTTGTAATTTTAAGATGATATGGTTTGGTTTGTTGTGGTAAGGGATAGTTGGGGGTGATTTATGGTAGCCGAAGTAATTTAGGTGAGTTTGGCATAGTTTTCTATGGTTACTAGAATTTTTTTGTAATTTAAAAGTGATTGGGTTTAGTTTGTTGTGGTAAGGGTTAGTTGGTGATGATTTAGAGTAGCCGAAGTAATTTAGGTGAGTCTGGCATAGTTTGTTATGATTTGTACACCTTTTTTTGTAATTTTAAGATGATATGGTTTGGTTTGTTGTGGTAAAGAATAGTTGGGGGTGATTTACGGTAGCCTAAGTAATTTAGGTGATTCTGGTATAGTTTGTTATGATTTTTAGCATATTTTTGTAATTTTAAAGTGATTGGGCTTAGTTTGTTGCTGTAAAGTGTAGTTGGGGGTGATTATTTTTAGCCGAAGTAATTTAGGTGAGTTTGGCATAGCTTGCTATGGTTAGTGGCATTTTTTTGTAATTTAAACGTGATTGGGTTTAGTTTGTTGTTGTAAGGGTTAGTTGGTGATGATTTATGGTAGCCGAAGTAATTTAGGTGAGTTTGGCATAGTGTGCTATGGTTACTAGCATTTTTTTGTAATTTAAAAGTGATTGGGTTTAGTTTGTTGGGGTAAGGGTTAGTTTGTGATGATTTAGAGTAGCCGAAGTAATTTAGGTGAGTCTGGCATAGTTTGTTATGATTTGTACACCTTTTTTTGTAATTTTAAGATGATATGGTTTGGTTTGTTGTGGTAAGGGATAGTTGGGGGTGATTTACGGTAGCCGAAGTAATTTAGCTGATTCTGGTATAGTTTGTTATAATTTTTAGCATATTTTTGTAATTTTAAAGTGATTGGGCTTAGTTTGTTGCTGTAAAGTGTAGTTGGGGGTGATTATTGATAGCCGAAGTAATTTAGGTGAGTTTGGCATAGCTTGCTGTGGTTAGTGGCATTTTTTTGTAATTTAAACGTGATTGGGTTTAGTTTGTTGTTGTAAGGGTTAGTTGGTGATGATTTATGGTAGCCGAAGTAATTTAGGTGAGTTTGGCATAGTTTGTTATGGTTACTAGAATTTTTTTGTAATTTAAAAGTGATTGGGTTTAGTTTGTTGTGGTAAGGGTTAGTTGGTGATGATTTAGAGTAGCCGAAGTAATTTAGGTGAGTCTGGCATAGTTTGTTATGATTTGTACACCTTTTTTTGTAATTTTAAGGTGATATGGTTTGGTTTGTTGTGGTAAGGGATAGTTGGTGATGATTTATGGTAGCCGAAGTAATTTAGGTGAGTTTGGCATAGTTTGCTATGGTTACTAGAATTTTTTTGTAAATTAAAAGTGATTGGGTTTAGTTTGTTGTGGTAAGGGTTAGTTGGTGATGATTTAGAGTAGCCGAAGTAATTTAGGTGAGTCTGGCATAGTTTGTTATGATTTGTACACCTTTTTTTGTAATTTTAAGATGAAATGGTTTGGTTTGTTGTGGTAAGGGATAGTTGGGGGTGATTTACGGTAGCCGAAGTAATTTAGGTGATTCTGGTATAGTTTGTTATGATTTTTAGCATTTTTTTGTAATTTTAAAGTGATTGGGCTTAGTTTGTTGCTGTAAAGTGTAGTTGGGGGTGATTTTTGATAGCCGAAGTAATTTAGGTGAGTTTTGCATTGTTTGCAATGGTTAATAGCATTTTTTTGTAATTTAAAAGTGATTGGGTTTAGTTTGTTGTGGTAAGGGTTAGTTGGTGATGATTTATGGTAGCCGAAGTAATTTAGTTGAGTTTGGCATAGTTTGCTTTGGTTACTAGTATTTTTTTGTAATTTAAAAGTGATTGGGTTTAGTTTGTTGTGGTAATGGTTAGTTGGTGATGATTTAGAGTAGCCGAAGTAATTTAGGTGAGTCTGGCATAGTTTGTTATGATTTGTACACCTTTTTTTGTAATTTTAAGATGAAATGGTTTGGTTTGCTGTGGTAAGGGATAGTTGGGGGTGATTTACGGTAGCCGAAGTAATTTAGGTGATTCTGGTATAGTTTGTTATAATTTTTAGCATTTTTTTGTAATTTTAAAGTGATTGGGCTTATTTTGTTGCTGTAAAGTGTAGTTGGGGGTGATTTTTGATAGCCGAAGTAATTTAGGTGAGTTTGGCATAGTTTGCTATGGTTAGTAGCATTTTTTTGTAATTTAAAAGTGATTGGGTTTAGTTTGTTGTGGTAAGGGTTAGTTGGTGATGATTTATGGTAGCCGAAGTAATTTAGGTGAGTTTGGCATAGTTTGCTATGGTTACTATCATTTTTTTGTAATTTAAAAGTGATTGGGTTTAGTTTGTTGTGGTAAGGGTTAGTTGGTGATGATTTAGAGTAGCCGAAGTAATTTAGGTGATTCTGGCATAGTTTGTTATGATTTGTACACCTTTTTTTGTAATTTTAAGATGAAATGGTTTGGTTTGTTGTGGTAAGGGATAGTTGGGGGTGATTTACGGTAGCCGAAGTAATTTAGGTGATTCTGGTATAGTTTGTTATGATTTTTAGCATTTTTTTGTAATTTTAAAGTGACTGGGCTTAGTTTGTTGCTGTAAAGTGTAGTTGGGGGTGACTTTTGATAGCCGAAGTAATTTAGGTGAGTTTTGCATTGTTTGCAATGGTTAGTAGCATTTTTTTGTAATTTAAAATTGATTGGGTTTAGTTTGTTGTGGTAAGGGTTAGTTGGTGATGATTTATGGTAGCCGAAGTAATTTAGTTGAGTTTGGCATAGTTTGCTATGGTTACTAGCATTTTTTTGTAATTTAAAAGTGATTGGGTTTAGTTTGTTGTGGTAATGGTTAGTTGGTGATGATTTAGAGTAGCCGAAGTAATTTAGGTGAGTCTGGCATAGTATGTTATGATTTGTCCACTTTTTTTTGTAATTTTAAGATGATATGGTTTGGTTTGTTGTGGTAAGGGATAGTTGGGGGTGACTTACGGTAGCCGAAGTAATTTAGGCGATTCTGGTATAGTTTGTTATGATTTTTAGCATTTTTTTGTAATTTTAAAGTGACTGTGCTTAGATTGTTGCTGTAAAGTGTAGTTGGGGGTGATTTTTGATAGCCGAAGTAATTTAGGTGAGTTTGGCATAGTTTGCTATGGTTAGTAGCATTTTTTTGTAATTTAAAAGTGATTGGGTTTAGTTTGTTGTGGTAAGGGTTGGTTGGTGATGATTTATGATAGCCGAAGTAATTAAGGTGAGTTTGGCATAGTTTGATATGGTTACTAGAATTTTTTTGTAATTTAAAAGTGATTGGGTTTAGTTTGTCGTGGTAAGGGTTAGTTGGTGATGATTTAGAGTAGCCGAAGTAATTTAGGTGAGTCTGGCATAGTTTGTTATGATTTGTACACCTTTTTTTTGTAATTTTAAGATGATATGGTTTGGTTTGTTGTGGTAAGGGATAGTTGGGGGTGATTTACGGTAGCCGAAGTATTTTAGGTGATTCTGGTATAGTTTGTTATGCTTTTTAGCATTTTTTTGTAATTTTAAAGTGATTGGGCTTAGTTTGTTGCTGTAGAGTGTAGTTCTGGGTGATTTTTGGTAGCCGAAGTAATTTATGTGAGTTTGGCATAGTTTGCTATGGTTAGTAGCATTTTTTTGTAATTTAAAAATGATTGGGTTTAGTTTGTTGTGGTAAGGGTTAGTTGGTGATGATTTATGGTAGCCGAAGTAATTTAGGTGAGTTTGGCATAGTTTGCTATGGTTACTAGAATTTTTTTGTAATTTAAAAGTGATTGGGTTTAGTTTGTTGTGGTAAGGGTTAGTTGGTGATGATTTAGAGTAGCCGAAGTAATTTAGGTGAGTCTGGCATAGTTTGTTATGATTTGTACACCTTTTTTTGTAATTTTAAGATGAAATGGTTTGGTTTGTTGTGGTAAGGGATAGTTGGGGGTGATTTACGGTAGCCGAAGTAATTTAGGTGATTCTGGTATAGTTTGTTATGATTTTTAGCATTTTTTTGTAATTTTAAAGTGATTGGGCTTAGTTTGTTGCTGTAAAGTGTAGTTGGGTGTGATTTTTGATTGCCGAAGTAATTTAGGTGAGTTTTGCATCGTTTGCAATGGTTAGTAGCATTTTTTTGTAATTTAAAAGTGATTGGGTTTAGTTTGTTGTGGTAAGGGTTAGTTGGTGATGATTTATGGTAGCCGAAGTAATTTAGTTGAGTTTGGCATAATTTGCTATGGTTACTAGCATTTTTTTGTAATTTAAAAGTGATTGGGTTTAGTTTGTTGTGGTAATGTTTAGTTGGTGATGATTTAGAGTAGCCGAAGTAATGTAGGTGAGTCTGGCATAGTTTGTTATGATTTGTACACCTTTTTTTGTAATTTTAAGATGAAATGGTTTGGTTTGCTGTGGTAAGGGATAGTTGTGGGTGATTTACGATAGCCGAAGTAATTTAGGTGATTCTGGTATAGTTTGTTATAATTTTTAGCATTTTTTTGTAATTTTAAAGTGATATGGCTTATTTTGTTGCTCTAAAGTGTAGTTGGGGGTGATTTTTGATAGCCGAAGTAATTTAGGTGAGTTTTGCATCGTTTGCAATGGTTAGTAGCATTTTTTTGTAATTTAAAAGTGATTGTGTTTAGTTTGTTGTGGTAAGGGTTAGTTGGTGATGATTTATGGTAGCCGAAGTAATTTAGGTGAGTTTGGCATAGTTTGCTATGGTTACTAGCATTTTTTTGTAATTTAAAAGTGATTGGGTTTAGTTTGTTGTGGTAAGGGTTAGTTGGTGATGATTTAGAGTAGCCGAAGTAATTTAGGTGAGTCTGGCATAGTTTGTTATGATTTGTACACCTTTTTTTGTAATTTTAAGATGATATGGTTTGGTTTGTTGTGGTAAGGGATAGTTGGGGATGATTTACGGTAGCCGAAGTATTTTAGGTGATTCTGGTTTAGTTTGTTATGCTTTTTAGCATTTTTTTGTAATTTTAAAGTGATTGGGCTTAGTTTGTTGCTGTAGAGTGTAGTTGGGGGTGATTTTTGATAGCCGAAGTAATTTAGGTGAGTTTGGCATAGTTTGCTATGGTTAGTAGCATTTGTTTGTAATTTAAATGTGATTGGGTTTAGTTTGTTGTGGTAAGGGTTAGTTGGTGATGATTTAGAGTAGCCGAAGTAATTTAGGTGAGTCTGGCATAGTTTGTTATGATTTGTACACCTTTTTTTGTAATTTTAAGATGATATGGTTTGGTTTGTTGTGGTAAGGGATAGTTGGGGGTGATTTACGGTAGCCGAAGTAATTTAGGTGATTCTGGTATAGTTTGTTATGATTTTTAGCATTTTTTTGTAATTTTAAAGTGATTGGGCTCAGTTTGTTGCTGTAAAGTGTAGTTGGGGGTGATTTTTGATAGCCGAAGTAATTTAGGTGAGTTTGTCATAGTTTGCTATGGTTAGTAGCATTTTTTTGTAATTTAAAAGTGATTGGGTTTAGTTTGTTGTGGTAAGGGTTGGTTGGTGATGATTTATGGTAGCCGAAGTAATTTAGGTGTGTCTGGCATAGTTTGTTATGATTTGTATATCTTTTTTTGTAATTTTAAGATGATATGGTTTGGTTTGTTGTGGTAAGGGATAGTTGGGGATGATTTACGGTAGCCGAAGTATTTTAGGTGATTCTGGTTTAGTTTGTTATGATTTTTAGCATTTTTTTGTAATTTTAAAGTGATTGGGCTTAATTTGTTGCTGTAAAGTGTAGTTGGGTGTGATTTTTGATAGCCGAAGTAATTAAGGTGAGTTTGGCATAGTTTGCTATGGTTAGTAGCATTTTTTTGTAATTTAAAAGTGATTGGGTTTAGTTTGTTGTGGTAAGGGTTAGTTGGTGATGATTTATGGTAGCCGAAGTAATTTAGGTGAGTTTGGCATAGTTTGCTATGGTTACTAACATTTTTTTGTAATTTAAAAGTGATTTGGTTTAGTTTGTTGTGGTAAGGGTTAGTTGGTGATGATTTAGAGTAGCCGAAGTAATTTAGGTGAGTCTGGCATAGTTTGTTATGATTTGTACACCTTTTTTTGTAATTTTAAGATGATATGGTTTGGTTTGTTGTGGTAAGGGAGAGTTGGGGGTGATTTACGGTAGCCGAAGTAATTTAGGTGATTCTGGTATAGTTTGTTATGATTTTTAGCATTTTTTTGTAATTTCAAAGTGATTGGGTTTAGTTTGTTGCTGTAAAGTGTAGTTGGGGGTGATTTTTGATAGCCGAAGTAATTTAGGTGAGTTTGGCATAGTTTGCTATGGTTAGTAGCATTTTTTTTAATTTAAAAGTGATTGGCTTTAGTTTGTGGTGGTAAGGGTTAGTTCGTGATGATTTATGTTAGCCGAAGTAATTTAGGAGAGTTTGGCATAGTTTGCTATGGTTACTAGCATTTTTTTGTAATTTAAAAGTGATTGGTTTTAGTTTGTTGTGGTAAGAGTTAGTTGGTGATGATTTAGAGTAGCCGAAGTAATTTAGGTGAGTCTGGCATAGTTTGTTATGATTTGTACACCTTTTTTTGTAATTTTAAGATGATATGGTTTGGTTTGTTGTGGTAAGGGATAGTTGGGGGTGATTTACGATAGCCGAAGTAATTTAGGTGATTCTGGTATAGTTTGTTATGATTTTTAGTATTTTTTTGTAATTTTAAAGTGATTGGGCTTAGTTTGTTGCTGTAAAGTGTAGTTGGGTGTGATTTTTGATAGCCGAAGTAATTTAGGTGAGTTTGGCCTATTTTGCTATGGTTAGTAGCATTTTTTGTAATTTAAAAGTGATTGGGTTTAGTTTGTTGTGGTAAGGGTTAGTTGGTGATGATTTAGAGTAGCCGAAGTAATTTAGGTGAGTCTGGCATAGTTTGTTATGATTTGTACACCTTTTTTTTGTAATTTTAAGATGATATGGTTTGGTTTGTTGTGGTAAGGGATAGTTGGGGGTGATTTACGGTAGCCGAAGTATTTTAGGTGATTCTGGTATAGTTTGTTATGCTTTTTAGCATTTTTTTGTAATTTTAAAGTGATTGGGCTTAGTTTGTTGCTGTAGAGTGTAGTTCTGGGTGATTTTTGGTAGCCGAAGTAATTTATGTGAGTTTGGCATAGTTTGCTATGGTTAGTAGCATTTTTTTGTAATTTAAAAGTGATTGGGTTTAGTTTGTTGTGGTAAGGGTTAGTTGGTGATGATTTATGGTAGCCGAAGTAATTTAGGTGAGTTTGGCATAGTTTGCTATGGTTACTAGAATTTTTTTGTAATTTAAAAGTGATTGGGTTTAGTTTGTTGTGGTAAGGGTTAGTTGGTGATGATTTAGAGTAGCCGAAGTAATTTAGGTGAGTCTGGCATAGTTTGTTATGATTTGTACACCTTTTTTTGTAATTTTAAGATGAAATGGTTTGGTTTGTTGTGGTAAGGGATAGTTGGGGGTGATTTACGGTAGCCGAAGTAATTTAGGTGATTCTGGTATAGTTTGTTATGATTTTTAGCATTTTTTTGTAATTTTAAAGTGATTGGGCTTAGTTTGTTGCTGTAAAGTGTAGTTGGGGGTGATTTTTGATAGCCGAAGTAATTTAGGTGAGTTTTGCATCGTTTGCAATGGTTAGTAGCATTTTTTTGTAATTTGAAAGTGATTGGGTTTAGTTTGTTGTGGTAAGGGTTAGTTGGTGATGATTTATGGTAGCCGAAGTAATTTAGTTGAGTTTGGCATAATTTGCTATGGTTACTAGCATTTTTTTGTAATTTAAAAGTGATTGGGTTTAGTTTGTTGTGGTAATGGTTAGTTGGTGATGATTTAGAGTAGCCGAAGTAATGTAGGTGAGTCTGGCATAGTTTGTTATGATTTGTACACCTTTTTTTGTAATTTTAAGATGAAATGGTTTGGTTTGCTGTGGTAAGGGATAGTTGTGGGTGATTTACGATAGCCGAAGTAATTTAGGTGATTCTGGTATAGTTTGTTATAATTTTTAGCATTTTTTTGTAATTTTAAAGTGATATGGCTTATTTTGTTGCTGTAAAGTGTAGTTGGGGGTGATTTTTGATAGCCGAAGTAATTTAGGTGAGTTTTGCATCGTTTGCAATGGTTAGTAGCATTTTTTTGTAATTTAAAAGTGATTGTGTTTAGTTTGTTGTGGTAAGGGTTAGTTGGTGATGATTTATGGTAGCCGAAGTAATTTAGGTGAGTTTGGCATAGTTTGCTATGGTTACTAGAATTTTTTTGTAATTTAAAAGTGATTGGGTTTAGTTTGTTGTGGTAAGGGTTAGTTGGTGATGATTTATGGTAGCCGAAGTAATTTAGGTGAGTTTGGCATAGTTTGCTATGGTTACTAGAATTTTTTTGTAATTTAAAAGTGATTGGGTTTAGTTTGTTGTGGTAAGGGTTAGTTGGTGATGATTTAGAGTAGCCGAAGTAATTTAGGTGAGTCTGGCATAGTTTGTTATGATTTGTACACCTTTTTTTGTAATTTTAAGGTGATATGGTTTGGTTTGTTGTGGTAAGGGATAGTTGGTGATGATTTATGGTAGCCGAAGTAATTTAGGTGAGTTTGGCATAGTTTGCTATGGTTACTAGAATTTTTTTGTAATTTAAATGTGATTGGGTTTAGTTTGTTGTGGTAAGGGTTAGTTGGTGATGATTTAGAGTAGCCGAAGTAATTTAGGTGAGTCTGGCATAGTTTGTTATGATTTGTACACCTTTTTTTGTAATTTTAAGATGATATGGTTTGGTTTGTTGTGGTAAAGAATAGTTGGGGGTGATTTACGGTAGCCTAAGTAATTTAGGTGATTCTGGTATAGTTTGTTATGATTTTTAGCATATTTTTGTAATTTTAAAGTGATTGGGCTTAGTTTGTTGCTGTAAAATGTAGTTGGGGGTGATTATTTTTAGCCGAAGTAATTTAGGTGAGTTTGGCATAGCTTGCTATGGTTAGTGGCATTTTTTTGTAATTTAAACGTGATTGGGTTTAGTTTGTTGTTGTAAGGGTTAGTTGGTGATGATTTATGGTAGCCGAAGTAATTTAGTTGAGTTTGGCATAGTTTGCTTTGGTTACTAGTATTTTTTTGTAATTTAAAAGTGATTGGGTTTAGTTTGTTGTGGTAATGGTTAGTTGGTGATGATTTAGAGTAGCCGAAGTAATTTAGGTGAGTCTGGCATAGTTTGTTATGATTTGTACACCTTTTTTTGTAATTTTAAGATGAAATGGTTTGGTTTGCTGTGGTAAGGGATAGTTGGGGGTGATTTACGGTAGCCGAAGTAATTTAGGTGATTCTGGTATAGTTTGTTATAATTTTTAGCATTTTTTTGTAATTTTAAAGTGATTGGGCTTATTTTGTTGCTGTAAAGTGTAGTTGGGGGTGATTTTTGATAGCCGAAGTAATTTAGGTGAGTTTGGCATAGTTTGCTATGGTTAGTAGCATTTTTTTGTAATTTAAAAGTGATTGGGTTTAGTTTGTTGTGGTAAGGGTTAGTTGGTGATGATTTATGGTAGCCGAAGTAATTTAGGTGAGTTTGGCATAGTTTGCTATGGTTACTATCATTTTTTTGTAATTTAAAAGTGATTGGGTTTAGTTTGTTGTGGTAAGGGTTAGTTGGTGATGATTTAGAGTAGCCGAAGTAATTTAGGTGATTCTGGCATAGTTTGTTATGATTTGTACACCTTTTTTTGTAATTTTAAGATGAAATGGTTTGGTTTGTTGTGGTAAGGGATAGTTGGGGGTGATTTACGGTAGCCGAAGTAATTTAGGTGATTCTGGTATAGTTTGTTATGATTTTTAGCATTTTTTTGTAATTTTAAAGTGACTGGGCTTAGTTTGTTGCTGTAAAGTGTAGTTGGGGGTGACTTTTGATAGCCGAAGTAATTTAGGTGAGTTTTGCATTGTTTGCAATGGTTAGTAGCATTTTTTTGTAATTTAAAATTGATTGGGTTTAGTTTGTTGTGGTAAGGGTTAGTTGGTGATGATTTATGGTAGCCGAAGTAATTTAGTTGAGTTTGGCATAGTTTGCTATGGTTACTAGCATTTTTTTGTAATTTAAAAGTGATTGGGTTTAGTTTGTTGTGGTAATGGTTAGTTGGTGATGATTTAGAGTAGCCGAAGTAATTTAGGTGAGTCTGGCATAGTATGTTATGATTTGTCCACTTTTTTTTGTAATTTTAAGATGATATGGTTTGGTTTGTTGTGGTAAGGGATAGTTGGGGGTGACTTACGGTAGCCGAAGTAATTTAGGCGATTCTGGTATAGTTTGTTATGATTTTTAGCATTTTTTTGTAATTTTAAAGTGACTGTGCTTAGATTGTTGCTGTAAAGTGTAGTTGGGGGTGATTTTTGATAGCCGAAGTAATTTAGGTGAGTTTGGCATAGTTTGCTATGGTTAGTAGCATTTTTTTGTAATTTAAAAGTGATTGGGTTTAGTTTGTTGTGGTAAGGGTTGGTTGGTGATGATTTATGATAGCCGAAGTAATTAAGGTGAGTTTGGCATAGTTTGATATGGTTACTAGAATTTTTTTGTAATTTAAAAGTGATTGGGTTTAGTTTGTCGTGGTAAGGGTTAGTTGGTGATGATTTAGAGTAGCCGAAGTAATTTAGGTGAGTCTGGCATAGTTTGTTATGATTTGTACACCTTTTTTTTGTAATTTTAAGATGATATGGTTTGGTTTGTTGTGGTAAGGGATAGTTGGGGGTGATTTACGGTAGCCGAAGTATTTTAGGTGATTCTGGTATAGTTTGTTATGCTTTTTAGCATTTTTTTGTAATTTTAAAGTGATTGGGCTTAGTTTGTTGCTGTAGAGTGTAGTTCTGGGTGATTTTTGGTAGCCGAAGTAATTTATGTGAGTTTGGCATAGTTTGCTATGGTTAGTAGCATTTTTTTGTAATTTAAAAATGATTGGGTTTAGTTTGTTGTGGTAAGGGTTAGTTGGTGATGATTTATGGTAGCCGAAGTAATTTAGGTGAGTTTGGCATAGTTTGCTATGGTTACTAGAATTTTTTTGTAATTTAAAAGTGATTGGGTTTAGTTTGTTGTGGTAAGGGTTAGTTGGTGATGATTTAGAGTAGCCGAAGTAATTTAGGTGAGTCTGGCATAGTTTGTTATGATTTGTACACCTTTTTTTGTAATTTTAAGATGAAATGGTTTGGTTTGTTGTGGTAAGGGATAGTTGGGGGTGATTTACGGTAGCCGAAGTAATTTAGGTGATTCTGGTATAGTTTGTTATGATTTTTAGCATTTTTTTGTAATTTTAAAGTGATTGGGCTTAGTTTGTTGCTGTAAAGTGTAGTTGGGTGTGATTTTTGATTGCCGAAGTAATTTAGGTGAGTTTTGCATCGTTTGCAATGGTTAGTAGCATTTTTTTGTAATTTAAAAGTGATTGGGTTTAGTTTGTTGTGGTAAGGGTTAGTTGGTGATGATTTATGGTAGCCGAAGTAATTTAGTTGAGTTTGGCATAATTTGCTATGGTTACTAGCATTTTTTTGTAATTTAAAAGTGATTGGGTTTAGTTTGTTGTGGTAATGTTTAGTTGGTGATGATTTAGAGTAGCCGAAGTAATGTAGGTGAGTCTGGCATAGTTTGTTATGATTTGTACACCTTTTTTTGTAATTTTAAGATGAAATGGTTTGGTTTGCTGTGGTAAGGGATAGTTGTGGGTGATTTACGATAGCCGAAGTAATTTAGGTGATTCTGGTATAGTTTGTTATAATTTTTAGCATTTTTTTGTAATTTTAAAGTGATATGGCTTATTTTGTTGCTCTAAAGTGTAGTTGGGGGTGATTTTTGATAGCCGAAGTAATTTAGGTGAGTTTTGCATCGTTTGCAATGGTTAGTAGCATTTTTTTGTAATTTAAAAGTGATTGTGTTTAGTTTGTTGTGGTAAGGGTTAGTTGGTGATGATTTATGGTAGCCGAAGTAATTTAGGTGAGTTTGGCATAGTTTGCTATGGTTACTAGCATTTTTTTGTAATTTAAAAGTGATTGGGTTTAGTTTGTTGTGGTAAGGGTTAGTTGGTGATGATTTAGAGTAGCCGAAGTAATTTAGGTGAGTCTGGCATAGTTTGTTATGATTTGTACACCTTTTTTTGTAATTTTAAGATGATATGGTTTGGTTTGTTGTGGTAAGGGATAGTTGGGGATGATTTACGGTAGCCGAAGTATTTTAGGTGATTCTGGTTTAGTTTGTTATGCTTTTTAGCATTTTTTTGTAATTTTAAAGTGATTGGGCTTAGTTTGTTGCTGTAGAGTGTAGTTGGGGGTGATTTTTGATAGCCGAAGTAATTTAGGTGAGTTTGGCATAGTTTGCTATGGTTAGTAGCATTTGTTTGTAATTTAAATGTGATTGGGTTTAGTTTGTTGTGGTAAGGGTTAGTTGGTGATGATTTAGAGTAGCCGAAGTAATTTAGGTGAGTCTGGCATAGTTTGTTATGATTTGTACACCTTTTTTTGTAATTTTAAGATGATATGGTTTGGTTTGTTGTGGTAAGGGATAGTTGGGGGTGATTTACGGTAGCCGAAGTAATTTAGGTGATTCTGGTATAGTTTGTTATGATTTTTAGCATTTTTTTGTAATTTTAAAGTGATTGGGCTCAGTTTGTTGCTGTAAAGTGTAGTTGGGGGTGATTTTTGATAGCCGAAGTAATTTAGGTGAGTTTGTCATAGTTTGCTATGGTTAGTAGCATTTTTTTGTAATTTAAAAGTGATTGGGTTTAGTTTGTTGTGGTAAGGGTTGGTTGGTGATGATTTATGGTAGCCGAAGTAATTTAGGTGTGTCTGGCATAGTTTGTTATGATTTGTATATCTTTTTTTGTAATTTTAAGATGATATGGTTTGGTTTGTTGTGGTAAGGGATAGTTGGGGATGATTTACGGTAGCCGAAGTATTTTAGGTGATTCTGGTTTAGTTTGTTATGATTTTTAGCATTTTTTTGTAATTTTAAAGTGATTGGGCTTAATTTGTTGCTGTAAAGTGTAGTTGGGTGTGATTTTTGATAGCCGAAGTAATTAAGGTGAGTTTGGCATAGTTTGCTATGGTTAGTAGCATTTTTTTGTAATTTAAAAGTGATTGGGTTTAGTTTGTTGTGGTAAGGGTTAGTTGGTGATGATTTATGGTAGCCGAAGTAATTTAGGTGAGTTTGGCATAGTTTGCTATGGTTACTAACATTTTTTTGTAATTTAAAAGTGATTTGGTTTAGTTTGTTGTGGTAAGGGTTAGTTGGTGATGATTTAGAGTAGCCGAAGTAATTTAGGTGAGTCTGGCATAGTTTGTTATGATTTGTACACCTTTTTTTGTAATTTTAAGATGATATGGTTTGGTTTGTTGTGGTAAGGGAGAGTTGGGGGTGATTTACGGTAGCCGAAGTAATTTAGGTGATTCTGGTATAGTTTGTTATGATTTTTAGCATTTTTTTGTAATTTCAAAGTGATTGGGTTTAGTTTGTTGCTGTAAAGTGTAGTTGGGGGTGATTTTTGATAGCCGAAGTAATTTAGGTGAGTTTGGCATAGTTTGCTATGGTTAGTAGCATTTTTTTTAATTTAAAAGTGATTGGCTTTAGTTTGTGGTGGTAAGGGTTAGTTCGTGATGATTTATGTTAGCCGAAGTAATTTAGGAGAGTTTGGCATAGTTTGCTATGGTTACTAGCATTTTTTTGTAATTTAAAAGTGATTGGTTTTAGTTTGTTGTGGTAAGAGTTAGTTGGTGATGATTTAGAGTAGCCGAAGTAATTTAGGTGAGTCTGGCATAGTTTGTTATGATTTGTACACCTTTTTTTGTAATTTTAAGATGATATGGTTTGGTTTGTTGTGGTAAGGGATAGTTGGGGGTGATTTACGATAGCCGAAGTAATTTAGGTGATTCTGGTATAGTTTGTTATGATTTTTAGTATTTTTTTGTAATTTTAAAGTGATTGGGCTTAGTTTGTTGCTGTAAAGTGTAGTTGGGTGTGATTTTTGATAGCCGAAGTAATTTAGGTGAGTTTGGCCTATTTTGCTATGGTTAGTAGCATTTTTTGTAATTTAAAAGTGATTGGGTTTAGTTTGTTGTGGTAAGGGTTAGTTGGTGATGATTTAGAGTAGCCGAAGTAATTTAGGTGAGTCTGGCATAGTTTGTTATGATTTGTACACCTTTTTTTTGTAATTTTAAGATGATATGGTTTGGTTTGTTGTGGTAAGGGATAGTTGGGGGTGATTTACGGTAGCCGAAGTATTTTAGGTGATTCTGGTATAGTTTGTTATGCTTTTTAGCATTTTTTTGTAATTTTAAAGTGATTGGGCTTAGTTTGTTGCTGTAGAGTGTAGTTCTGGGTGATTTTTGGTAGCCGAAGTAATTTATGTGAGTTTGGCATAGTTTGCTATGGTTAGTAGCATTTTTTTGTAATTTAAAAGTGATTGGGTTTAGTTTGTTGTGGTAAGGGTTAGTTGGTGATGATTTATGGTAGCCGAAGTAATTTAGGTGAGTTTGGCATAGTTTGCTATGGTTACTAGAATTTTTTTGTAATTTAAAAGTGATTGGGTTTAGTTTGTTGTGGTAAGGGTTAGTTGGTGATGATTTAGAGTAGCCGAAGTAATTTAGGTGAGTCTGGCATAGTTTGTTATGATTTGTACACCTTTTTTTGTAATTTTAAGATGAAATGGTTTGGTTTGTTGTGGTAAGGGATAGTTGGGGGTGATTTACGGTAGCCGAAGTAATTTAGGTGATTCTGGTATAGTTTGTTATGATTTTTAGCATTTTTTTGTAATTTTAAAGTGATTGGGCTTAGTTTGTTGCTGTAAAGTGTAGTTGGGGGTGATTTTTGATAGCCGAAGTAATTTAGGTGAGTTTTGCATCGTTTGCAATGGTTAGTAGCATTTTTTTGTAATTTGAAAGTGATTGGGTTTAGTTTGTTGTGGTAAGGGTTAGTTGGTGATGATTTATGGTAGCCGAAGTAATTTAGTTGAGTTTGGCATAATTTGCTATGGTTACTAGCATTTTTTTGTAATTTAAAAGTGATTGGGTTTAGTTTGTTGTGGTAATGGTTAGTTGGTGATGATTTAGAGTAGCCGAAGTAATGTAGGTGAGTCTGGCATAGTTTGTTATGATTTGTACACCTTTTTTTGTAATTTTAAGATGAAATGGTTTGGTTTGCTGTGGTAAGGGATAGTTGTGGGTGATTTACGATAGCCGAAGTAATTTAGGTGATTCTGGTATAGTTTGTTATAATTTTTAGCATTTTTTTGTAATTTTAAAGTGATATGGCTTATTTTGTTGCTGTAAAGTGTAGTTGGGGGTGATTTTTGATAGCCGAAGTAATTTAGGTGAGTTTTGCATCGTTTGCAATGGTTAGTAGCATTTTTTTGTAATTTAAAAGTGATTGTGTTTAGTTTGTTGTGGTAAGGGTTAGTTGGTGATGATTTATGGTAGCCGAAGTAATTTAGGTGAGTTTGGCATAGTTTGCTATGGTTACTAGAATTTTTTTGTAATTTAAAAGTGATTGGGTTTAGTTTGTTGTGGTAAGGGTTAGTTGGTGATGATTTATGGTAGCCGAAGTAATTTAGGTGAGTTTGGCATAGTTTGCTATGGTTACTAGAATTTTTTTGTAATTTAAAAGTGATTGGGTTTAGTTTGTTGTGGTAAGGGTTAGTTGGTGATGATTTAGAGTAGCCGAAGTAATTTAGGTGAGTCTGGCATAGTTTGTTATGATTTGTACACCTTTTTTTGTAATTTTAAGGTGATATGGTTTGGTTTGTTGTGGTAAGGGATAGTTGGTGATGATTTATGGTAGCCGAAGTAATTTAGGTGAGTTTGGCATAGTTTGCTATGGTTACTAGAATTTTTTTGTAATTTAAATGTGATTGGGTTTAGTTTGTTGTGGTAAGGGTTAGTTGGTGATGATTTAGAGTAGCCGAAGTAATTTAGGTGAGTCTGGCATAGTTTGTTATGATTTGTACACCTTTTTTTGTAATTTTAAGATGATATGGTTTGGTTTGTTGTGGTAAAGAATAGTTGGGGGTGATTTACGGTAGCCTAAGTAATTTAGGTGATTCTGGTATAGTTTGTTATGATTTTTAGCATATTTTTGTAATTTTAAAGTGATTGGGCTTAGTTTGTTGCTGTAAAATGTAGTTGGGGGTGATTATTTTTAGCCGAAGTAATTTAGGTGAGTTTGGCATAGCTTGCTATGGTTAGTGGCATTTTTTTGTAATTTAAACGTGATTGGGTTTAGTTTGTTGTTGTAAGGGTTAGTTGGTGATGATTTATGGTAGCCGAAGTAATTTAGTTGAGTTTGGCATAGTTTGCTTTGGTTACTAGTATTTTTTTGTAATTTAAAAGTGATTGGGTTTAGTTTGTTGTGGTAATGGTTAGTTGGTGATGATTTAGAGTAGCCGAAGTAATTTAGGTGAGTCTGGCATAGTTTGTTATGATTTGTACACCTTTTTTTGTAATTTTAAGATGAAATGGTTTGGTTTGCTGTGGTAAGGGATAGTTGGGGGTGATTTACGGTAGCCGAAGTAATTTAGGTGATTCTGGTATAGTTTGTTATAATTTTTAGCATTTTTTTGTAATTTTAAAGTGATTGGGCTTATTTTGTTGCTGTAAAGTGTAGTTGGGGGTGATTTTTGATAGCCGAAGTAATTTAGGTGAGTTTGGCATAGTTTGCTATGGTTAGTAGCATTTTTTTGTAATTTAAAAGTGATTGGGTTTAGTTTGTTGTGGTAAGGGTTAGTTGGTGATGATTTATGGTAGCCGAAGTAATTTAGGTGAGTTTGGCATAGCTTGCTATGGTTAGTGGCATTTTTTTGTAATTTAAACGTGATTGGGTTTAGTTTGTTGTTGTAAGGGTTAGTTGGTGATGATTTATGGTAGCCGAAGTAATTTAGGTGAGTTTGGCATAGTTTGCTATGGTTACTAGAATTTTTTTGTAATTTAAAAGTGATTGGGTTTAGTTTGTTGTGGTAAGGGTTAGTTGGTGATGATTTAGAGTAGCCGAAGTAATTTAGGTGAGTCTGGCATAGTTTGTTATGATTTGTACACCTTTTTTTGTAATTTTAAGGTGATATGGTTTGGTTTGTTGTGGTAAGGGATAGTTGGTGATGATTTATGGTAGCCGAAGTAATTTAGGTGAGTTTGGCATAGTTTGCTATGGTTACTAGAATTTTTTTGTAAATTAAAAGTGATTGGGTTTAGTTTGTTGTGGTAAGGGTTAGTTGGTGATGATTTAGAGTAGCCGAAGTAATTTAGGTGAGTCTGGCATAGTTTGTTATGATTTGTACACCTTTTTTTGTAATTTTAAGATGAAATGGTTTGGTTTGTTGTGGTAAGGGATAGTTGGGGGTGATTTACGGTAGCCGAAGTAATTTAGGTGATTCTGGTATAGTTTGTTATGATTTTTAGCATTTTTTTGTAATTTTAAAGTGATTGGGCTTAGTTTGTTGCTGTAAAGTGTAGTTGGGGGTGATTTTTGATAGCCGAAGTAATTTAGGTGAGTTTTGCATTGTTTGCAATGGTTAATAGCATTTTTTTGTAATTTAAAAGTGATTGGGTTTAGTTTGTTGTGGTAAGGGTTAGTTGGTGATGATTTATGGTAGCCGAAGTAATTTAGTTGAGTTTGGCATAGTTTGCTTTGGTTACTAGTATTTTTTTGTAATTTAAAAGTGATTGGGTTTAGTTTGTTGTGGTAATGGTTAGTTGGTGATGATTTAGAGTAGCCGAAGTAATTTAGGTGAGTCTGGCATAGTTTGTTATGATTTGTACACCTTTTTTTGTAATTTTAAGATGAAATGGTTTGGTTTGCTGTGGTAAGGGATAGTTGGGGGTGATTTACGGTAGCCGAAGTAATTTAGGTGATTCTGGTATAGTTTGTTATAATTTTTAGCATTTTTTTGTAATTTTAAAGTGATTGGGCTTATTTTGTTGCTGTAAAGTGTAGTTGGGGGTGATTTTTGATAGCCGAAGTAATTTAGGTGAGTTTGGCATAGTTTGCTATGGTTAGTAGCATTTTTTTGTAATTTAAAAGTGATTGGGTTTAGTTTGTTGTGGTAAGGGTTAGTTGGTGATGATTTATGGTAGCCGAAGTAATTTAGGTGAGTTTGGCATAGTTTGCTATGGTTACTATCATTTTTTTGTAATTTAAAAGTGATTGGGTTTAGTTTGTTGTGGTAAGGGTTAGTTGGTGATGATTTAGAGTAGCCGAAGTAATTTAGGTGATTCTGGCATAGTTTGTTATGATTTGTACACCTTTTTTTGTAATTTTAAGATGAAATGGTTTGGTTTGTTGTGGTAAGGGATAGTTGGGGGTGATTTACGGTAGCCGAAGTAATTTAGGTGATTCTGGTATAGTTTGTTATGATTTTTAGCATTTTTTTGTAATTTTAAAGTGACTGGGCTTAGTTTGTTGCTGTAAAGTGTAGTTGGGGGTGACTTTTGATAGCCGAAGTAATTTAGGTGAGTTTTGCATCGTTTGCAATGGTTAGTAGCATTTTTTTGTAATTTAAAATTGATTGGGTTTAGTTTGTTGTGGTAAGGGTTAGTTGGTGATGATTTATGGTAGCCGAAGTAATTTAGTTGAGTTTGGCATAGTTTGCTATGGTTACTAGCATTTTTTTGTAATTTAAAAGTGATTGGGTTTAGTTTGTTGTGGTAATGGTTAGTTGGTGATGATTTAGAGTAGCCGAAGTAATTTAGGTGAGTCTGGCATAGTATGTTATGATTTGTCCACTTTTTTTTGTAATTTTAAGATGATATGGTTTGGTTTGTTGTGGTAAGGGATAGTTGGGGGTGACTTACGGTAGCCGAAGTAATTTAGGCGATTCTGGTATAGTTTGTTATGATTTTTAGCATTTTTTTGTAATTTTAAAGTGACTGTGCTTAGATTGTTGCTGTAAAGTGTAGTTGGGGGTGATTTTTGATAGCCGAAGTAATTTAGGTGAGTTTGGCATAGTTTGCTATGGTTAGCAGCATTTTTTTGTAATTTAAAAGTGATTGGGTTTAGTTTGTTGTGGTAAGGGTTGGTTGGTGATGATTTATGGTAGCCGAAGTAATTAAGGTGAGTTTGGCATAGTTTGCTATGGTTACTAGAATTTTTTTGTAATTTAAAAGTGATTGGGTTTAGTTTGTCGTGGTAAGGGTTAGTTGGTGATGATTTAGAGTAGCCGAAGTAATTTAGGTGAGTCTGGCATAGTTTGTTATGATTTGTACACCTTTTTTTTGTAATTTTAAGATGATATGGTTTGGTTTGTTGTGGTAAGGGATAGTTGGGGGTGATTTACGGTAGCCGAAGTATTTTAGGTGATTCTGGTATAGTTTGTTATGCTTTTTAGCATTTTTTTGTAATTTTAAAGTGATTGGGCTTAGTTTGTTGCTGTAGAGTGTAGTTCTGGGTGATTTTTGGTAGCCGAAGTAATTTATGTGAGTTTGGCATAGTTTGCTATGGTTAGTAGCATTTTTTTGTAATTTAAAAATGATTGGGTTTAGTTTGTTGTGGTAAGGGTTAGTTGGTGATGATTTATGGTAGCCGAAGTAATTTAGGTGAGTTTGGCATAGTTTGCTATGGTTACTGGAATTTTTTTGTAATTTAAAAGTGATTGGGTTTAGTTTGTTGTGGTAAGAGTTAGTTGGTGATGATTTAGAGTAGCCGAAGTAATTTAGGTGAGTCTGGCATAGTTTGTTATGATTTGTACACCTTTTTTTGTAATTTTAAGATGAAATGGTTTGGTTTGTTGTGGTAAGGGATAGTTGGGGGTGATTTACGGTAGCCGAAGTAATTTAGGTGATTCTGGTATAGTTTGTTATGATTTTTAGCATTTTTTTGTAATTTTAAAGTGATTGGGCTTAGTTTGTTGCTGTAAAGTGTAGTTGGGGGTGATTTTTGATTGCCGAAGTAATTTAGGTGAGTTTTGCATCGTTTGCAATGGTTAGTAGCATTTTTTTGTAATTTAAAAGTGATTGGGTTTAGTTTGTTGTGGTAAGGGTTAGTTGGTGATGATTTATGGTAGCCGAAGTAATTTAGTTGAGTTTGGCATAATTTGCTATGGTTACTAGCATTTTTTTGTAATTTAAAAGTGATTGGGTTTAGTTTGTTGTGGTAATGGTTAGTTGGTGATGATTTAGAGTAGCCGAAGTAATGTAGGTGAGCCTGGCATAGTTTGTTATGATTTGTACACCTTTTTTTGTAATTTTAAGATGAAATGGTTTGGTTTGGTGTGGTAAGGGATAGTTGTGGGTGATTTACGATAGCCGAAGTAATTTAGGTGATTCTGGTATAGTTTGTTATAATTTTTAGCATTTTTTTGTAATTTTAAAGTGATTGGGTTTAATTTGTTGCTGTAAAGTGTAGTTGGGGGTGATTTTTGATAGCCGAAGTAATTTAGGTGAGTTTGGCATAGTTTGCTATGGTTAGTAGCATTTTTTTTAATTTAAAAGTGATTGGCTTTAGTTTGTGGTGGTAAGGGTTAGTTCGTGATGATTTATGTTAGCCGAAGTAATTTAGGAGAGTTTGGCATAGTTTGCTATGGTTACTAGCATTTTTTTGTAATTTAAAAGTGATTGGTTTTAGTTTGTTGTGGTAAGAGTTAGTTGGTGATGATTTAGAGTAGCCGAAGTAATTTAGGTGAGTCTGGCATAGTTTGTTATGATTTGTACACCTTTTTTTGTAATTTTAAGATGATATGGTTTGGTTTGTTGTGGTAAGGGATAGTTGGGGATGATTTACGGTAGCCGAAGTATTTTAGGTGATTCTGGTTTAGTTTGTTATGCTTTTTAGCATTTTTTTGTAATTTTAAAGTGATTGGGCTTAGTTTGTTGCTGTAGAGTGTAGTTGGGGGTGATTTTTGATAGCCGAAGTAATTTAGGTGAGTTTGGCATAGTTTGCTATGGTTAGTAGCATTTGTTTGTAATTTAAATGTGATTGGGTTTAGTTTGTTGTGGTAAGGGTTAGTTGGTGATGATTTAGAGTAGCCGAAGTAATTTAGGTGAGTCTGGCATAGTTTGTTATGATTTGTACACCTTTTTTTGTAATTTTAAGATGATATGGTTTGGTTTGTTGTGGTAAGGGATAGTTGGGGGTGATTTACGGTAGCCGAAGTAATTTAGGTGATTCTGGTATAGTTTGTTATGATTTTTAGCATTTTTTTGTAATTTCAAAGTGATTGGGTTTAGTTTGTTGCTGTAAAGTGTAGTTGGGGGTGATTTTTGATAGCCGAAGTAATTTAGGTGAGTTTGGCATAGTTTGCTATGGTTAGTAGCATTTTTTTTAATTTAAAAGTGATTGGCTTTAGTTTGTGGTGGTAAGGGTTAGTTCGTGATGATTTATGTTAGCCGAAGTAATTTAGGAGAGTTTGGCATAGTTTGCTATGGTTACTAGCATTTTTTTGTAATTTAAAAGTGATTGGTTTTAGTTTGTTGTGGTAAGAGTTAGTTGGTGATGATTTAGAGTAGCCGAAGTAATTTAGGTGAGTCTGGCATAGTTTGTTATGATTTGTACACCTTTTTTTGTAATTTTAAGATGATATGGTTTGGTTTGTTGTGGTAAGGGATAGTTGGGGGTGATTTACGATAGCCGAAGTAATTTAGGTGATTCTGGTATAGTTTGTTATGATTTTTAGTATTTTTTTGTAATTTTAAAGTGATTGGGCTTAGTTTGTTGCTGTAAAGTGTAGTTGGGTGTGATTTTTGATAGCCGAAGTAATTTAGGTGAGTTTGGCCTATTTTGCTATGGTTAGTAGCATTTTTTGTAATTTAAAAGTGATTGGGTTTAGTTTGTTGTGGTAAGGGTTAGTTGGTGATGATTTAGAGTAGCCGAAGTAATTTAGGTGAGTCTGGCATAGTTTGTTATGATTTGTACACCTTTTTTTGTAATTTTAAGATGATATGGTTTGGTTTGTTGTGGTAAGGGAGAGTTGGGGGTGATTTACGGTAGCCGAAGTAATTTAGGTGATTCTGGTATAGTTTTTTATGATTTTTAGCATTTTTTTTGTAATTTCAAAGTGATTGGGTTTAGTTTGTTGCTGTAAAGTGTAGTTGGGGGTGATTTTTGATAGCCGAAGTAATTTAGGTGAGTTTGGCATAGTTTGCTATGGTTAGTAGCATTTTTTTTAATTTAAAAGTGATTGGCTTTAGTTTGTGGTGGTAAGGGTTAGTTCGTGATGATTTATGTTAGCCGAAGTAATTTAGGAGAGTTTGGCATAGTTTTCTATGGTTACTAGCATTTTTTTGTAATTTAAAAGTGATTGGTTTTAGTTTGTTGTGGTAAGAGTTAGTTGGTGATGATTTAGAGTAGCCGAAGTAATTTAGGTGAGTCTGGCATAGTTTGTTATGATTTGTACACCTTTTTTTGTAATTTTAAGATGATATGGTTTGGTTTGTTGTGGTAAGGGATAGTTGGGGGTGATTTACGGTAGCCGAAGTAATTTAGGTGATTCTGGTATAGTTTGTTATGATTTTTAGTATTTTTTTGTAATTTTAAAGTGATTGGGCTTAGTTTGTTGCTGTAAAGTGTAGTTGGGTGTGATTTTTGATAGCCGAAGTAATTTAGGTGAGTTTGGCTATGGTTAGTAGCATTTTTTGTAATTTAAAAGTGATTGGGTTTAGTTTGTTGTGGTAAGGGTTAGTTGGTGATGATTTAGAGTAGCCGAAGTAATTTAGGTGAGTCTGGCATAGTTTGTTATGATTTGTACACCTTTTTTTGTAATTTTAAGATGATATGGTTTGGTTTGTTGTGGTAAGGGATAGTTGGGGGTGATTTACGGTAGCCGAAGTAATTTAGGTGATTCTGGTATAGTTTGTTATGATTTTTAGTATTTTTTTGTAATTTTAAAGTGATTGGGCTTAGTTTGTTGCTGTAAAGTGTAATTGGGGGTGATTTTTGATAGCCGAAGTAATTTAGGTGAGTTTGGCCTATTTTGCTATGGTTAGTAGCATATTTTTGTAATTTAAAAGTGATTGGGTTTAGTTTGTTGTGGTAAGGGTTAGTTGGTGATGATTTATGGTAGCCGATGTAATTTAGGTGAGTTTGGCATAGTTTGCTATTGCTACTAGCATTTTTTGTAATTTAAAAGTGATTGGGTTTAGTTTGTTGTGGTAAGGGTTAGTTGGTGATGATTTAGAGTAGCCGAAGTAATTTAGGTGAGTCTGGCATAGTTTGTTATGATTTGTACACCTTTTTTTTGTAATTTTAAGGTGATATGGTTTGGTTTGTTGTGGTAAGGGATAGTTGGGGGTGATTTACGGTAGTCGAAGTAATTTAGATGATTCTGGTATAGTTTGTTATGATTTTTAGTATTTTTTTGTAATTTTAAAGTGATTGGGCTTAGTTTGTTGCTGTAAAGTGTAGTTGGGGGTGATTTTTGATAGCCGAAGTAATTTAGGTGAGTTTGGCCTATTTTGCTATGGTTAGTAGCATTTTTTTGTAATTTAAAAGTGATTGGGTTTAGTTTGTTGTGGTAAGGGTTAGTTGGTGATGATTTATGGTAGCCGAAGTAATTTAGGTGAGTCTGGCATAGTTTGTTATGATTTGTACACCTTTTTTTGTAATTTTAAGATGATATGGTTTGGTTTGTTGTGGTAAAGGATAGTTGGGGGTGATTTACGGTAGCCTAAGTAATTTAGGTGATTCTGGTATAGTTTGTTATGATTTTTAGCATTTTTTTGTAATTTTAAAGTGATTGGGCTTAGTTTGTTGCTGTAAAGTGTAGTTGGGGGTGATTATTGATAGCCGAAGTAATTTAGGTGAGTTTGGCAAAGCTTGCTATGGTTAGTGGCATTTTTTTGTAATTTAAACGTGATTGGGTTTAGTTTGTTGTTGTAAGGGTTAGTTGGTGATGACTTATGGTTGCCGAAGTAATTTAGGTGAGTTTGGCATAGTTTGCTATGGTTACTAGCATTTTTTTGTAATTTAAAAGTGATTGGGTTTAGTTTGTTGTGGTAAGGGTTAGTTGGTGATGATTTATGGTAGCCGAAGTAATTTAGTTGAGTCTGGCATAGTTTGTTATGATTTGTACACCTTTTTTTGTAATTTTAAAATGATATGGTTTGGTTTGTTGTGGTAAGGGAGAGTTGGGGGTGATTTACGGTAGCCGAAGTAATTTAGGTGATTCTGGTATAGTTTGTTATGATTTTTAGCATTTTTTTGTAATTTTAAAGTGATTGGGCTTAGTTTGTTGCTGTAAAGTGTAGTTGGGGGTGATTATTGATAGCCGAAGTAATTTAGGTGAGTTTGGCATAGTTTGCTATGGTTAGTGGCATTTTTTTGTAATTTAATCGTGATTGGGTTTAGTTTGTTGTTGTAAGGGTTAGTTGGTGATGATTTATGGTAGCCGAAGTAATTTAGGTGAGTTTGGCATAGTTTGCTATGGTTACTGGCATTTTTTTGTAATTTAAAAGTGACTGGGTTTAGTTTGTTGTGGTAAGGGTTAGTTGGTGATGATTTAGAGTAGCCGAAGTAATTTAGGTGAGTCTGGCATAGTTTGTTATGATTTGTACACCTTTTTTTGTAATTTTAAGTTGATATGGTTTGGTTTGTTGTGGTAAGGGAGAGTTGGGGGTTATTTACGGTAGCCGAAGTAATTTAGGTGATTCTGGTATAGTTTGTTATGATTTTTAGCATTTTTTTGTAATTTTAAAGTGATTGGGCTTAGTTTGTTGCTGTAAAGTGTAGTTGGGGGTGATTTTTGATAGCCGAAGTAATTTAGGTGAGTTTGGCATAGTTTGCTATGGTTAGTAGCATTTTTTTTGTAATTTAAAAGTGATTGGGTTTAGTTTGTTGTGGAAAGGGTTAGTTGGTGATGATTTATAGTAGCCGAAATAATTTAGGTGAGTTTGGCATAGTTTGCTATGGTTACTAGCATTTTTTGTAATTTAAAAGTGATTGGGTTTAGTTTGTTGTGGTAAGGGTTAGTTGGTGATGATTTAGAGTAGCCGAAGTAATTTAGGTGAGTCTGGCATAATTTGTTATGATTTGTACTCCTTTTTTTTAATTTTAAGATGATATGGTTTGGTTTGTTGTGGTAAGGGATAGTTGGGGATGATTTACGGTAGACGAAGTAATTTAGGTGATTCTGGTATAGTTTGTTATGATTTTTAGTATTTTTTTGTAATTTTAAAGTGATTGGGCTTAGTTTGTTGCTGTAAAGTGTAGTTGGGGGTGATTTTTGATAGCCGAAGTAATTTAGGTGAGTTTGGCCTATTTTGCTATGGTTAGTAGCATTTTTTTGTAATTTAAAAGTGATTGGGTTTAGTTTGTTGTGGTAAGGGTTAGTTGGTGATGATTTATGGTAGCCGAAGTAATTTAGGTGAGTTTGGCATAGTTTGCTATGGTTACTAGCATTTTTTTGTAATTTGAAAGTGACTGGGTTTAGTTTGTTGTGGTAAGGGTTAGTTGGTGATGATTTAGAGTAGCCGAAGGAATTTAGGTGAGTCTGGCATAGTTTGTTATGATTTGTACACCTTTTTTTTTAATTTTATGATGATATGGTTTGGTTTGTTGTGGTAAGGGATAGTTGGGGGTGATTTACGGTAGCCGAAGTAATTTAGCTGATTTTGGTATAGTTTGTTATGATTTTTAGCATTTTTTTGTAGTTTTAAAGTGATTGGGCTTAGTTTGTTGCTGTAAAGTGTAGTTGGGTGTGATTTTTGATAGCCGAAGTAATTTAGGTGAGTTTGGCCTATTTTGCTATGGTTAGTAGCATTTTTTGTAATTTAAAAATGATTGGGTTTAGTTTGTTGTGGTAAGGGTTAGTTGGTGATGACTTAGAGTAGCCGAAGTAATTTAGGTGAGTCTGGCATAGTTTGTTATGATTTGTACACCTTTTTTTGTAATTTTAAGATGATATGGTTTGGTTTGTTGTGGTAAGGGATAGTTGGGGGTGATTTACGGTAGCCGAAGTAATTTAGGTGATTCTGGTATAGTTTGTTATGATTTTTAGTATTTTTTTGTAATTTTAAAGTGATTGGGCTTAGTTTGTTGCTGTAAAGTGTAATTGGGGGTGATTTTTGATAGCCGAAGTAATTTAGGTGAGTTTGGCCTATTTTGCTATGGTTAGTAGCATATTTTTGTAATTTAAAAGTGATTGGGTTTAGTTTGTTGTGGTAAGGGTTAGTTGGTGATGATTTATGGTAGCCGATGTAATTTAGGTGAGTTTGGCATAGTTTGCTATTGTTACTAGCATTTTTTGTAATTTAAAAGTGATTGGGTTTAGTTTGTTGTGGTAAGGGTTAGTTGGTGATGATTTAGAGTAGCCGAAGTAATTTAGGTGAGTCTGGCATAGTTTGTTATGATTTGTACACCTTTTTTTTGTAATTTTAAGGTGATATGGTTTGGTTTGTTGTGGTAAGGGATAGTTGGGGGTGATTTACGGTAGTCGAAGTAATTTAGGTGATTCTGGTATAGTTTGTTATGATTTTTAGTATTTTTTTGTAATTTTAAAGTGATTGGGCTTAGTTTGTTGCTGTAAAGTGTAGTTGGGGGTGATTTTTGATAGCCGAAGTAATTTAGGTGAGTTTGGCCTATTTTGCTATGGTTAGTAGCATTTTTTTGTAATTTAAAAGTGATTGGGTTTAGTTTGTTGTGGTAAGGGTTAGTTGGTGATGATTTATGGTAGCCGAAGTAATTTAGGTAAGTCTGGCATAGTTTGTTATGATTTGTACACCTTTTTTTGTAATTTTAAGATGATATGGTTTGGTTTGTTGTGGTAAAGGATAGTTGGGGGTGATTTACGGTAGCCTAAGTAATTTAGGTGATTCTGGTATAGTTTGTTATGATTTTTAGCATTTTTTTGTAATTTTAAAGTGATTGGGCTTAGTTTGTTGCTGTAAAGTGTAGTTGGGGGTGATTATTGATAGCCGAAGTAATTTAGGTGAGTTTGGCATAGCTTGCTATGGTTAGTGGCATTTTTTTGTAATTTAAACGTGATTGGGTTTAGTTTGTTGTTGTAAGGGTTAGTTGGTGATGACTTATGGTTGCCGAAGTAATTTAGGTGAGTTTGGCATAGTTTGCTATGGTTACTAGCATTATTTTTGTAATTTAAAAGTGATTGGGTTTAGTTTGTTGTGGAAAGGGTTAGTTGGTGATGATTTATAGAAGCCGAAATAATTTAGGTGAGTTTGGCATAGTTTGCTATGGTTACTAGCATTTTTTGTAATTTAAAAGTGATTGGGTTTAGTTTGTTGTGGTAAGGGTTAGTTGGTGATGATTTAGAGTAGCCGAAGTAATTTAGGTGAGTCTGGCATAATTTGTTATGATTTGTACTCCTTTTTTTTAATTTTAAGATGATATGGTTTGGTTTGTTGTGGTAAGGGATAGTTGGGGATGATTTACGGTAGACGAAGTAATTTAGGTGATTCTGGTATAGTTTGTTATGATTTTTAGTATTTTTTTGTAATTTTAAAGTGATTGGGCTTAGTTTGTTGCTGTAAAGTGTAGTTGGGGGTGATTTTTGATAGCCGAAGTAATTTAGGTGAGTTTGGCCTATTTTGCTATGGTTAGTAGCATTTTTTTGTAATTTAAAAGTGATTGGGTTTAGTTTGTTGTGGTAAGGGTTAGTTGGTGATGATTTATGGTAGCCGAAGTAATTTAGGTGAGTTTGGCATAGTTTGCTATGGTTACTAGCATTTTTTTGTAATTTAAAAGTGACTGGGTTTAGTTTGTTGTGGTAAGGGTTAGTTGGTGATGATTTAGAGTAGCCGAAGGAATTTAGGTGAGTCTGGCATAGTTTGTTATGATTTGTACAACTTTTTTTGTAATTTTATGATGATATGGTTTGGTTTGTTGTGGTAAGGGATAGTTGGGGGTGATTTACGGTAGCCGAAATAATTTAGCTGATTCTGGTATAGTTTGTTATGATTTTTAGCATTTTTTTGTAGTTTTAAAGTGATTGGGCTTACTTTGTTGCTGTAAAGTGTAGTTGGGGGTGATTTTTGATAGCCGAAGTAATTTAGGTGAGTTTGGCATAGTTTGCTATGGTTAGTAGCATTTTTTTGTAATTTAAAAGTGATTGGGTTTAGTTTGTTGTTGTAAGGGTTAGTTGGTGATGATTTATGGTAGCCGAAGTAATTTAGGTGAGTTTGGCATAATTTGCTATGGTTACTAGCATTTTTTTGTAATTTAAAAGTGATTGGGTTTAGTTTGTTGTGGTAAGGGTTAGTTGGTGATGATTTAGAGTAGCGGAAGTAATTTAGGTGAGTCTGGCATAGTTTGTTATGATTTGTACACTTTTTTTTTGTAATTTTAAGTTGATATGGTTTGGTTTGTTGTGGTAAGAGATAGTTGGGGGTGATTTACGGTAGCCGAAGTAATTTAGGTGATTCTGGTATAGTTTGTTATGATTTTTAGTATTTTTTTGTAATTTTAAAGTGATTGGGCTTAGTTTGTTGCTGTAAAGTGTAGTTGGGGGTGATTTTTGATAGCCGAAGTAATTTAGGTGAGTTTGGCCTATTTTGCTATGGTTAGTAGCATTTTTTTGTAATTTAAAAGTGATTGGGTTTAGTTTGTTGTGGTAAGGGTTAGTTGGTGATGATTTATGGTAGCCGAAGTAATCTAGGTGAGTTTGGCATAGTTTGCTATTGCTACTAGCATTTTTTGTAATTTAAAAGTGATTGGGTTTAGTTTGTTGTGGTAAGGGTTAGTTGGTGATGATTTAGAGTAGCCGAAGTAATTTAGGTGAGTCTGGCATAGTTTGTTATGATTTGTACACCTTTTTTTGTAATTTTAAGATTATATGGTTTGGTTTGTTGTGGTAAGGGATAGTTGGGGGTGATTTACGGTAGCCGAAGTAATTTAGGTGATTCTGGTATAGTTTGTTATGCTTTTTAGTATTTTTTTGTAATTTTAAAGTGATTGGGCTTAGTTTGTTGCTGTAAAGTGTAGTTGGGGGTGATTTTTGATAGCCGAAGTAATTTAAATGAGTTTGGCCTATTTTGCTATGGTTAGTAGCATATTTTTGTAATTTAAAAGTGATTGGGTTTAGTTTGTTGTGGTAAGGGTTAGTTGGTGATGATTTATGGTAGCCGAAGTAATTTAGGTGAGTTTGGCATAGTTTGCTATGGTTACTAGCATTTTTTTGTAATTTAAAAGTGATTGGGTTTAGTTTGTTGTGGTAAGGGTTAGTTGGTGATGATTTAGAGTAGCGGAAGTAATTTAGGTGAGTCTGGCATAGTTTGTTATGATTTGTACACCTTTTTTTGTAATTTTAAGTTGATATGGTTTGGTTTGTTGTGGTAAGGGATAGTTGGGGGTGATTTACGGTAGCCAAAGTAATTTAGGTGATTCTGGTATAGTTTGTTATGATTTTTAGCATTTTTTTGTAATTTAAAAGTGATTGGGTTTAGTTTGTTGTTTTAAGGGTTAGTTGGTGATGATTTATGGTAGCCGAAGTAATTTAGGTGAGTTTGGCATAGTTTGCTATGGTTACTAGCATTTTTTTGTAATTTAAAAGTGACTGGGTTTAGTTTGTTGTGGTAAGGGTTAGTTGGTGATGATTTAGAGTAGCCGAAGGAATTTAGGTGAGTCTGGCATAGTTTGTTATGATTTGTACAACTTTTTTTGTAATTTTATGATGATATGGTTTGGTTTGTTGTGGTAAGGGATAGTTGGGGGTGATTTACGGTAGCCGAAATAATTTAGCTGATTCTGGTATAGTTTGTTATGATTTTTAGCATTTTTTTGTAGTTTTAAAGTGATTGGGCTTACTTTGTTGCTGTAAAGTGTAGTTGGGGGTGATTTTTGATAGCCGAAGTAATTTAGGTGAGTTTGGCATAGTTTGCTATGGTTAGTAGCATTTTTTTGTAATTTAAAAGTGATTGGGTTTAGTTTGTTGTTCTAAGGGTTAGTTGGTGATGATTTATGGTAGCCGAAGTAATTTAGGTGAGTTTGGCATAATTTGCTATGGTTACTAGCATTTTTTTGTAATTTAAAAGTGATTGGGTTTAGTTTGTTGTGGTAAGGGTTAGTTGGTGATGATTTAGAGTAGCGGAAGTAATTTAGGTGAGTCTGGCATAGTTTGTTATGATTTGTACACTTTTTTTTTGTAATTTTAAGTTGATATGGTTTGGTTTGTTGTGGTAAGAGATAGTTGGGGGTGATTTACGGTAGCCGAAGTAATTTAGGTGATTCTGGTATAGTTTGTTATGATTTTTAGTATTTTTTTGTAATTTTAAAGTGATTGGGCTTAGTTTGTTGCTGTAAAGTGTAGTTGGGGGTGATTTTTGATAGCCGAAGTAACTTAGGTGAGTTTGGCCTATTTTGCTATGGTTAGTAGCATTTTTTTGTAATTTAAAAGTGATTGGGTTTAGTTTGTTGTGGTAAGGGTTAGTTGGTGATGATTTATGGTAGCCGAAGTAATCTAGGTGAGTTTGGCATAGTTTGCTATTGTTACTAGCATTTTTTGTAATTTAAAAGTGATTGGGTTTAGTTTGTTGTGGTAAGGGTTAGTTGGTGATGATTTAGAGTAGCCGAAGTAATTTAGGTGAGTCTGGCATAGTTTGTTATGATTTGTACACCTTTTTTTGTAATTTTAAGATGATATGGTTTGGTTTGTTGTGGTAAGGGATAGTTGGGGGTGATTTACGGTAGCCGAAGTAATTTAGGTGATTCTGGTATAGTTTGTTATGCTTTTTAGTATTTTTTTGTAATTTTAAAGTGATTGGGCTTAGTTTGTTGCTGTAAAGTGTAGTTGGGGGTGATTTTTGATAGCCGAAGTAATTTAGGTGAGTTTGGCCTATTTTGCTATGGTTAGTAGCATATTTTTGTAATTTAAAAGTGATTGGGTTTAGTTTGTTGTGGTAAGGGTTAGTTGGTGATGATTTATGTTAGCCGAAGTAATTTAGGTGAGTTTGGCATAGTTTGCTATGGTTACTAGCATTTTTTTGTAATTTAAAAGTGATTGGGTTTAGTTTGTTGTGGTAAGGGTTAGTTGGTGATGATTTAGAGTAGCGGAAGTAATTTAGGTGAGTCTGGCATAGTTTGTTATGATTTGTACACCTTTTTTTGTAATTTTAAGTTGATATGGTTTGGTTTGTTGTGGTAAGGGATAGTTGGGGGTGATTTACGGTAGCCAAAGTAATTTAGGTGATTCTGGTATAGTTTGTTATGATTTTTAGCATTTTTTTGTAATTTTAAAGTGATTGGGCTTAGTTTGTTGCTGTAAAGTGTAGTTGGGGTGATTTTTGATAGCCGAAGTAATTTAGGTGAGTTTGGCATAGTTTGCTATGGTTAGTAGCATTTTTTTGTAATTTAAAAGTGATTGGGTTTAGTTTGTTGTGGTAAGGGTTAGTTGGTGATGATTTATGGTAGCCGAAGAAATTTAGGTGAATTTGGCATAGTTTGCTATGGTTACTAGCATTTTTTTGTAAATTAAAAGTGATTGGGTTTAGTTTGTTGTGGTAAGGGTTAGTTGGTGATGATTTAGAGTAGCCGAAGTAATTTAGGTGAGTCTGGCATAGTTTGTTATGATTTGTACACCTTTTTTTGTAATTTTAAGATGAAATGGTTTGGTTTGTTGTGGTAAGGGATAGTTGGGGGTGATTTACGGTAGCCGAAGTAATTTAGGTGATTGTGGTATAGTTTGTTATGATTTTTAGCATTTTTTTGTAATTTTAAAGTGATTGGGCTTAGTTTGTTGCTGTAAAGTGTAGTTGGGGGTGATTTTTGATAGCCGAAGTAATTTAGGTGAGTTTTGCATCGTTTGCAATGGTTAATAGCATTTTTTTGTAATTTAAAAGTGATTGGGTTTAGTTTGTTGTGGTAAGGGTTAGTTGGTGATGATTTATGGTAGCCGAAGTAATTTAGTTGAGTTTGGCATAGTTTGCTATGGTTGCTAGCATTTTTTTGTAATTTAAAAGTGATTGGGTTTAGTTTGTTGTGGTAATGGTTAGTTGGTGATGATTTAGAGTAGCCGAAGTAATTTAGGTGAGTCTGGCATAGTTTGTTATGATTTGTACACCTTTTTTTGTAATTTTAAGATGAAATGGTTTGGTTTGCTGTGGTAAGGGATAGTTGGGGGTGATTTACGGTAGCCGAAGTAATTTAGGTGATTCTGGTATAGTTTGTTATGATTTTTAGCATTTTTTTGTAATTTTAAAGTGATTGGGCTTATTTTGTTGCTGTAAAGTGTAGTTGGGGGTGATTTTTGATAGCCGAAGTAATTTAGGTGAGTTTGGCATAGTTTGCTATGGTTAGTAGCATTTTTTTGTAATTTAAAAGTGATTGGGTTTAGTTTGTTGTGGTAAGGGTTAGTTGGTGATGATTTATGGTAGCCGAAGTAATTTAGGTGAGTTTGGCATAGTTTGCTATGGTTACTAGCATTTTTTTGTAATTTAAAAGTGATTGGGTTTAGTTTGTTGTGGTAAGGGTTAGTTGGTGATGATTTAGAGTAGCCGAAGTAATTTAGGTGAGTCTGGCATAGTTTGTTATGATTTGTACACCTTTTTTTGTAATTTTAAGATGAAATGGTTTGGTTTGTTGTGGTAAGGGATAGTTGGGGGTGATTTACGTTAGCCGAAGTAATTTAGGTGATTCTGGTATAGTTTGTTATGATTTTTAGCATTTTTTTGTAATTGTAAAGTGATTGGGCTTAGTTTGTTGCTGCAAAATGTAGTTGGGGGTAATTTTTGATAGCTGAAGTAATTTAGGTGAGTTTGGAATAGTTTGCTACGGTTACTAGTATTTTTTTGTAATTTAAAAGTGATTGGGTTTAGTTTGTTGTGGTAAGGGTTATTTGGTGATGATTTAGAGTAGCCGAAGTAATTTAGGTGAGTCTGGCATAGTTTGTTATGATTTGTACACCTTTTTTTGTAATTTTAAGATGATATGGTTTGGTTTGTTGTGGTAAGGGAGAGTTGGGGGTTATTTACGGTAGCCGAAGTAATTTAGGTGATTCTGGTATAGTTTGTTATAATTTTTAGCATTTTTTTGTAATTTTAATGTGATTGGGCTTAGTTTGTTGCTGTAAAGTGTAGTTGGGGGTGATTTTTGATAGCCGAAGTAATTTAGGTGAGTTTGGCATAGTTTGCTATGGTTAGTAGCATTTTTTTGTAATTTAAAAGTGATTGGGTTTAGTTTGTTGTGGTAAGGGTTGGTTGGTGATGATTTATGGTAGCCGAAGTAATTTAGGTGAGTTTGGCATAGTTTTCTACGGTTACTAGTATTTTTTTGTAATTTAAAAGTGATTGGGTTTAGTTTGTTGTGGTAAGGGTTAGTTGGTGATAATTTAGAGTAGCCGAAGTAATTTAGGTGAGTCTGGCATAGTTTGTTATGATTTGTACACTGTTTTTTGTAATTTTAAGATGATATGGTTTGGTTTGTTGTGGTAAGGGGTAGTTGGGGGTGATTTACGGTAGCCGAAGTAATTTAGGTGATTCTGGAATAGTTTGTTATAATTTTTAGCATTTTTTTGTAATTTTAAAGTGATTGGGCTTAGTTTGTTGCTGTAAAGTGTAGTTGGGGGTGATTTTTGATAGCCGAAGTAATTTAGGTGAGTTTGGCATATTTTGCTATGGTTAGTAGCATTTTTTTGTAATTTAAAAGTGATTGGGTTTAGTTTGTTGTGGTAAGGGTTAGTTGGTGATGATTTATGGTAGCCGAAGTAATTTAGGTGAGTTTGGCATAGTTTGCTATGGGTACTAGAATTTTTTTGTAATTTAAAAGTGATTGGGTTTAGTTTGTTGTGGTAAGGGTTAGTTGGTGATGATTTAGAATAGCCGAAGTAATTTAGGTGAGTCTGGCATAGTTTGTTATGATTTGTACACTTTTTTTGTAATTTTAAGATGATATGGTTTGGTTTGTTGTGGTAAGGGATAGTTGGGGGTGATTTACGGTAGCCGAAGTATTTTAGGTGATTCTGGTATAGTTTGTTATGCTTTTTAGCATTTTTTTGTAATTTTAAAGTGATTGGGCTTAGTTTGTTGCTGTAGAGTGTAGTTGGGGGTGATTATTGATAGCGGAAGTAATTTATGTGAGTTTGGCATAGTTTGCTATGGTTAGTAGCATTTTTTTGTAATCTAAATGTGATTGGGTTTAGTTTGTTGTGGTAAGGGTTAGTTGGTGATGATTTATGGTAGCCGAAGTAATTTAGGTGAGTTTGGCATAGTTTGCTATGGTTACTAGCATTTTTTTGTAAATTAAAAGTGATTGGGTTTAGTTTGTTGTGGTAAGGGTTAGTTGGTGATGATTTAGAGTAGCCGAAGTAATTTAGGTGAGTCTGGCATAGTTTGTTATGATTTGTACACCTTTTTTTGTAATTTTAAGATGAAATGGTTTGGTTTGTTGTGGTAAGGGATAGTTGGGGGTGATTTACGGTAGCCGAAGTAATTTAGGTGATTCTGGTATAGTTTGTTATGATTTTTAGCATTTTTTTGTAATTTTAAAGTGATTGGGCTTAGTTTGTTGCTGTAAAGTGTAGTTGGGGGTGATTTTTGATAGCCGAAGTAATTTAGGTGAGTTTTGCATCGTTTGCAATGGTTAATAGCATTTTTTTGTAATTTAAAAGTGATTGGGTTTAGTTTGTTGTGGTAAGGGTTAGTTGGTGATGATTTATGGTAGCCGAAGTAATTTAGTTGAGTTTGGCATAGTTTGCTATGGTTACTAGCATTTTTTTGTAATTTAAAAGTGATTGGGTTTAGTTTGTTGTGGTAATGGTTAGTTGGTGATGATTTAGAGTAGCCGAAGTAATTTAGGTGAGTCTGGCATAGTTTGTTATGATTTGTACACCTTTTTTTGTAATTTTAAGATGAAATGGTTTGGTTTGCTGTGGTAAGGGATAGTTGGGGGTGATTTACGGTAGCCGAAGTAATTTAGGTGATTCTGGTATAGTTTGTTATAATTTTTAGCATTTTTTTGTAATTTTAAAGTGATTGGGCTTATTTTGTTGCTGTAAAGTGTAGTTGGGGGTGATTTTTGATAGCCGAAGTAATTTAGGTGAGTTTGGCATAGTTTGCTATGGTTACTGGCATTTTTTTGTAATTTAAAAGTGACTGAGTTTAGTTTGTTGTGGTAAGGGTTAGTTGGTGATGATTTAGAGTAGCCGAAGTAATTTAGGTGAGTCTGGCATAGTTTGTTATGATTTGTACACCTTTTTTTGTAATTTTAAGATGATATGGTTTGGTTTGTTGTGGTAAGGGAGAGTTGGGGGTTATTTACGGTAGCCGAAGTAATTTAGGTGATTCTGGTATAGTTTGTTATGATTTTTAGCATTTTTTTGTAATTTTAAAGTGATTGGGCTTAGTTTGTTGCTGTAAAGTGTAGTTGGGGGTGATTTTTGATAGCCGAAGTAATTTAGGTGAGTTTGGCATAGTTTGCTATGGTTAGTAGCATTTTTTTTGTAATTTAAAAGTGATTGGGTTTAGTTTATTGTGGAAAGGGTTAGTTGGTGATGATTTATAGTAGCCGAAATAATTTAGGTGAGTTTGGCATAGTTTGCTATGGTTACTAGCATTTTTTGTAATTTAAAAGTGATTGGGTTTAGTTTGTTGTGGTAAGGGTTAGTTGGTGATGATTTATAGTAGCCGAAGTAATTTAGGTGAGTCTGGCATAGTTTGTTATGATTTGTACTCCTTTTTTTTAATTTTAAGATGATATGGTTTGGTTTGTTGTGGTAAGGGATAGTTGGGGATGATTTACGGTAAACGAAGTAATTTAGGTGATTCTGGTATAGTTTGTTATGATTTTTAGTATTTTTTTGTAATTTTAAAGTGATTGGGCTTAGTTTGTTGCTGTAAAGTGTAGTTGGGGGTGATTTTTGATAGCCGAAGTAATTTAGGTGAGTTTGGCCTATTTTGCTATGGTTAGTAGCATTTTTTTGTAATTTAAAAGTGATTGGGTTTAGTTTGTTGTGGTAAGGGTTAGTTGGTGATGATTTATGGTAGCCAAAGTAATTTAGGTGAGTTTGGCATAGTTTGCTATGGTTACTAGCATTTTTTTGTAATTTAAAAGTGACTGGGTTTAGTTTGTTGTGGTAAGGGTTAGTTGGTGATGATTTAGAGTAGCGGAAGTAATTTAGGTGAGTCTGGCATAGTTTGTTATGATTTGTACACCTTTTTTTGTAACTTTATGATGATATGGTTTGGTTTGTTGTGGTAAGGGATAGTTGGGGGTGATTTACGGTAGCCGAAGTAATTTAGCTGATTCTGGTATAGTTTGTTAAGATTTTTAGCATTTTTTTGTAGTTTTAAAGTGATTGGGCTTACTTTGTTGCTGTAAAGTGTAGTTGGGGGTGATTTTTGATAGCCGAAGTAATTTAGGTGAGTTTGGCATAGTTTGCTATGGTTAGTAGCATTTTTTTGTAATTTAAAAGTGATTGGGTTTAGTTTGTTGTGGAAAGGGTTAGTTGGTGATGATTTATAGTAGCCGAAGTAATTTAGGTGAGTCTGGCATAGTTTGTTATGATTTGTACTCCTTTTTTTTAATTTTAAGATGATATGGTTTGGTTTGTTGTGGTAAGGGATAGTTGGGGATGATTTACGGTAAACGAAGTAATTTAGGTGATTCTGGTATAGTTTGTTATGATTTTTAGTATTTTTTTGTAATTTTAAAGTGATTGGGCTTAGTTTGTTGCTGTAAAGTGTAGTTGGGGGTGATTTTTGATAGCCGAAGTAATTTAGGTGAGTTTTGCATCGTTTGCAATGGTTAATAGCATTTTTTTGTAATTTAAAAGTGATTGGGTTTAGTTTGTTGTGGTAAGGGTTAGTTGGTGATGATTTATGGTAGCCGAAGTAATTTAGTTGAGTTTGGCATAGTTTGCTATGGTTACTAGCATTTTTTTGTAATTTAAAAGTGATTGGGTTTAGTTTGTTGTGGTAATGGTTAGTTGGTGATGATTTAGAGTAGCCGAAGTAATTTAGGTGAGTCTGGCATAGTTTGTTATGATTTGTACACCTTTTTTTGTAATTTTAAGATGAAATGGTTTGGTTTGCTGTGGTAAGGGATAGTTGGGGGTGATTTACGGTAGCCGAAGTAATTTAGGTGATTCTGGTATAGTTTGTTATAATTTTTAGCATTTTTTTGTAATTTTAAAGTGATTGGGCTTATTTTGTTGCTGTAAAGTGTAGTTGGGGGTGATTTTTGATAGCCGAAGTAATTTAGGTGAGTTTGGCATAGTTTGCTATGGTTACTGGCATTTTTTTGTAATTTAAAAGTGACTGAGTTTAGTTTGTTGTGGTAAGGGTTAGTTGGTGATGATTTAGAGTAGCCGAAGTAATTTAGGTGAGTCTGGCATAGTTTGTTATGATTTGTACACCTTTTTTTGTAATTTTAAGATGATATGGTTTGGTTTGTTGTGGTAAGGGAGAGTTGGGGGTTATTTACGGTAGCCGAAGTAATTTAGGTGATTCTGGTATAGTTTGTTATGATTTTTAGCATTTTTTTGTAATTTTAAAGTGATTGGGCTTAGTTTGTTGCTGTAAAGTGTAGTTGGGGGTGATTTTTGATAGCCGAAGTAATTTAGGTGAGTTTGGCATAGTTTGCTATGGTTAGTAGCATTTTTTTTGTAATTTAAAAGTGATTGGGTTTAGTTTGTTGTGGAAAGGGTTAGTTGGTGATGATTTATAGTAGCCGAAATAATTTAGGTGAGTTTGGCATAGTTTGCTATGGTTACTAGCATTTTTTGTAATTTAAAAGTGATTGGGTTTAGTTTGTTGTGGTAAGGGTTAGTTGGTGATGATTTATAGTAGCCGAAGTAATTTAGGTGAGTCTGGCATAGTTTGTAATGATTTGTACTCCTTTTTTTAAATTTTAAGATGATATGGTTTGGTTTGTTGTGGTAAGGGATAGTTGGGGATGATTTACGGTAAACGAAGTAATTTAGGTGATTCTGGTATAGTTTGTTATGATTTTTAGTATTTTTTTGTAATTTTAAAGTGATTGGGCTTAGTTTGTTGCTGTAAAGTGTAGTTGGGGGTGATTTTTGATAGCCGAAGTAATTTAGGTGAGTTTGGCCTATTTTGCTATGGTTAGTAGCATTTTTTTGTAATTTAAAAGTGATTGGGTTTAGTTTGTTGTGGTAAGGGTTAGTTGGTGATGATTTATGGTAGCCGAAGTAATTTAGGTGAGTTTGGCATAGTTTGCTATGGTTACTAGCATTTTTTTGTAATTTAAAAGTGACTGGGTTTAGTTTGTTGTGGTAAGGGTTAGTTGGTGATGATTTAGAGTAGCGGAAGTAATTTAGGTGAGTCTGGCATAGTTTGTTATGATTTGTACACCTTTTTTTGTAACTTTATGATGATATGGTTTGGTTTGTTGTGGTAAGGGATAGTTGGGGGTGATTTACGGTAGCCGAAGTAATTTAGCTGATTCTGGTATAGTTTGTTAAGATTTTTAGCATTTTTTTGTAGTTTTAAAGTGATTGGGCTTACTTTGTTGCTGTAAAGTGTAGTTGGGGGTGATTTTTGATAGCCGAAGTAATTTAGGTGAGTTTGGCATAGTTTGCTATGGTTAGTAGCATTTTTTTGTAATTTAAAAGTGATTGGGTTTAGTTTGTTGTGGTAAGGGTTAGTTGGTGATGATTTATGGTAGCCGAAGTAATTTAGGTGAGTTTGGCATAGTTTGCTATGGTTACTAGCATTTTTTTGTAATTTAAAAGTGATTGGGTTTAGTTTGTTGTGGTAAGGGTTAGTTGGTGATGATTTAGAGTAGCCGAAGTAATTTAGGTGAGTCTGGCATAGTTTGTTATGATTTGTACACCTTTTTTTGTAATTTAAAGATGATATGGTTTGGTTTGTTGTGGTAAGGGATAGTTGGGGGTGATTTACGGTAGCCGAAGTAATTTAGCTGATTCTGGTATAGTTTGTTATGATTTTTAGCATTTTTTTGTAATTTTAAAGTGATTGGGCTTACTTTGTTGCTGTAAAGTGTAGTTGGGGGTGATTTTTGATAGCCGAAGTAATTTAGGTGAGTTTGGCATAGTTTGCTATGGTTAGTAGCATTTTTTTGTAATTTAAATGTGATTGGGTTTAGTTTGTTGTGGTAAGGGTTAGTTGGTGATGATTTATGGTAGCCGAAGTAATTTAGGTGAGTTTGGCATAATTTGCTATGGTTACTAGCATTTTTTTGTAATTTAAAAGTGATTGGGTTTAGTTTGTTGTGGTAAGGGTTGGTTGGTGATGATTTATGGTAGCCGAAGTAATTTAGGTGAGTTTGGCATAGTTTTCTACGGTTACTAGTATTTTTTTGTAATTTAAAAGTGATTGGGTTTAGTTTGTTGTGGTAAGGGTTAGTTGGTGATAATTTAGAGTAGCCGAAGTAATTTAGGTGAGTCTGGCATAGTTTGTTATGATTTGTACACTGTTTTTTGTAATTTTAAGATGATATGGTTTGGTTTGTTGTGGTAAGGGGTAGTTGGGGGTGATTTACGGTAGCCGAAGTATTTTAGGTGATTCTGGTATAGTTTGTTATGCTTTTTAGCATTTTTTTGTAATTTTAAAGTGATTGGGCTTAGTTTGTTGCTGTAGAGTGTAGTTGGGGGTGATTTTTGATAGCGGAAGTAATTTAGGTGAGTTTGGCATAGTTTGCTATGGTTAGTAGCATTTTTTTGTAATCTAAAAGTGATTGGGTTTAGTTTGTTGTGGTAAGGGTTAGTTGGTGATGATTTATGGTAGCCGAAGTAATTTAGGTGAGTTTGGCATAGTTTGCTATGGTTACTAGCATTTTTTTGTAATTTAAAAGTGATTGGGTTTAGTTTGTTGTGGTAAGGGTTAGTTGGTGATGATTTAGAGTAGCCGAAGTAATTTAGGTGATTCTGGCATAGTTTGTTATGATTTGTACACCTTTTTTTGTAATTTTAAGATGAAATGGTTTGGTTTGTTGTGGTAAGGGATAGTTGGGGGTGATTTACGGTAGCCGAAGTAATTTAGGTGATTCTGGTATAGTTTGTTATAATTTTTAGCATTTTTTTGTAATTTTAAAGTGATTGGGCTTATTTTGTTGCTGTAAAGTGTAGTTGGGGGTGATTTTTGATAGCCGAAGTAATTTAGGTGAGTTTTGCATCGTTTGCAATGGTTAGTAGCATTTTTTTGTAATTTAAAATTGATTGGGTTTAGTTTGTTGTGGTAAGGGTTAGTTGGTGATGATTTATGGTAGCCGAAGTAATTTAGTTGAGTTTGGCATAGTTTGCAATGGTTACTAGCATTTTTTTGTAATTTAAAAGTGATTGGGTTTAGTTTGTTGTGGTAATGGTTAGTTGGTGATGATTTAGAGTAGCCGAAGTAATTTAGGTGAGTCTGGCATAGTTTGTTATGATTTGTACACCTTTTTTTGTAATTTTAAGATGATATGGTTTGGTTTGTTGTGGTAAGGGAAAGTTGGGGGTGACTTACGGTAGCCGAAGTAATTTAGGTGATTCTGGTATAGTTTGTTATGATTATTAGCATTTTTTTGTAATTTTAAAGTGACTGGGCTTAGATTGTTGCTGTAAAGTGTTGTTGGGGGTGATTTTTGATAGCCGAAGTAATTTTGGTGAGTTTGGCATAGTTTGCTATGGTTAGCAGCATTTTTTTGTAATTTAAAAGTGATTGGGTTTAGTTTGTTGTGGTAAGGGTTGGTTGGTGATGATTTATGGTAGCCGAAGTAATTTAGGTGAGTTTGGCATAGTTTGCTATGGTTACTAGAATTTTTTTGTAATTTAAAAGTGATTGGGTTTAGTTTGTTGTGGTAAGGGTTAGTTGGTGATGATTTAGAGTAGCCGAAGTAATTTAGGTGAGTCTGGCATAGTTTGTTATGATTTGTACACCTTTTTTTGTAATTTTAAGATGATATGGTTTGGTTTGTTGTGGTAAGGGATAGTTGGGGGTGATTTACGGTAGCCGAAGTATTTTAGGTGATTCTGGTATAGTTTGTTATGCTTTTTAGCATTTTTTTGTAATTTTAAAGTGATTGGGCTTAGTTTGTTGCTGTAGAGTGTAGTTCTGGGTGATTTTTGGTAGCCGAAGTAATTTAGGTGAGTTTGGCATAGTTTGCTATGGTTAGTAGCATTTTTTTGTAATTTAAAAGTGATTGGGTTTAGTTTGTTGTGGTAAGGGTTAGTTGGTGATGATTTATGGTAGCCGAAGTAATTTAGGTGAGTTTGGCATAGTTTGCTATGGTTACTAGAATTTTTTTGTAATTTAAAAGTGATTGGGTTTAGATTGTTGTGGTAAGGGTTAGTTGGTGATGATTTAGAGTAGCCGAAGTAATTTAGGTGAGTCTGGCATAGTTTGTTATGATTTGTACACCTTTTTTTGTAATTTTAAGATGAAATGGTTTGGTTTGTTGTGGTAAGGGATAGTTGGGGGTGATTTACGGTAGCCGAAGTAATTTAGGTGATTCTGGTATAGTTTGTTATGATTTTTAGCATTTTTTTGTAATTTAAAAGTGATTGGGTTTAGTTTGTTGTGGTAAGGGTTGGTTGGTGATGATTTATGGTAGCCGAAGTAATTTAGGTGAGTTTGGCATAGTTTGCTATGGTTAGTAGCATTTTTTTGTAATTTAAAAGTGATTGTGTTTAGTTTGTTGTGGTAAGGGTTAGTTGGTGATGATTTATGGTAGCCGAAGTAATTTAGGTGAGTTTGGCATAGTTTGCTATGGTTACTAGCATTTTTTTGTAATTTAAAAGTGATTGGGTTTAGTTTGTTGTGGTAAGGGTTAGTTGGTGATGATTTAGAGTAGCCGAAGTAATTTAGGTGAGTCTGGCATAGTTTGTTATGATTTGTACACCTTTTTTTGTAATTTTAAGATGATATGGTTTGGTTTGTTGTGGTAAGGGATAGTTGGGGATGTTTTACGGTAGCCGAAGTATTTTAGGTGATTCTGGTATAGTTTGTTATGCTTTTTAGCATTTTTTTGTAATTTTAAAGTCATTGGGCTTAGTTTGTTGCTGTAGAGTGTAGTTGGGGGTGATTTTTGATAGCCGAAGTAATTTAGGTGAGTTTGGCATAGTTTGCTATGGTTAGTAGCATTTTTTTGTAATTTAAATGTGATTGGGTTTAGTTTGTTGTGGTAAGGGTTAGTTGGTGATGATTTATGGTAGCCGAAGTAATTTAGGTGTGTTTGGCATAGTTTGCTATGGTTACTAGCATTTTTTTGTAAATTAAAAGTGATTGGGTTTAGTTTGTTGTGGTAAGGGTTAGTTGGTGATGATTTAGAGTAGCCGAAGTAATTTAGGTGAGTCTGGCATAGTTTGTTATGATTTGTACACCTTTTTTTGTAATTTTAAGATGATATGGTTTGGTTTGTTGTGGTAAGGGATAGTTGGGGGTGATTTACGGTAGCCGAAATAATTTAGGTGATTCTGGTATAGTTTATTATGATTTTTAGCATTTTTTTGTAATTTTAAAGTGATATGGCTTATTTTGTTGCTGTAAAGTGTAGTTGGGGGTGATTTTTGATAGCCGAAGTAATTTAGGTGAGTTTGGCATAGTTTGCTATGGTTAGTAGCATTTTTTTGTAATTTAAAAGTGATTGTGTTTAGTTTGTTGTGGTAAGGGTTAGTTGGTGATGATTTATGGTAGCCGAAGTAATTTAGGTGAGTTTGGCATAGTTTGCTATGGTTACAAGCATTTTTTTGTAATTTAAAAGTGATTGGGTTTAGTTTGTTGTGGTAAGGGTTAGTTGGTGATGATTTAGAGTAGCCGAAGTAATTTAGGTGAGTCTGGCATAGTTTGTTATGATTTGTACACCTTTTTTTGTAATTTTAAGATGATATGGTTTGGTTTGTTGTGGTAAGGGATAGTTGGGGGTGATTTACGGTAGCCGAAGTAATTTAGGTGATTCTGGTATAGTTTGTTATGATTTTTAGCATTTTTTTGTAATTTTAAAGTGATTGGGCTCAGTTTGTTGCTGTAAAGTGTAGTTGGGTGTGATTTTTGATAGCCGAAGTAATTAAGGTGAGTTTGGCATAGTTTGCTATGGTTAGTAGCATTTTTTTGTAATTTAAAAGTGATTGGGTTTAGTTTGTTGTGGTAAGGGTTAGTTGGTGATGATTTATGGTAGCCGAAGTAATTTAGGTGAGTTTGGCATAGTTTGCTATGGTTACTAGCATTTTTTTGTAATTTAAAAGTGATTGGGTTTAGTTTGTTGTGGTAAGGGTTAGTTGGTGATGATTTAGTGTAGTCGAAGTAATTTAGGTGAGTCTGGCATAGTTTGTTATGAATTGTATACCTTTTTTTGTAATTTTAAGATGATTTGGTTTGGTTTGTTGTGGTAAGGGATAGTTGCGGGTGATTTACGTTAGCCGAAGTAATTTAGGAGATTCTGGTATAGATTGTTATGATTTTTAGCATTTTTTTGTAGTTTTAAAGTGATTGGGCTTAGTTTGTTGCTGTAAAGTGTAGTTGAGGGTGATGTTTGATAGCCGAAGTAATTTAGGTGAGTTTGGCATAGTTTGCTATGGTTAGTAGCATTTTTTTGTAATTTAAAAGTGATTGGGTTTAGTTTGTTGTGGTAAGGGTTAGTTGGTGATGATTTATGTTAGCCGAAGTAATTTAGGTGAGTCTGGCATAGTTTGTTATGATTTGTACACCTTTTTTTGTAAATTTAAGATGATATGGTTTGGTTTGTTGTGGTAAGGGATAGTTGTTGGTGATTTACGGTAGCCGAAGTAATTTAGGTGATTCTGGTGTAGTTTGTTATGATTTTTAGCATTTTTTTGTAATTTTAAAGTGATTGGGCTTAGTTTGTTGCTGTAAAATGTAGTTGGAAGTGATTTTTGATAGCCGAAGTAATTTAGGTGAGTTTGGCATAGTTTGCTATGGTTAATAGCATTTTTTTGTAATTTAAAATTGATTGGGTTTAGTTTGTTGTGGTAAGGGTTAGTTGGTGATGATTTAGAGTAGCCAAAGTAATTTAGGTGAGTCTGGCATAGTTTGTTATGATTTGTACACCTTTTTTTGTAATTTTAAGATGATATGGTTTGGTTTGTTGTGGTAAGGGATAGTTTGGGGTAATTTACGGTAGCCGAAGTAATTTAAGTGATTCTGGTATTGTTTGTTATGATTTTTAGCATTTTTTTGTAATTTTAAAGTGATTGGGCTTAGTTTGTTGCTGTAAGGTGTAGTTGGGGGTGATTTTTGTTAGTCGAAGTAATTTAGGTGAGTTTGGCATAGTTTGCTATGGTTAGTAGCATTTTTTTGTAATTTAAAATTGATTGGGTTTAGTTTGTTGTGGTAAGGGTTAGTTGGTGATGATTTATGGTAGCCGAAGTAATTTAAGTGAGTTTGGCATAGTCTATTATATAAAGCGAAGTGTCCTCACTGACACACTCATTCATCTACACACTGATTCATAATCAACCCACAGCCCAAACCGTGAGGGCTGGAGACTTGAAATTTTAGACACGGGTGTATCATGTGCCGAAACTGAACACTAAGAAGGGATTTTGCGAAATTCGGCCCGGTTCCTTTGTAATTCAATAAAAACCGGCTAAAATAAACAAAAAATGATCCGATCGCAGAGACCGTGTTTATGTTAGAAGCACGTATCTAGCCAAAACAACTTCGACGACGGGCGACCGGTTTACATTAAAAGCACTTATTTAACCTAAACAATTTCAACGTCGAGTTTCTGCTTTCGTGATCATACTTTTGCCGTACCTAGCGAGGCCGCAGATATTTCAATTATAATTTTGATTTCAATTATAATGTCGATCCGTGACTCAATTAAAAATTACCAAATCACTCCAAATTTAATCCGTCAACATTAAACATCCTCAAATATCTCTTACCACTGCAAACTTTACCAAATCAACCCCAAAAAATCCCCGAACTAAGCCAAATTGACATAAATTAGATCCGTTATCTTAAATCATCCCTTACCACCCTTTAGCAACCCCAAGTAACTCCAATCACTTTAAAATAAAACAAAATGACACAAATCATAGCAAACTATCCCTAACTCACCTAAATTACTTCGGCTACCATAAATCACCCCCAACTACCCCTTACCACCCCAAACTCAGCCCAATCACTTTAAAATTACAAAAAATTCTACAAACCATACCAAACTATGCCAAACTCACTTAAATTACTTCGGCTATCATAAATCACCCCCAACTACCCCTTACCACCCCTAACTCATCCCAATCACTTTAAAATTACAAAAAATGCTACAAACCATAGCAAACTATGCCTAACTCACCTAAATTACTTCGGCTAACATAAATCACCCCCAACTACCCCTTACTACCCCAAAATAAGCCCAATCACTTTAAAATTATAAAAAATGCTACAAACCATAGCAAACTATGCCTAACTCACCTAAATTACTTCGGCTAACATAAATCACCCCCAACTACCCCTTACCACCCCAAAATAGGCTCAAACATTTTAAAATTACAAAAAAATTCTACAAACCGTAGCAAACTATGCCAAACTCCCCTAAATTACTTCGGCTACCATAAATCACCCCGAACTACCCCTTACAACCCCAAAATAAGCCCAATCACTTTAAAATTACAAAATATTCAACAAATTATAGCAAACTATGCCTAACTCACCTAAATTACTTCGGCTACCATAAATCACCCCCAACTACCCCTTACCACCCCAAAATAAGCCCAATCATTTTAAAATTACAAAAAATGTTACAAACCATAGCAAACTATGCCAAACTCACTTAAATTACTTTGGCTTCTATTAATCACCCCCAACTACCCCTTACCACCCCAAAATAGGCTCAATCACTTTAAAATTACAAAAAATGCTACAAACCGTAGCAAACTATGCCAAACTCGCCTAAATTACTTTGGCTACCATAAATCACCCCGAACTACCCCTTACAACCCCAAAATAAGCCCAATCACTTTAAAATTATAAAAAATGCTACAAACCATAGCAAACTATGCCTAACTCACCTAAATTACTTCGGCTAACATAAATCACCCCCAACTACCCCTTACCACTCCAAAATAGGCTCAATCACTTTAAAATTACAAAAAAATTCTACAAACCGTAGCAAACTATGCCAAACTCCCCTAAATTACTTCGGCTACCATAAATCACCCCGAACTACCCCTTACAACCCCAAAATAAGCCCAATCACTTTAAAATTACAAAATATTCAACAAATCATAGCAAACTATGCCTAACTCACCTAAATTACTTCGGCTATCATAAATCACCCCGAACTACCCCTTACAACCCCAAAATAAGCCCAATCACTTTAAAATTACAAAATATTCAACAAATCATAGCAAACTATGCCTAACTCACCTAAATTACTTCGGCTACCATAAATCACCCCCAACTACCCCTTACTACCCCAAAATAAGCCCAATCACTTTAAAATTATAAAAAATGCTACAAACCATAGCAAACTATGCCTAACTCACCTAAATTACTTCGGCTAACATAAATCACCCCCAACTACCCCTTACCACCCCAAAATAGGCTCAAACATTTTAAAATTACAAAAAAATTCTACAAACCGTAGCAAACTATGCCAAACTCCCCTAAATTACTTCGGCTACCATAAATCACCCCGAACTACCCCTTACAACCCCAAAATAAGCCCAATCACTTTAAAATTACAAAATATTCAACAAATTATAGCAAACTATGCCTAACTCACCTAAATTACTTCGGCTACCATAAATCACCCCCAACTACCCCTTACCACCCCAAAATAAGCCCAATCACTTTAAAATTACAAAAAATGCTACAAACCATAGCAAACTATGCCAAACTCACTTAAATTACTTTGGCTTCTATAAATCACCCCCAACTACCCCTTACCACTCCAAAATAGGCTCAATCACTTTAAAATTACAAAAAAATTCTACAAACCGTAGCAAACTATGCCAAACTCCCCTAAATTACTTCGGCTACCATAAATCACCCCGAACTACCCCTTACAACCCCAAAATAAGCCCAATCACTTTAAAATTACAAAATATTCAACAAATCATAGCAAACTATGCCTAACTCACCTAAATTACTTCGGCTATCATAAATCACCCCGAACTACCCCTTACAACCCCAAAATAAGCCCAATCACTTTAAAATTACAAAATATTCAACAAATCATAGCAAATTATGCCTAACTCACCTAAATTACTTCGGCTACCATAAATCACCCCCAACTACCCCTTACCACCCCAAAATAAGCCCAATCACTTTAAAATTACAAAAAATGCTACAAACCATAGCAAACTATGCCTAACTCACCTAAATTACTTCGGCTACCATAAATCACCCCCAACTACCCCTTACCACCCCAAAATAAGCTCAATCACTTTAAAATTACAAAAAATGCTACAAACCATAGCAAACTATTCCAAACTCACCTAAATTACTTCGGCTACCATAAATCACCACCAACTACCCCTTACCGCCCCAAAATTAGCCTAATCACTTTAAAATTACAAAAATGCTACAAAACATAGCAAGCTATGCCAAACTCACTTAAATTACTTCGGCTACCATAAATTAATAATCGTTTTTAATCAAAATCTTCTATTTGGTTGTGTTATTTATAAATGCCTTATCGTATTAAATCATAAAATATTAATAAATATCTGCACATAAAATATATTGTTCCGATAGTCGTTATTCTGAATATTAAATATGCTGATACCTATTTTGATTCTCTTCCACCTTCCAATAAATATTTGTTCCAGTTGAGATGTAAACATAAACGTATTTCTGCATTGCAACACGCTGACGGGGCAAGCCCTACCTTTTCAACATGCGTGCATTTGTATAAAAAGCTTTATGGTTTTTAACTTTAAAGAGGTATAAAGGCGGTGTAAGCGCTAGAGTTTCGTAAAAATATCTGAAAAATTCGAAATTCTGCAATTGAATCAGAACTATCTTTGTGTTCGATAGTAAATTTATACTTGGAGTGGCACTGCCAACCCTGCCACCCCTGACGAGGCACCTGCTGACTACTCTCCTTCCAGGGAAACTTTATAAATCAACGTCAAAATAATTTAGGGCGCCTGAATGTGAAAATATCACTGTGTAATAAGTTCAGACTGACATGGAACACTTGAAATTTCGATATTTGTTTGTAATTTGTCACAGGTCCATGAAGGAATGCATGTTAATGTAAACAAGTGTTAGTTTGTCGGAGAGACCGAATAAGATTTTTAACATTCCCGTCAAAATATTTATTTACTTTAGAATGTTAATTTCTTAAATTGATTTTGTGAAAATTATGACGGGCCATACGAGTACACCTGTGCGAGTATTATTTGGTACATACAAATTAATCTCTTTTGTTATCCAAATTGTTTTTATACGCACTAAGCACGTGCACCTCATATAATTGTGAAAATTGCTGCTTCAGCGTCTGGATCGCTGGTACTCAACGTCGCCAAGGTCGAGGCGACGCATCGGTATTCAAAGTTCTATCGCTATTAAATAAATTCTTTTAATATAATATTCCCGATTTGTTCTTGCCGTTAACCAAAACTCTCCCCAATCGATTTTCGAAAAATTTCCAGCGTCGGACCGGACTTCACTAATGATAGTGGTGTATTTGTTCTTCACCAAACCTGCTCCGGCCGAAATCCGAAATTTTCACTGACATCATACGTTTAAGTATTGTATGCTTATACACGATTTATTTACACTATTTATTTTACGTACATTGCGTTCATTATTGTTCTGCATTATTTATAACTAAGATGGAGCAGTTTGAAAATCTAATAGTAAGCGGAGAACAAATACCACCACGTATAATTCCCGTGAAAAGTGATGGAAATAGTCTTTCTTACTATCTTTCCTATTGCATTTTTAATACCGGAAATAGAGCTCAAGAGCGAAGAATAACTTCGACTTTTTTTATACATAATTCCTAAATACTTCGTTTTTATGGTGTAAAATTTTGTATTTATATATTTCAACATTGTCTTTAACGTTGGCAGAGAAGTAAATGGGAATAATTTGGAATAATTTAGCTTCTATGTCAACTCTCCTTCTCTTGAAACTTTTGAAAACAACGACAAAATTCTTTAGGGCGCCTGGATTTGAAAATATAACTCTGTGTAATAAGTTTAGACTGACTAGAGTGAAAAGAAAGGAGCTTGCACCCAGAAACGAAATTAAATGGAACACTTGAAGTTGAAATATTTGTTTGTAATTCGTCACAAGTCGATGAGGGAATGCGTGTTAATGTAAACAAATGTGAGTTTATTGGAGAGGCCGAATAAGATTTTTACATTATTGAAGCAGCTGGAGCCTGCCACGTCAAGGGCAAGGTCAGAAACGTGAAAAGGCGATGCTCGATTTAGTTTGATTGAGTGTCTATGCAGAAATTCGCACATACCAAGCGTTGGATAAGCCTTTCTTATCGTTTCTTAAAATTCGAGAATTGCTGGTTCAGCGTGTGGAGCAGTACTCGATCGCGGTGTTTAATTTTAACACAACTACAATTGTGAAAATTGCTGCTCCAGCGTCGGAAACTGTTCGCAAAGTCGCCAAATTCGATGAGGCGACGCATCAGTGTTCGAAGATCTACCGCTATCAAATAAAGTATTTTAATTTAACATTTGATCCTCGCGTTAACCAAATCTGCCCCCAATCAATTTTCGAAAAATTATCAGCATCGGACCGGACTCCACTTATATTTGTACGCTAATTTTTACGTTTAGTTAATGATAGTGGTGTATTTGTTTTTCACCAAATTTGCCCCGAAATTTTCACCGTTGTATGTACCAGATATCACTGACATTCATACCAGTGGTGTAAGCGCTAAATTTTCGTGAAAATATCTGAAAAATTCATAATTCTGCAGCTGAATTACAGAACTAATTTTGTGTTCGATAGTAAATTTATACTTGGAGTGGCACTGACAACCCTGCCACCCCTGACGAGCCCCACTGCTGACTACTTTCCTTCCAGAAAAATTTTTGAAATCAGCGGCAAAATAAATTTAGGGCACCTGGATATGAAAATATCACTATGTAAAAAGTTCAGACTGACAAGAGTGAAAAAAACCGCTTGCATCCAGAAACGAAATCAAATGGAACACTTGAAATTTAGATATTTGTTTGTAATTCGTCACAGGTCCATGAAGGCATGCATGTTAATGTAAACAAGTGTTAGTTTGTCGGAGAGGCCGAATAAGATTTTTACATCCACCACATTCCCGTCAAAATATTTATTTACTTTAGTATGTTAATTCATTTCGTGCAAATTATGACGGGCCATTCGAGTACACCTGCGCGAGTATTATTTGGTAATCCAAATTCTTTTAATACGCACTAGGCACGTGCACCTAATATAATTGTTAAAATTGCTGCTTCAGCGTCTGGAACGCTGGTACTCAACGTCGCCAAGGTGGAGGCGACGCATCAGTATTCGAAGTTTAATCGCTATTAAATAATTTTTTTTAATATAATATTCCCGATTTGTTCTTGACGTTAAGTAAATATCTCCCCAATCGATTTTCGAAAAATTACCATCGTCGTACCGGACTCCACTTATATACCGTACGCTAATTTTTACGTTCATTTAATGATAGTGGTGTATTTGATCTTCACCAAACCTGCTCCGGCCAAAATCCGAAATTTGCAGTTTTACCGGATTTCACTGACATCATAAGTAATGTGTGCTTATACACGATTTACACTATTTATTTTATGTTCATTGTGTTCATTATTGTTCTGCATTATTTATAACTAAGATGGAGGAATAGTAAGCGGGGTACAAATACCACCACGTATAATTCCTCTGAAAAGTGATGGAAATAGTCTTTTTTACTATCTTTCCTATTGCATTTTATTACCGAAAATAGAGCTCAAGAGGTTCGCACTATAATTGTTCATTTTAAAATTACCAAATTTTCTGTATATTTTACCTGAATACGTTAAACACCCCTAAACATAGTGTACCATTCCAAACTACTCTCAAAAATCCTACACTTGCCATTCCAAACTACCCCACATCAACCTAAAATGTAAAAAAATTACGAATTACAAGCAAACTACGCTAAACTCGCATAAATTACTTCGACTTCCGCTATATCACCCCAACCACTTCTTACCAAGCCAAACTAAACCCAATCGCATTAAAATTACCAAAAGTTTCGTTTAATTCGCCAAAGCTAAACCCCGCCAACCATCAATAACCATTCAAAACAATCCCCAAAAAAAACCTTATCATCCGAAACTACACCAAATACATCGTTTTTATGGTGTGAAATTATGTATTTATATATTTCAACATTCTTCGACGACATTCTTTAACGTTGTTAGAGAACTAAATGGGAATAATTTGGAATAGTTCAGCTTCTTTGTCAATTCTCCTTCTCTTGAAGAGTGAAAAAGAGTGAAAAAAAAGGAGCTTGCACCCAGAAACGAAATTATCGTCATTTTCCAAATCATACCAAAGTACCATTTCCAAAGTACCCGGTCCTGGCAATGCAGGTTAATTTCAGCAAATTTGTTTATTTTGTGATTGGAAAAGTAGAGCATTCCTGTTTAATTGTATTATAATGTCGATTAGTCTACATCACAAATACACCACTTTTGTACCCGGTCCTGGCAATGCAGGTTAATTTCAGCAAATTTGTTTATTTTGTGATTGGAAAAGTAGAGCATTCCTGTTTAATTGTATTATAATGTCGATTAGTCTACATCACAAATACACCACTTTTGTCAACACTGCGTTTATTTAATCTACGTCCGGGCAACGCCGGGTACATTCAGCTAGTTTACTATATTTGTTACTAGCATTTTTTTGTAATTTAAAAGTGATTGGGTTTAGTTTGTTGTGGTAAGGGTTAGTTGGTGATGATTTAGAGTAGCCAAAGTAATTTAGGTGAGTCTGGCATAGTTTGTTATGATTTGTACACCTTTTCTTGTAATTTTAAGATGATATGGTTTGGTTTGTTGTGGTAAGGGATAGTTGTTGGTGATTTACGGTAGCCGAAGTAATTTAGGTGATTCTGGTGTAGTTTGTTATGATTTTTAGCATTTTTTTGTAATTTTAAAGTGATTGGGCTTAGTTTGTTGCTGTAAAATGTAGTTGGAAGTGATTTTTTGATAGCCGAAGTAATTTAGGTGAGTTTGGCATAGTTTGCTATGGTTAATAGCATTTTTTTGTAATTTAAAATTAATTGGGTTTAGTTTGTTGTGGTAAGGGTTAGTTGGTGATGATTTATGGTAGCCGAAGTAATTTAAGTGAGTTTGGCATAGTTTACTATAGTTACTAGCATTTTTTTGTAATTTAAAAGTGATTGGGTTTAGTTTGTTGTGGTAAGGGATAGTTGGTAATGATTTAGACTAGCCAAAGTAATTTAGGTGAGTCTGGCATAGTTTGTTATGATTTGTACACCTTTTTTTGTAATTTTAAGATGATATGGTTTGGTTTGTTGTGGTAAGGGATAGTTTGGGGTAATTTACGGTAGCCAAAGTAATTTAAGTGATTCTGGTATAGTTTGTTATGATTTTTAGCATTTTTTTGTAATTTTAAAGTGATTGGGCTTAGTTTGTTGCTGTAAAGTGTAGTTGGGGGTGATTTTTGATAGCCGAAGTAATTTAGGTAAGTTTGGCATAGTTTGCTATGGTTAGTAGCATTTTTTTGTAATTTAAAAGTGATTAGGGTTAGTTTGTTTTGGTAAGGGTTAGTTGGTGATGATTTATGTTAGCCGAAGTAATTTAGGTGAGTTTGGCATAGTTTGCTGTGGTTACAAGCATTTTTTTGTAATTTAAAAATGATTGGGTTTAGTTTGTTGTAGTAAGGGTTAGTTGGTGATGTTTTATGGTAGCCGAAGTAATTTAGGTGAGTTTGGCATAGTTTGCTATGGTTACTAGCATTTTTTTGTAATTTAAAAGTGATTGGGTTTAGTTTGTTGTGGTAAGGGTTAGTTGGTGATGATTTATGGTAGCCGAAGTAATTTAAGTGAGTTTGGCATAGTTTACTATAGTTACTAGCATTTTTTTGTAATTTAAAAGTGTTTGGGTTTAGTTTGTTGTGGTAAGGGATAGTTGGTAATGATTTAGACTAGCCAAAGTAATTTAGGTGAGTCTGGCATAGTTTGTTATGATTTGTACACCTTTTTTTGTAATTTTAAGATGATATGGTTTGGTTTGTTGTGGTAAGGGATAGTTTGGGGTAATTTACGGTAGCCGAAGTAATTTAAGTGATTCTGGTATAGTTTGTTATGATTTTTAGCATTTTTTTGTAATTTTAAAGTGATTGGGCTTAGTTTGTTGCTGTAAAGTGTAGTTGGGGGTGATTTTTGATAGCCGAAGTAATTTAGGAAAGTTTGGCATAGTTTGCTATGGTTAGTAGCATTTTTTTGTAATTTAAAAGTGATTAGGGTTAGTTTGTTTTGGTAAGGGTTATTTGGTGATGATTTATGGTAGCCGAAGTAATTTAGGTGAGTTTGGCATAGTTTGCTATGGTTAGTAGCATTTTTTTGTAATTTAAAAGTGATTGGGTTTAGTTTGTTGTAGTAAGGGTTAGTTGGTGATGTTTTATGGTAGCCGAAGTAATTTAGGTGAGTTTGGCATAGTTTGCTATAGTTACTAGCATTTTTTTGTAATTTAAAAGTGATTGGGTTCAGTTTGTTGTGGTAAGGGTTAGTTGGTGATGATTTAGAGTAGCCGAAGTAATTTAGGTGAGTCTGGCATAGTTTGTTATGATTTGTACACCTTTTTTTGTAATTTTAAGATGATATGGTTTGTTTTGTTGTGGTAAGGGATAGTTGGGGGTGATTTACGGTAGCCGAAGTAATTTAGGTGATTCTGGTATAGTTTGTTATGATTTTTAACATTTTTTTGTAATTTTAAAGTGATTGGGCTTAGTTTGTTGCTGTAAAGTGTAGTTGGGGGTGATTTTTGATAGCCGAAGTAATTTAGGTGAGTTTGGCTTAGTTTGCTATGGTTAGTAGCATTTTTTTGTAATTTAAAAGTGATTGGGTTTAGTTTGTTGTGGTAAGGGTTAGTTGGTGATGATTTAGAGTAGCCGAAGTAATTTAGGTGAGTCTGGCATAGTTTGTTATGATTTGTACACCTTTTTTTGTAATTTTAAGATGATATGGTTTGGTTTGTTGTGGTAAGGGATAGTTGGGGGTGATTTACGGTAGCCGAAGTAATGTAGGTGATTCTGGTATAGTTTGTTATGATTTTTAGCATTTTTTTGTAATTTTAAAGTGATTGGGCTTAGGTTGTTGCTGTAAAGTGTAGTTGGGGGTGATTTTTGATAGCCGAAGTAATTTAGGTGAGTTTGGCATAGTTTGCCATGGTTAGTAGCATTTTTTTGTAATTTAAAAGTGATTGGGTTTAATTTGTTGGGGTAAGGGTTAGTTGGTGATGATTTATGGTAGCCGAAGTAATTTAGGTGAGTTTGGCATAGTTTTCTATGGTTACTAGCATTTTTTTGTAATTTAAAAGTGATTGGGTTTAGTTTGTTGTGGTTAGGGTTAGTTGGTGATGATTTAAAGTAGCCGAATTAATTTAGGTGAGTCTGGTATAGTTTGTTATGATTTGTACACCTTTTTTTGTAATTTTAAGATGATATGGTTTGGTTTGTTGTGGTAAGAAATAGTTCGGAGTGATTTACGGTAGCCGAAGTAATTTAGGTGATTCTGGTATAGTTTGTTATAATTTTTAGCATTTTTTTGTAATTTTAAAGTGATTGGGTTTAGTTTGTTGCTGTAAAGTGTAGTTGGGGGTGATTTTTGATAGCCGAAGTAATTTAGGTGAGTTTGGCATAGTTTGCTATGGTTAGTAGCATTTTTTTGTAATTTAAAAGTGATTGGGTTTAGTTTGTTGTGGTAAGGGTTAGTTGGTGATGATTTATGGTAGCCGAAGTAATTAAGGTGAGTTTGGCATAGTCTGCTATGGTTACAAGCATTTTTTTGTAATTTAAAAGTGATTGGGTTTAGTTTGTTGTGGTAAGGGTTAGTTGGTGATGATTTAGAGTAGCCGAAGTAATTTAGGTGAATCTGGTATAGTTTGTTATGATTTTTAGCATTTTTTTGTAATTTTAAAGTGATTGGGCTTAGTTTGTTGCTGTAAAGTGTAGTTGGGGGTGATTTTTGATAGCCGAAGTAATTTAGGTGAGTTTGCCTTAGTTTGCTATGGTTAGTAGCATGTTTTTGTAATTTAAAAGTGATTGGGTTTAGTTTGTTGTGGTACGGGTTAGTTGGTGATGATTTAGAGTAGCCGAAGTAATTTAGGTGAGTCTGGCATAGTTTGTTATGATTTGTACACCTTTTTTTGTAATTTCAAGATGATATGGTTTGGTTTGTTGTGGTAAGGGATAGTTGGGAGTGATTTACGGTATCCGAAGAAATTTAGGTGATTCTGGTATAGTTTGTTATGATTTTTAGCATTTTTGTGTAATTTTAAAGTGATTGGGCTTAGTTTGTTGCTGTAAAGTGTAGTTGGGGGTGATTTTTGATAGCCGAAGTAATTTAGGTAAGTTTGGCATAGTTTGCTATGGTTAGTAGCATTTTTTTGTAATTTAAAAGTGATTAGGGTTAGTTTGTTTTGGTAAGGGTTAGTTGGTGATGATTTATGTTAGCCGAAGTAATTTAGGTGAGTTTGGCATAGTTTGCTGTGGTTACAAGCATTTTTTTGTAATTTAAAAATGATTGGGTTTAGTTTGTTGTAGTAAGGGTTAGTTGGTGATGTTTTATGGTAGCCGAAGTAATTTAGGTGAGTTTGGCATAGTTTGCTATGGTTACTAGCATTTTTTTGTAATTTAAAAGTGATTGGGTTTAGTTTGTTGTGGTAAGGGTTATTTGGTGATGATTTATGGTAGCCGAAGTAATTTAAGTGAGTTTGGCATAGTTTACTATAGTTACTAGCATTTTTTTGTAATTTAAAAGTGTTTGGGTTTAGTTTGTTGTGGTAAGGGATAGTTGGTAATGATTTAGACTAGCCAAAGTAATTTAGGTGGGTCTGGCATAGTTTGTTATGATTTGTACACCTTTTTTTGTAATTTTAAGATGATATGGTTTGGTTTGTTGTGGTAAGGGATAGTTTGGGGTAATTTACGGTAGCCGAAGTAATTTAAGTGATTCTGGTATAGTTTGTTATGATTTTTATCATTTTTTTGTAATTTTAAAGTGATTGGGCTTAGTTTGTTGCTGTAAAGTGTAGTTGGGGGTGATTTTTGATAGCCGAAGTAATTTAGGTAAGTTTGGCAAAGTTTGCTATGGTTAGTAGCATTTTTTTGTAATTTAAAAGTGATTAGGGTTAGTTTGTTTTGGTAAGGGTTAGTTGGTGATGATTTATGGTAGCCGAAGTAATTTAGGTGAGTTTGGCATAGTTTGCTATGGTTAGTAGCATTTTTTTGTAATTTAAAAGTGATTGGGTTTAGTTTGTTGTAGTAAGGGTTAGTTGGTGATGTTTTATGGTAGCCGAAGTAATTTAGGTGAGTTTGGCATAGTTTGCTATGGTTACAAGCATTTTTTTGTAATTTAAAAGTGATTGGGTTCAGTTTGTTGTGGTAAGGGTTAGTTGGTGATGATTTAGAGTAGCCGAAGTAATTTAGGTGAGTCTGGCATAGTTTGTTATGATTTGTACACCTTTTTTTGTAATTTTAAGATGATATGGTTTGTTTTGTTGTGGTAAGGGATCGTTGGGGGTGATTTACGGTAGCCGAAGTAATTTAGGTGATTCTGGTATAGTTTGTTATGATTTTTAGCATTTTTTTGTAATTTTAAAGTGATTGGGCTTAGTTTGTTGCTGTAAAGTGTAGTTGGGGGTGATTTTTGATAGCCGAAGTAATTTAGGTGAGTTTGGCTTAGTTTGCTATGGTTAGTAGCATTTTTTTGTAATTTAAAAGTGATTGGGTTTAGTTTGTTGTGGTAAGGGTTAGTTGGTGATGATTTAGAGTAGCCGAAGTAATTTAGGTGAGTCTGGCATAGTTTGTTATGATTTGTACACCTTTTTTTGTAATTTTAAGATGATATGGTTTGGTTTGTTGTGGTAAGGGATAGTTGGGGGTGATTTACGGTAGCCGAAGTAATGTAGGTGATTCTGGTATAGTTTGTTATGATTTTTAGCATTTTTTTGTAATTTTAAAGTGATTGGGCTTAGTTTGTTGCTGTAAAGTGTAGTTGGGGGTGATTTTTGATAGCCGAAGTAATTTAGGTGAGTTTGGCATAGTTTGCTATGGTTAGTAGCATTTTTTTGTAATTTAAAAGTGATTGGGTTTAATTTGTTGGGGTAAGGGTTAGTTGGTGATGATTTATGGTAGCCGAAGTAATTTAGGTGAGTTTGGCATAGTTTGCTATGGTTACTAGCATTTTTTTGTAATTTAAAAGTGATTGGGTTTAGTTTGTTGTGGTTAGGGTTAGTTGGTGATGATTTAAAGTAGCCGAATTAATTTAGGTGAATCTGGCATAGTTTGTTATGATTTGTACAAATTTTTATGTAATTTTAAGATGATATGGTTTGGTTTGTTGTGGTAAGGGATAGTTGGTTGTGATTTACGGTAGCCAAAGTAATTTAGGTGATTCTGGTATAGTTTGTTATGATTTTTAGCATTTTTTTGTAATTTTAAAGTGATTGGGCTTAGTTTGTTGCTGTAAAGTGTAGTTGGGGGTGATTTTTGATAGCCGAAGTAATTTAGGTGAGTTTGGCATAGTTTGCTATGGTTAGTAGCATGTCTTTGTAATTTAAAAGTGATTGGGTTTAGTTTGTTGTGGTACGGGTTAGTTGGTGATGATTTAGAGTAGCCGAAGTAATTTAGGTGAGTCTGGCATAGTTTGTTATGATTTGTACACCTTTTTTTGTAATTTCAAGATGATATGGTTTGGTTTGTTGTGGTAAGGGATAGTTGGGAGTGAGTTACGGTATCCGAAGAAATTTAGGTGATTCTGGTATAGTTTGTTATGATTTTTAGCATTTTTGTGTAATTTTAAAGTGATTGGGCTTAGTTTGTTGCTGTAAAGTGTAGTTGGGGGTGATTTTTGATAGCCGAAGTAATTTAGGTGAGTTTGGCATAGTTTGCTATGGTTAGTAGCATTTTTTTGTAATTTAAAAGTGATTGGGTTTAGTTTGTTGTGGTAAGGGTTAGTTGGTGATGATTTATGGTAGCCGAAGTAATTTAGGTGAGTTTGGCATACTTTGCTATGGTTACTAGCATTTTTTTGTAATTTAAAAGAGATTGGGTTTAGTTTGTTGTGGTAAGGGTTAGTTGGTGATGATTTATGGTAGCCGAAGTAATTTAGGTGAGTTTGGCATAGTCTGCTATGGTTACTAGCATTTTTTTGTAATTTAAAAGTGATTGGGTTTAGTTTGTTGTGGTAAGGGTTAGTTGGTGATGATTTATAGTAGCCGAAGTAATTTAGGTGAGTCTGGCATAGTTTGTTATGATTTGTACAACTTTTTTTGTAATTTTAAGATGATATGGTTTGGTTTGTTGTGGTAAGAGATAGTTGGGGGTGATTTACGGTAGCCGAAGTAATTTAGGTGATTCTGGTATAGTTTGTTATGATTTTTAGTATTTTTTTGTAATTTTAAAGTGATTGGGCTTAGTTTGTTGCTGTAAAGTGTAGTTGGGGGTGATTTTTGATAGCCGAAGTAATTTAGGTGAGTTTGGCATAGTTTGCTATGGTTAGTAGCATTTTTTTGTAATTTAAAAGTGATTGGGTTTAGTTTGTTGTGGTAAGGGTTAGTTGGTGATGATTTATGGTAGCCGAAGTAATTTAGGTGAGTTTGGCATAGTTTGCTATGGTTACAAGCATTTTTTTGTAATTTAAAAGTGATTGGGTTTAGTTTGATGTGGTAAGGGTTAGTTGGTGATGATTTAGAGTAGCCGAAGTAATTTAGGTGAGTCTGGCATAGTTTGTTATGATTTGTACACCTTTTTTTGTAATTTTAAGATGATATGGTTTGTTTTGTTGTGGTAAGGGATAGTTGGGGGTGATTTACGGTAGCCGAAGTAATTTAGGTGATTCTGGTATAGTTTGTTATGATTTTTAGCATTTTTTTGTAATTTTAAAGTGATTGGGCTTAGTTTGTTGCTGTAAACTGTAGTTGGGGGTGATTTTTGATAGCCGAAGTAATTTAGGTGAGTTTGGCATAGTTTGCTATGGTTAGTAGCATTTTTTTGTAATTTAAAAGTGATTGGGTTTAGTTTGTTGTGGTAAGGGTTAGTTGGTGATGATTTAGAGTAGCCGAAGTAATTTAGGAGTCTGGCATAGTTTGTTATGATTTGTACACCTTTTTTTGTAATTTTAAGATGATATGGATTGGTTTGTTGTGGTAAGGGATAGTTGGGGGTGATTTACGGTAGCCGAAGTAATTTAGGTGATTCTGGTATTGTTTGTTATGATTTTTAGCATTTTTTTGTAATTTTAAAGTGATTGGGCTTAGTTTGTTGCTGTAAAGTGTAGTTGGGGGTGATTTTTGATAGCCGAAGTAATTTAGGTGAGTTTAGCATAGTTTGCTATGGTTAGTAGCATTTTTTTGTAATTTAAAAATGATTGGGTTTAGTTTGTTTTGGTAAGGGTTAGTTGTTGATGATTTATGGTAGCCGAAGTAATTTAAGTGAGTTTGGCATAGTTTGCTATGGTTACTAGCATTTTTTTGTAATTTAAAAGTGATTGGGTTTAGTTTCTTGTGGTAAGGGTTAGTTGGTGATGATTTGGAGTAGCCGAAGTAATTTAGGTGGGTCTGGCATAGTTTGTTATGATTTATACAACTTTTTTTGTAATTTTAAGATGATATGGTTTGGTTTGTTGTGGTAAGGGATAGTTGGGGGTGATTTACGGTAGCCGAAGTAATTTAGGTGATTCTGGTATAGTTTGTTATGATTTTTAGCCTTTTTGTGTAATTTTAAAGTGATTGGGCTTAGTTTGTTGCTGTAAAGTGTAGTTGGGGGTGATTTTTGATAGCCGAAGTAATTTAGGTGAGTTTGGCATAGTTTGCTATGGTTAGTAGCATTTTTTTGTAATTTAAAAGTGATTGGGTTTAGTTTGTTGTGGTAAGGGTTAGTTGGTGATGATTTATGGTAGCCGAAGTAATTTAGGTGAGTTTGGCATAGTTTGCTATGGTTACTAGCATTTTTTTGTAATTTAAAAGTGATTGGGTTTAGTTTGTTGTGGTAAGGGTTAGTTGGTGATGATTTAGAGAAGCCGAAGTAATTTAGGTGAGTCTGGCATAGTTTGTTATGATTTGTACACCTTTTTTTGTAATTTTAAGATGATATGGTTTGGTTTGTTGTGGTAAGGGATAGTTGGGGGTGATTTACGGTAGCCGAAGTAATTTAGGTGATTCTGGTATAGTTTGTTATAATTTTTAGCATTTTTTTGTAATTTTAAAGTGATTGGATTTAGTTTGTTGCTGTAAAGAGTAGTTGGGGGTGATTTTTGTTAGCCGAAGTAATTTAGGTGAGTTTGGCATAGTTTGCTATGGTTAGTAGCATTTTTTTGTAATTTAAAATTGATTGGGTTTAGTTTGTTGTGGTAAGGGTTAGTTGGTGTTGATTTATGGTAGCCGAAGTAATTTAGGTGAGTTTGGCATTGTTTGCTATAGGTACTAGCATTTTTTTGTAATTTAAAAGTGATTGGGTTTAGTTAGTTGTGGTAAGGGTTAGTTGGTGATGATTTGGAGTAGCCGAAGTAATTTAGGTGAGTCTGGCATAGTTTGTTATGATTTGTACAACTTTTTTTGTAATTTTAAGATGATATGGTTTGGTTTGTTGTGGTAAGGGAGAGTTGGGGGTGATTTACGGTAGCCGAAGTAATTTAGGTGATTCTGGTATAGTTTGTTATGATTTTTAGCATTTTTTTGTAATTTTAAAGTGATTGGGCTTAGTTTGTTCCTGTAAAGTGTAGTTGGGGGTGATTTTTGATAGCCGAAGTAATTTAGGTGAGTTTGGCATAGTTTGCTATTGTTAGTAGCATTTTTTTGTAATTTAAAAGTGATTGGGTTTAGTTTGTTGTGGTAAGGGTTAGTTGGTGATGATTTATGGTAGCCGAAGTAATTTAGGTGAGTTTGGCATAGTTTGCTATGGTTACAAGCATTTTTTTGTAATTTAAAAGTGATTGGGTTTAGTTTGATGTGGTAAGGGTTAGTTGGTGATGATTTAGAGTAGCCGAAGTAATTTAGGTGAGTCTGGCATAGTTTGTTATGATTTGTACACCTTTTTTTGTAATTTTAAGATGATATGGTTTGTTTTGTTGTGGTAAGGGATAGTTGGGGGTGATTTACGGTAGCCGAAGTAATTTAGGTGATTCTGGTATAGTTTGTTATGATTTTTAGCATTTTTTTGTAATTTTAAAGTGATTGGGCTTAGTTTGTTGCTGTAAACTGTAGTTGGGGGTGATTTTTGATAGCCGAAGTAATTTAGGTGAGTTTGGCATAGTTTGCTATGGTTAGTAGCATTTTTTTGTAATTTAAAAGTGATTGGGTTTAGTTTGTTGTGGTAAGGGTTAGTTGGTGATGATTTAGAGTAGCCGAAGTAATTTAGGAGTCTGGCATAGTTTGTTATGATTTGTACACCTTTTTTTGTAATTTTAAGATGATATGGATTGGTTTGTTGTGGTAAGGGATAGTTGGGGGTGATTTACGGTAGCCGAAGTAATTTAGGTGATTCTGGTATTGTTTGTTATGATTTTTAGCATTTTTTTGTAATTTTAAAGTGATTGGGCTTAGTTTGTTGCTGTGAAGTGTAGTTGGGGGTGATTTTTGATAGCCGAAGTAATTTAGGTGAGTTTAGCATAGTTTGCTATGTTTAGTAGCATTTTTTTGTAATTTAAAAATGATTGGGTTTAGTTTGTTGTGGTAAGGGTTAGTTGTTGATGATTTATGGTAGCCGAAGTAATTTAAGTGAGTTTGGCATAGTTTGCTATGGTTACTAGCATTTTTTTGTAATTTAAAAGTGATTGGGTTTAGTTTCTTGTGGTAAGGGTTAGTTGGTGATGATTTGGAGTAGCCGAAGTAATTTAGGTGAGTCTGGCATAGTTTGTTATGATTTATACAACTTTTTTTGTAATTTTAAGATGATATGGTTTGGTTTGTTGTGGTAAGGGATAGTTGGGGGTGATTTACGGTAGCCGAAGTAATTTAGGTGATTCTGTTATAGTTTGTTATGATTTTTAGCATTTTTGTGTAATTTTAAAGTGATTGGGCTTAGTTTGTTGCTGTAAAGTGTAGTTGGGGGTGATTTTTGATAGCCGAAGTAATTTAGGTGAGTTTGGCATAGTTTGCTATGGTTATTAGCATTTTTTTGTAATTTAAAAGTGATTGGGTTTAGTTTGTTGTGGTAAGGGTTAGTTGGTGATGATTTATGGTAGCCGAAGTAATTTAGGTGAGTTTGGCATAGTTTGCTATGGTTACTAGCATTTTTTTGTAATTTAAAAGTGATTGGGTTTAGTTTGTTGTGGTAAGGGTTAGTTGGTGATGATTTAGAGAAGCCGAAGTAATTTAGGTGAGTCTGGCATAGTTTGTTATGATTTGTACACCTTTTTTTGTAATTTTAAGATGATATGGTTTGGTTTGTTGTGGTAAGGGATAGTTGGGGGTGATTTACGGTAGCCGAAGTAATTTAGGTGATTCTGGTATAGTTTGTTATAATTTTTAGCATTTTTTTGTAATTTTAAAGTGATTGGATTTAGTTTGTTGCTGTAAAGAGTAGTTGGGGGTGATTTTTGTTAGCCGAAGTAATTTAGGTGAGTTTGGCATAGTTTGCTATGGTTAGTAGCATTTTTTTGTAATTTAAAATTGATTGGGTTTAGTTTGTTGTGGTAAGGGTTAGTTGGTGTTGATTTATGGTAACCGAAGTAATTTAGGTGAGTTTGGCATTGTTTGCTATAGGTACTAGCATTTTTTTGTAATTTAAAAGTGATTGGGTTTAGTTAGTTGTGGTAAGGGTTAGTTGGTGATGATTTGGAGTAGCCGAAGTAATTTAGGTGAGTCTGGCATAGTTTGTTATGATTTGTACACCTTTTTTTGTAATTTTAAGATGATATGGTTTGGTTTGTTGTGGTAAGGGATAGTTGGGGGTGATTTACGGTAGCCGAAGTAATTTAGGTGATTCTGGTATAGTTTGTTATAATTTTTAGCATTTTTTTGTAATTTTAAAGTGATTGGATTTAGTTTGTTCCTGTAAAGAGTAGTTGGGGGTGATTTTTGTTAGCCGAAGTAATTTAGGTGAGTTTGGCATAGTTTGCTATGGTTAGTAGCATTTTTTTGTAATTTAAAATTGATTGGGTTTAGTTTGTTGTGGTAAGGGTTAGTTGGTGTTGATTTATGGTAGCCGAAGTAATTTAAGTGAGTTTGGCATAGTTTGCTATGGTTACTAGCATTTTTTTGTAATTTAAAAGTGATTGGGTTTAGTTTCTTGTGGTAAGGGTTAGTTGGTGATGATTTGGAGTAGCCGAAGTAATTTAGGTGAGTCTGGCATAGTTTGTTATGATTTATACAACTTTTTTTGTAATTTTAAGATGATATGGTTTGGTTTGTTGTGGTAAGGGATAGTTGGGGGTGATTTACGGTAGCCGAAGTAATTTAGGTGATTCTGGTATAGTTTGTTATGATTTTTAGCATTTTTGTGTAATTTTAAAGTGATTGGGCTTAGTTTGTTGCTGTAAAGTGTAGTTGGGGGTGATTTTTGATAGCCGAAGTAATTTAGGTGAGTTTGGCATAGTTTGCTATGGTTATTAGCATTTTTTTGTAATTTAAAAGTGATTGGGTTTAGTTTGTTGTGGTAAGGGTTAGTTGGTGATGATTTATGGTAGCCGAAGTAATTTAGGTGAGTTTGGCATAGTTTGCTATGGTTACTAGCATTTTTTTGTAATTTAAAAGTGATTGGGTTTAGTTTGTTGTGGTAAGGGTTAGTTGGTGATGATTTAGAGTAGCCGAAGTAATTTAGGTGAGTCTGGCATAGTTTGTTATGATTTGTACACCTTTTTTTGTAATTTTAAGATGATATGGTTTGGTTTGTTGTGGTAAGGGAGAGTTGGGGGTTATTTACGGTAAACGAAGTAATTTAAGTGATTCTGGTATAGTTTGTTATGATTGTTAGTATTTTTTTGTAATTTTAAAGTGATTGGGCTTAGTTTGTTGCTGTAAAGTGTAGTTGGGGGTGATTTTTGATAGCCGAAGTAATTTAGGTGAGTTTGGCCTATTTTGCTATGGTTAGTAGCATTTTTTTGTAATTTAAAAGTGATTGGGTTTAGTTTGTTGTGGTAAGGGTTAGTTGGTGATGATTTATGGTAGCCGAAGTAATTTAGGTGAGTTTGGCATAGTTTGCTATGGTTACTAGCATTTTTTTGTAATTTAAAAGTGACTGGGTTTAGTTTGTTGTGGTAAGGGTTAGTTGGTGATGATTTAGAGTAGCGGAAGTAATTTAGGTGAGTCTGGCATAGTTTGTTATGATTTGTACACCTTTTTTTGTAACTTTATGATGATATGGTTTGGTTTGTTGTGGTAAGGGATAGTTGGGGGTGATTTACGGTAGCCGAAGTAATTTAGCTGATTCTGGTATAGTTTGTTAAGATTTTTAGCATTTTTTTGTAGTTTTAAAGTGATTGGGCTTACTTTGTTGCTGTAAAGTGTAGTTGGGGGTGATTTTTGATAGCCGAAGTAATTTAGGTGAGTTTGGCATAGTTTGCTATGGTTAGTAGCATTTTTTTGTAATTTAAAAGTGATTGGGTTTAGTTTGTTGTGGTAAGGGTTAGTTGGTGATGATTTATGGTAGCCGAAGTAATTTAGGTGAGTTTGGCATAATTTGCTATGGTTACTAGCATTTTTTTGTAATTTAAAAGTGATTGGGTTTAGTTTGTTGTGGTAAGGGTTAGTTGGTGATGATTTAGAGTAGCGGAAGTAATTTAGGTGAGTCTGGCATAGTTTGTTATGATTTGTACACCTTTTTTTGTAATTTTAAGTTGATATGGTTTGGTTTGTTGTGGTAAGAGATAGTTGGGGGTGATTTACGGTAGCCGAAGTAATTTAGGTGATTCTGGTATAGTTTGTTATGATTTTTAGTATTTTTTTGTAATTTTAAAGTGATTGGGCTTACTTTGTTGCTGTAAAGTGTAGTTGGGGGTGATTTTTGATAGCCGAAGTAATTTAGGTGAGTTTGGCCTATTTTGCTATGGTTAGAAGCATTTTTTTGTAATTTAAAAGTGATTGGGTTTAGTTTGTTGTGGAAAGGGTTAGTTGGTGATGATTTATGGTAGCCGAAGTAATTTAGGTGAGTTTGGCATAGTTTGCTATTGTTACTAGCATTTTTTGTAATTTAAAAGTGATTGGGTTTAGTTTGTTGTGGTAAGGGTTAGTTGGTGATGATTTAGAGTAGCCGAAGTAATTTAGGTGAGTCTGGCATAGTTTGTTATGATTTGTACACCTTTTTTTGTAATTTTAAGATGATATGGTTTAGTTTGTTGTGGTAAGGGATAGTTGGGGGTGATTTACGGTAGCCGAAGTAATTTAGGTGATTCTGGTATAGTTTGTTATGATTTTTAGTATTTTTTTGTAATTTTAAAGTGATTGGGCTTAGTTTGTTGCTGTAAAGTGTAGTTGGGGGTGATTTTTGATAGCCGAAGTAGTTTAGGTGAGTTTGGCCTATTTTGCTATGGTTAGTAGCATATTTTCGTAATTTAAAAGTGATTGGGTTTAGTTTGTTGTGGTAAGGGTTAGTTGGTGATGATTTAGAGTAGCCGAAGTAATTTAGGTGAGTCTGGCATAGTTTGTTATGATTTGTACACCTTTTTTTGTAATTTAAAGATGATATGGTTTGGTTTGTTGTGGTAAGGGATAGTTGGGGGTGATTTACGGTAGCCGAAGTAATTTAGCTGATTCTGGTATAGTTTGTTATGATTTTTAGCATTTTTTTGTAATTTTAAAGTGATTGGGCTTACTTTGTTGCTGTAAAGTGTAGTTGGGGGTGATTTTTGATAGCCGAAGTAATTTAGGTGAGTTTGGCATAGTTTGCTATGGTTAGTAGCATTTTTTTATAATTTAAAAGTGATTGGGTTTAGTTTGTTGTGGTAAGGGTTAGTTGGTGATGATTTATGGTAGCCGAAGTAATTTAGGTGAGTTTGGCATAATTTGCTATGGTTACTAGCATTTTTTTGTAATTTAAAAGTGATTGGGTTTAGTTTGTTGTGGTAAGGGTTAGTTGGTGATGATTTAGAGTAGCGGAAGTAATTTAGGTGAGTCTGGCATAGTTTGTTATGATTTGTACACCTTTTTTTGTAATTTTAAGTTGATATGGTTTGGTTTGTTGTGGTAAGGGATAGTTGGGGGTGATTTACGGTAGCCAAAGTAATTTAGGTGATTCTGGTATAGTTTGTTATGATTTTTAGCATTTTTTGTAATTTTAAAGTGATTGGGCTTAGTTTGTTGCTGTAAAGTGTAGTTGGGGTGATTTTTGATAGCCGAAGTAATTTAGGTGAGTTTGGCATAGTTTGCTATGGTTAGTAGCATTTTTTTGTAATTTAAAAGTGATTGGGTTTAGTTTGTTGTGGTAAGGGTTAGTTGGTGATGATTTATGGTAGCCGAAGAAATTTAGGTGAATTTGGCATAGTTTGCTATGGTTACTAGCATTTTTTTGTAAATTAAAAGTGATTGGGTTTAGTTTGTTGTGGTAAGGGTTAGTTGGTGATGATTTAGAGTAGCCGAAGTAATTTAGGTGAGTCTGGCATAGTTTGTTATGATTTGTACACCTTTTTTTGTAATTTTAAGATGAAATGGTTTGGTTTGTTGTGGTAAGGGATAGTTGGGGGTGATTTACGGTAGCCGAAGTAATTTAGGTGATTGTGGTATAGTTTGTTATGATTTTTAGCATTTTTTTGTAATTTTAAAGTGATTGGGCTTAGTTTGTTGCTGTAAAGTGTAGTTGGGGGTGATTTTTGATAGCCGAAGTAATTTAATTGAGTTTTGCATCGTTTGCAATGGTTAATAGCATTTTTTTGTAATTTAAAAGTGATTGGGTTTAGTTTGTTGTGGTAAGGGTTAGTTGGTGATGATTTATGGTAGCCGAAGAAATTTAGTTGAATTTGGCATAGTTTGCTATGGTTACTAGCATTTTTTTGTAATTTAAAAGTGATTGGGTTTAGTTTGTTGTGGTAATGGTTAGTTGGTGATGATTTAGAGTAGCCGAAGTAATTTAGGTGAGTCTGGCATAGTTTGTTATGATTTGTACACCTTTTTTTGTAATTTTAAGATGAAATGGTTTGGTTTGCTGTGGTAAGGGATAGTTGGGGGTGATTTACGGTAGCCAAAGTAATTTAGGTGATTCTGGTATAGTTTGTTATAATTTTTAGCATTTTTTTGTAATTTTAAAGTGATTGGGCTTATTTTGTTGCTGTAAAGTTTAGTTGGGGGTGATTTTTGATAGCCGAAGTAATTTAGGTGAGTTTGGCATAGTTTGCTATGGTTAGTAGCATTTTTTTGTAATTTAAAAGTGATTGGGTTTAGTTTGTTGTGGTAAGGGTTAGTTGGTGATGATTTATGGTAGCCGAAGTAATTTAGGTGAGTTTGGCATAGTTTGCTATAGTTACTAGCATTTTTTTGTAATTTAAAAGTGATTGGGTTTAGTTTGTTGTGGTAAGGGTTAGTTGGTGATGATTTAGAGTAGCCGAAGTAATTTAGGTGAGTCTGGCATAGTTTGTTATGATTTGTACACCTTTTTCTGTAATTTTAAGATGAAATGGTTTGGTTTGTTGTGGTAAGGGATAATTGGGGGTGATTTACGTTAGCCGAAGTAATTTAGGTGATTCTGGTATAGTTTGTTATGATTTTTAGCATTTTTTTGTAATTGTAAAGTGATTGGGCTTAGTTTGTTGCTGCAAAATGTAGTTGGGGGTAATTTTTGATAGCTGAAGTAATTTAGGTGAGTTTGGAATAGTTTGCTACGGTTACTAGTATTTTTTTGTAATTTAAAAGTGATTGGGTTTAGTTTGTTGTGGTAAGGGTTAGTTGGTGATGATTTAGAGTAGCCGAAGTAATTTAGGTAAGTCTGGCATAGTTTGTTATGATTTGTACACCTTTTTTTGTAATTTTAAGATGATATGGTTTGGTTTGTTGTGGTAAGGGATAGTTGGGGGTGATTTACGGTAGCCGAAGTAATTTAGGTGATTCTGGTATAGTTTGTTATAATTTTTAGCATTTTTTTGTAATTTTAATGTGATTGGGCTTAGTTTGTTGCTGTAAAGTGTAGTTGGGGGTGATTTTTGATAGCCGAAGTAATTTAGGTGAGTTTGGCATAGTTTGCTATGGTTAGTAGCATTTTTTTGTAATTTAAAAGTGATTGGGTTTAGTTTGTTGTGGTAAGGGTTGGTTGGTGATGATTTATGGTAGCCGAAGTAATTTAGGTGAGTTTGGCATAGTTTTCTACGGTTACTAGTATTTTTTTGTAATTTAAAAGTGATTGGGTTTAGTTTGTTGTGGTAAGGGTTAGTTGGTGATAATTTAGAGTAGCCGAAGTAATTTAGGTGAGTCTGGCATAGTTTGTTATGATTTGTACACTGTTTTTTGTAATTTTAAGATGATATGGTTTGGTTTGTTGTGGTAAGGGATAGTTGGGGGTGATTTACGGTAGCCGAAGTAATTTAGGTGATTCTGGTATAGTTTGTTATAATTTTTAGCATTTTTTTGTAATTTTAATGTGATTGGGCTTAGTTTGTTGCTGTAAAGTGTAGTTGGGGGTGATTTTTGATAGCCGAAGTAATTTAGGTGAGTTTGGCATAGTTTGCTATGGTTAGTAGCATTTTTTTGTAATTTAAAAGTGATTGGGTTTAGTTTGTTGTGGTAAGGGTTGGTTGGTGATGATTTATGGTAGCCGAAGTAATTTAGGTGAATTTGGCATAGTTTGCTATGGTTACTAGCATTTTTTTGTAAATTAAAAGTGATTGGGTTTAGTTTGTTGTGGTAAGGGTTAGTTGGTGATGATTTAGAGTAGCCGAAGTAATTTAGGTGAGTCTGGCATAGTTTGTTATGATTTGTACACCTTTTTTTGTAATTTTAAGATGAAATGGTTTGGTTTGTTGTGGTAAGGGATAGTTGGGGGTGATTTACGGTAGCCGAAGTAATTTAGGTGATTGTGGTATAGTTTGTTATGATTTTTAGCATTTTTTTGTAATTTTATAGTGATTGGGCTTAGTTTGTTGCTGTAAAGTGTAGTTGGGGGTGATTTTTGATAGCCGAAGTAATTTAGGTGAGTTTTGCATCGTTTGCAATGGTTAATAGCATTTTTTTGTAATTTAAAAGTGATTGGGTTTAGTTTGTTGTGGTAAGGGTTAGTTGGTGATGATTTATGGTAGCCGAAGTAATTTAGTTGAGTTTGGCATAGTTTGCTATGGTTACTAGCATTTTTTTGTAATTTAAAAGTGATTGGGTTTAGTTTGTTGCGGTAATGGTTAGTTGGTGATGATTTAGAGTAGCCGAAGTAATTTAGGTGAGTCTGGCATAGTTTGTTATGATTTGTACACCTTTTTTTGTAATTTTAAGATGAAATGGTTTGGTTTGCTGTGGTAAGGGATAGTTGGGGGTGATTTACGGTAGCCGAAGTAATTTAGGTGATTCTGGTATAGTTTGTTATAATTTTTAGCATTTTTTTGTAATTTTAAAGTGATTGGGCTTATTTTGTTGCTGTAAAGTTTAGTTGGGGGTGATTTTTGATAGCCGAAGTAATTTAGGTGAGTTTGGCATAGTTTGCTATGGTTAGTAGCATTTTTTTGTAATTTAAAAGTGATTGGGTTTAGTTTGTTGTGGTAAGGGTTAGTTGGTGATGATTTATGGTAGCCGAAGTAATTTAGGTGAGTTTGGCATAGTTTGCTATGGTTACTAGCATTTTTTTGTAATTTAAAAGTGATTGGGTTTAGTTTGTTGTGGTAAGGGTTAGTTGGTGATGATTTAGAGTAGCCGAAGTAATTTAGGTGAGTCTGGCATAGTTTGTTATGATTTGTACAACTTTTTTTGTAATTTTAAGATGAAATGGTTTGGTTTGTTGTGGTAAGGGATAGTTGGGGGTGATTTACGTTAGCCGAAGTAATTTAGGTGATTCTGGTATAGTTTGTTATGATTTTTAGCATTTTTTTGTAATTGTAAAGTGATTGGGCTTAGTTTGTTGCTGAAAAATGTAGTTGGGGGTAATTTTTGATAGCTGAAGTAATTTAGGTGAGTTTGGAATAGTTTGCTACGGTTACTAGTATTTTTTTGTAATTTAAAAGTGATTGGGTTTAGTTTGTTGTGGTAAGGGTTAGTTGGTGATGATTTAGAGTAGCCGAAGTAATTTAGGTAAGTCTGGCATAGTTTGTTATGATTTGTACACCTTTTTTTGTAATTTTAAGATGATATGGTTTGGTTTGTTGTGGTAAGGGATAGTTGGGGGTGATTTACGGTAGCCGAAGTAATTTAGGTGATTCTGGTATAGTTTGTTATAATTTTTAGCATTTTTTTGTAATTTTAATGTGATTGGGCTTAGTTTGTTGCTGTAAAGTGTAGTTGGGGGTGATTTTTGATAGCCGAAGTAATTTAGGTGAGTTTGGCATAGTTTGCTATGGTTAGTAGCATTTTTTTGTAATTTAAAAGTGATTGGGTTTAGTTTGTTGTGGTAAGGGTTGGTTGGTGATGATTTATGGTAGCCGAAGTAATTTAGGTGAGTTTGGCATAGTTTTCTACGGTTACTAGTATTTTTTTGTAATTTAAAAGTGATTGGGTTTAGTTTGTTGTGGTAAGGGTTAGTTGGTGATAATTTAGAGTAGCCGAAGTAATTTAGGTGAGTCTGGCATAGTTTGTTATGATTTGTACACTGTTTTTTGTAATTTTAAGATGATATGGTTTGGTTTGTTGTGGTAAGGGGTAGTTGGGGGTGATTTACGGTAGCCGAAGTATTTTAGGTGATTCTGGTATAGTTTGTTATGCTTTTTAGCATTTTTTTGTAATTTTAAAGTGATTGGGCTTAGTTTGTTGCTGTAGAGTGTAGTTGGGGGTGATTTTTGATAGCGGAAGTAATTTAGGTGAGTTTGGCATAGTTTGCTATGGTTAGTAGCATTTTTTTGTAATCTAAAAGTGATTGGGTTTAGTTTGTTGTGGTAAGGGTTAGTTGGTGATGATTTATGGTAGCCGAAGTAATTTAGGTGAGTTTGGCATAGTTTGCTATGGTTACTAGCATTTTTTTGTAATTTAAAAGTGATTGGGTTTAGTTTGTTGTGGTAAGGGTTAGTTGGTGATGATTTAGAGTAGCCGAAGTAATTTAGGTGATTCTGGCATAGTTTGTTATGATTTGTACACCTTTTTTTGTAATTTTAAGATGAAATGGTTTGGTTTGTTGTGGTAAGGGATAGTTGGGGGTGATTTACGGTAGCCGAAGTAATTTAGGTGATTCTGGTATAGTTTGTTATAATTTTTAGCATTTTTTTGTAATTTTAAAGTGATTGGGCTTATTTTGTTGCTGTAAAGTGTAGTTGGGGGTGATTTTTGATAGCCGAAGTAATTTAGGTGAGTTTTGCATCGTTTGCAATGGTTAGTAGCATTTTTTTGTAATTTAAAATTGATTGGGTTTAGTTTGTTGTGGTAAGGGTTAGTTGGTGATGATTTATGGTAGCCGAAGTAATTTAGTTGAGTTTGGCATAGTTTGCTATGGTTACTAGCATTTTTTTGTAATTTAAAAGTGATTGGGTTTAGTTTGTTGTGGTAATGGTTAGTTGGTGATGATTTAGAGTAGCCGAAGTAATTTAGGTGAGTCTGGCATAGTTTGTTATGATATGTACACCTTTTTTTGTAATTTTAAGATGATATGGTTTGGTTTGTTGTGGTAAGGGAAAGTTGGGGGTGACTTACGGTAGCCGAAGTAATTTAGGTGATTCTGGTATAGTTTGTTATGATTATTAGCATTTTTTTGTAATTTTAAAGTGACTGGGCTTAGATTGTTGCTGTAAAGTGTAGTTGGGGGTGATTTTTGATAGCCGAAGTAATTTAGGTGAGTTTGGCATAGTTTGCTATGGTTAGCAGCATTTTTTTGTAATTTAAAAGTGATTGGGTTTAGTTTGTTGTGGTAAGGGTTGGTTGGTGATGATTTATGGTAGCCGAAGTAATTTAGGTGAGTTTGGCATAGTTTGCTATGGTTACTAGAATTTTTTTGTAATTTAAAAGTGATTGGGTTTAGTTTGTTGTGGTAAGGGTTAGTTGGTGATGATTTAGAGTAGCGGAAGTAATTTAGGTGAGTCTGGCATAGTTTGTTATGATTTGTACACCTTTTTTTGTAATTTTAAGATGATATGGTTTGGTTTGTTGTGGTAAGGGATAGTTAGGGGTGATTTACGGTAGCCGAAGTATTTTAGGTGATTCTGGTATAGTTTGTTATGCTTTTTAGCATTTTTTTGTAATTTTAAAGTGATTGGGCTTAGTTTGTTGCTGTAGAGTGTAGTTCTGGGTGATTTTTGGTAGCCGAAGTAATTTAGGTGAGTTTGGCATAGTTTGCTATGGTTAGTACCATTTTTTTGTAATTTAAAAGTGATTGGGTTTAGTTTGTTGTGGTAAGGGTTAGTTGGTGATGATTTATGGTAGCCGAAGTAATTTAGGTGAGTTTGGCATAGTTTGCTATGGTTACTAAAATTTTTTTGTAATTTAAAAGTGATTGGGTTTAGATTGTTGTGGTAAGGGTTAGTTGGTGATGATTTAGAGTAGCCGAAGTAATTTAGGTGAGTCTGGCATAGTTTGTTATGATTTGTACACCTTTTTTTGTAATTTTAAGATGAAATGGTTTGGTTTGTTGTGGTAAGGGATAGTTGGGGGTGATTTACGGTAGCCGAAGTAATTTAGGTGATTCTGGTATAGTTTGTTATGATTTTTAGCATTTTTTTGTAATTTAAAAGTGATTGGGTTTAGTTTGTTGTGGTAAGGGTTGGTTGGTGATGATTTATGGTAGCCGAAGTAATTTAGGTGAGTTTTGCATCGTTTGCAATGGTTAGTAGCATTTTTTTGTAATTTAAAAGTGATTGGGTTTAGTTTGTTGTGGTAAGGGTTAGTTGGTGATGATTTATGGTAGCCGAAGTAATTTAGTTGAGTTTGGCATAATTTGCTATGGTTACTAGCATTTTTTTGTAATTTAAAAGTGATTGGGTTTAGTTTGTTGTGGTAATGGTTAGTTGGTGATGATTTAGAGTAGCCGAAGTAATTTAGGTGAGTCTGGCATAGTTTGTTATGATTTGTACACCTTTTTTTGTAATTTTAAGATGAAATGGTTTGGTTTGCTGTGGTAAGGGATAGTTGTGGGTGATTTACGGTAGCCAAAGTAATTTAGGTGATTCTGGTATAGTTTGTTATAATTTTTAGCATTTTTTTTTAATTTTAAAGTGATATGGCTTATTTTGTTGCTGTAAAGTGTAGTTGGGGGTGATTTTTGATAGCCGAAGTAATTTAGGTGAGTTTGGCATAGTTTGCTATGGTTAGTAGCATTTTTTTGTAATTTAAAAGTGATTGTGTTTAGTTTGTTGTGGTAAGGGTTAGTTGGTGATGATTTATGGTAGCCGAAGTAATTTAGGTGAGTTTGGCATAGTTTGCTATGGTTACTAGCATTTTTTTATAATTTAAAAGTGATTGGGTTTAGTTTGTTGTGGTAAGGGTTAGTTGGTGATGATTTAGAGAAGCCGAAGTAATTTAGGTGAGTCTGGCATAGTTTGTTA